>JAEQBH010006783.1:0-257500 GCA_016808115.1 Tetrastigma voinierianum
GTTTGGTTTAACTATAATGAGGTTTTTTACTTGAGTTTGAGTTTATTTTGCGAAATCTGAAAGCGGGTTTAGAATGGTCGGATATTATTATCTGCACACTACTCAGATTATATTTAAAAATATTTATTATTATTTTATTTTATACTTTAATAAAAAAAAAATAATTATTATAATTTTAATAAATAATTTATAAAAATTCATAATTTTTATTTTTTAATAGGAAATATATTAATTTAGTATATTAAATAAAAAATAAAAAATTAAAAATAAAAACAAAAATAAAATATAAATATGACGGGTTTAGAAATTTTTCCATCTCCCTTAGCCCACCCGTCATGCATATAATTTTTAAATAGAATGTGTTTGAAATTAAAAATAAACAAACGTCCGGATGTGACATTGTCCAAAAAGCGGTATTATCTGCTTAACGGTGAGTGTTTGTTAGCCCGCCTCGCCCCATTGGAGGGTAGTGGAGTTTTAACTGTTTTGGTGAAAATTTGATTTTTTATAAATAGAAAAAACTAAATATCTTTACTTTTTATATTTAAAATTATTTTTAAAAATTTCAACTATAAGTCATCAAAATTTAAAAAGCAAACGGCTAGATGTCAAAAGTTATTTAGTTTTTAGCATTGAGCAAGCGGAGGGTATAAACGTAATTTCATACAGTGACGCGTGTCAGTAAGGCCCCAGCTGAACACAGCCAACGTCAATGGCATCATGCGTAATTAATGCAGAAGTAAGGGTAAACTGTAAAACCCTTATTCATCTATCGAGGTGGCAAATGCTCATTGGTTTGATTCCATATGAAATAACCACTTCAACGCTGATCATGAAAATGGCACCAACCGTAATTTTATAAATAGACGAGGTCAATTACAGAATCCTAATTTGCATTTCAATCAATATCCCGCGTTGTACTGAAGCAGAAGATAAAAAGCCACTGGCGGTGTAGTGCTCTGTATTTTCTCTCCAACCAAACACTCTCTAACTGTTTTTTCTCTCTCTTTCTCTCTCCATTTCTAAAAATAAACATGATTCGCCACAACGATCCGAACCCGTTTGATGAGGAAGAGGTCAATCCATTCTCGGTAACTGTCCTGAAACCGCTTAAATTTCTTTTCTCGGATCTGTCCCCTTTTCTTGCTTTTAGGTTTACTATATTTGGAAATCGGTGTTGTTGGATCTGGATCTGAATCCCTATTCTTTCTGGTGATCGGCGTACTGGTTTCTGTGACGTGCATTGTGGTTTTTGGGATTTGTAGATGAATTCCAGTGCATGCTTTTGATCGGATGGTTCAGATGAGATGATGGGGACCGGATGAGTCTGTTTTCCAGTTTTGAGGTGGATTAATATTGAGTGGAAGTGTGAAAAAATTTCACGGGAGTTCAAAATGTTTTGCAGATTTGGCCTTTTGAACCATCAATGAAATCTGTATAGAATTCAGTAAAAATCGTAGGATTTTTCCCTATCGATATTTTTTTTAGGGAAATTCCAATGAAATATGAAAACGTATGAAAGATAGCCTTTCAATTATAAAATTGTGAAATGAAATTATGCTTTGGTCCAAGGTTTAGGAACTAGTATGTGACTTTTTATGAGATTTGAATAGTTGAAAGATACTACAAGTTGGCACTTATATTTGATGATTGTGATGAAGTTGGATTGATTAAAATATCTCACGTTATCAACCACGTTTTGTTGATTTTGAATGAATCTCATAAATATGACGATCACCCCTCAAGATGATCTGTATATTAATCTTTATACCAAATCGTGATTTAGATGGGATTCTAGGTTTTTCTTGTTTCTGAAACTGCAAACGAAAAAGGAGAGTCAAGAAAAATGGAACAGTAAAGCTTGAGCGTAATAAATTCATAACCTACCTGTATATCATCTTTGGTCACTTATAAAATAGGAGAATGGGTAGTTTGAAAGTGCATTAACTTTCTTATAATTTGCATCATATTTTCTTTTCCACTCCATTCCCATCATAAATCAGATGCCATTTGAAAGAAAAACAGAAGATAATTCTTATAATTCTTTCTGTTAGTCCTAATTATTTCCAAGATTAGATGGAGCCTCATATTTATACTATTTGTATCATGAAATGCATATATCCAGACTGATGCATATAGGGGAGGTGCAATATCATTGGTCCCCTCACCATTTCTTAGGATAAACTTCGTAAAAGGTGAAAAACTTAGTGACAAAAGTCTCTCTATTGAGAGGTATGAGTGCTATTATTTATCAGGGTTATAATCCCTATATTGTCAAGTCCTTCAAGAATCAAAGTTCATAAACCTTAGCTGGGGCTAATATGACATTGGGGGGAAGCCATAGCATCTTTGAGAATTGACTTCTCCATAGAGGTGGGCATGACTTGGTTTTGGTCCTTTTACCCAACAAAGAACTGAACCAAGTTGGACAGTTTTAATTGAATCAGAAACCTAACCTAACCCGTCTTAAATTGACAAGTTTGTACAAAAATTGGGCTATATCTATTCTTTGGGGGGAAATGACTGCTAAAATCCTGCTTTCGCACCATATAACTGAATATAAGTCAAGGATGAAAATTTTGGCAAATATCATTGATATTTAGCCAGTTTGATCACCGCCTCAAAACAACATTTGAGTGGAAAAATCAGAAATTTCTTGATTTACCGTGATATTTCCCAGTTTTTTTAATCAATATTTCAGTGAATTTCCATAATTTCCTGGCAAATCTGATTTTTCAGCAGTGAATGCACTTTTATTGGTGGTCAATATATATATATATATATATATTGGGACTTGAACCCCATCCTCCAACACAAGAAAATAAGAGCTGGTTATCAATGCATCTTTCAATTATGAAATGCTAACACTAGACATGTTCTTTCTCTTGTTCTAATAAAGATGAAAATTCTAGAAATAGAATTAACAATAAATTAATTTTAGTTATCTTCGTATTCAAATCTTGTTTCATTGGTTATTAAAATATAAAATCAGTTACTTTTTAATGAGTCTTTCCTTATTTCTTTTAATTAATAATTAAACCCAAGCTAAATATAAATTCAAAAATAAAATTATAGTCAATTCTTAAAAATGTTTGAATACATTCAAATTAGTTGATATCTGTAGGTATATTTTCAAGTTCTATATATTATTGCTTGATTTTTTTTTTAGCAGAAACAGACAGAATAGTATATTAATATGAAATAAACAAAAGTACAAAGGAAGGACTAGATTATACATACATTATACATACATACATTATTGCTTGATATTATGAACATTATAAATTATTATTATTATTATTTTGATGGGTAAATATTTTTTTTGCTTTGGTTTTTTTCCACTTTGGGAGTTGAACTTGGGACCTCCCATATCCCCACCCGAATCCTTACCCGCGCCCAGGCCCTCAAAGGGCATAATTGTGTGTGTGTTATTATTACTATTGTTGTTGTTGTTCTTGTTGAGAGAAAAGATACATTGATTCTCATTAATTTACAAAGGAAACATACATATTTATACTCTAGTGTTATGGAAAGAAAAGAATAGTTAGAGTCTAATTAGGAGACTATCTAATTAGGAGACTAAAGAGAGAAGGAAAAAGATCTAAATGGATTAGGAACTAAACCTTAACCTCCTCGAGTTGGAGCATAAGGTCAAAGCACTAAGCTTGTCACAAATATACTTTATCTAGGACCTACAGGAGCTTAGTGAGATATCTGCTAGTTGGTCATTAGAGTTGACAAAACTAGTAGATATGCATCCCGATGCAATCTTTTCTCTGATAAAGTGACAATCCACTTCAATGTGTTTGGTCCTCTCATGGAAAACCGGGTTAGATGAAATATGCAAGGCGGCAATTTATCACATATAAGCTTCATTTTGTTCATCCTTCCCGATCTCTTAGCTCTTGGAGAAGATGCTTGACCATATGAGTTCACATGTTGCTAAGGCCGTAGTTCGGTGCTCGAAGCCGGCGCTAGATCGACTACTACATCCCATTTCTTACTCTTCGAGATATTAAATTACCTCGATGAACACACAATACCACGATGTAGAGCGTATCGTGGGTGAGCACACTTGATGCATCATTGTATATCCGACAACACAGGTATGACCTCTGTTCTCATACAACACCCCTTGACCTGGTGTTCCGTTGATATAGCGAATCACGAACTCCTGACATCGATGGCTATCCGCAATTGATTGTAAGGCGGCTAACTACGCTCCACGGGAAGCGGATGTGGTTCAGTGATAGTGGGGATGATTTGATTTACCACAAGTCGTCGATATCTCCACTGGATCTTGTAGAAAGCTCCCACGACTTGGTACAAGTTTGACGTCGGATCCATAGAAGTGTCACAGGAGCTTCTGATCCAAACATACCGAGTGTGCATCGATATATCAAGGAACATACTTCTACGAGAAATAACCATAGAAATTGGACTAAGCTACCTCAATGCCTAGAAAATACTTGAGTTTCCCCAAGTCTTTTGTCTGAAAGTGGTTGAAGAGGTGTTGTTTGAGTTTTTGAATACCATCCTGATCACTGCCTGTAATGACAATATCATCCACATAAACAATCAAGTAAATACACTTTCAGTAGATGAATGATGATAAAAAACGAAATGGTCTGTTGCGCTTCGAATCATGCCAAACTCTTGAACCACTAAGCTAAGCCTCTTAAACCCAGTCCGGTATTTCGAGGCCCAGTATAAAGGAGCGGCGTAATTTGCATACCAAGCGGACTCTCCACGAGCAACAAAACCCAGTGGATTGCTTCATATAAACGCCTCATAGCGAGATCATATGAAGAAAGACATTCTTGATATCAAGCTGAAAGAGGCGAGAATGCATAGCGACCATAGACGAGGAAGCAAGCGAGCGAAGCCCGATCTTGGCCATCGAAGAAAATGTATCATAATAATTACAGACACTGTGCGAGGTGTACCCACTTTGCAACCAAGCGGGCCTTAAGGCCAGATCAATCGACCATCGGTCCCACCTTCCGCAGTATAAACCCATGACAGCCAAACGGGGAGCTTGCACGGGAGGAAGCGACAAGTTCCCACGTGTTTCGGCCCGGATGAGAGAGAGAGCCTGCTGGTGCTTTTAGGGGTAGAGATAAGCGATGAGAAAGCTAAGAAATTATAAACAGGATGTGGGTTAGAAGTAGAGCGGGTACCTTTCCAAATGACAATAGGTAGATCATCAGACGGTTGCGGAATCGGAGCAGGAGATGACTGCGGCATAAGAGATGAGTCAACACGAGGCCTTGTAGGAGGATGAGGACGACGAGTATATACCTGAAGCGGTCGAGGCATGACATCTGGAGGTGGGGAAGGGAAATCGGGAGAGGGTAAAACAAGAGGAATAGATAAGACATCGGAGAGAAGAAGGGCCTTTCTGAGGAGGAGAAGAAGGAGGAATCTTTAAGAAGGTGGCATCGATTAGAGATAAAGTAAGCGATTAGTATCGGGAGAATAACAAACGATAATAACCCCTTTGAAGGCGAGAATAACCCCGAGAAGACACGCCGTGGCTTTGGCGAGAGAGTTTGTTTGCCAGGGTGAGAGTATAGGCAAGAAACAAATCTGACAAAAAGGCAACGGAGGGAAGATAAAGAGAGGTTGAGTAGGTAGTAAGATAGAATGAGGATTTGATCATGCAAAGCAGGAGGGCATACAATTAATCAAATAACAAGCGACTAAGATAGCATCCACTAAAGCGTTGAGGAACCTTATGATGGAGGAGAGTGCGGTATCTCGGTAAATGACGATTCTTGTTCGGCCCGCTCCGTTACGTTGAGGAGTGTAAGCCTCAGATGATTGGTAAAAATCCCATTGGAAGACATAAAAGAGAGAATGACGTGAAATATTCTTTTGCATTATCGCTAGCAGAATACGAATAGAAGTATTGAATTGAGTGCGAATTTGTATGAAATTTTGAAAGATAAATAACTCAACTCGAGTTTTCATTAAAAATAACGAAGTACATCGAGAATAATCATCCACATAAATATGAAATGAAATCTATAAAGTAAGGTAGGCCAGGAAGGACCTCAAACATCAGTGTGAACAAGCTCAAAAGGAGACTTTGTCCGAGGATCTAAACGCTTTGGGAACCAGACACGAGTATGTTTCCTAAGTTGACAGGACTCACACTCAAACGAAGATAAACTAGAAAAATGAGGAACCAGCTTCCGAAACTTGGAGAGGCTTGGATGACCGAGATGACTATGAAGGAGGAGAGGCCCGGTGAAAGTGCAAGCGATTAGACGAGAGCGGCCCGAAAGTGAAAGAGGCCTTGTGACTCATGTCGATGCAATCGTCTTCCCATCTGTAGGTCTGCAAGGTTACGAGTTGGGAAAAAGTAAGTACAATGAAGATCACGAGTCAACACTAATGGAAATAAGATTAAAAAGAAAATTATGAACATAAAGTATAAAGGTAAGGGGCAAGGAAGGGAGGGGACAAGCCAATGCCTTTAGCTATGGTTTGAGAACCATTAGCTAAGGTAATTGTAGGTAAAGGAGACGGAAAGGTAAGAGAAGAAAAAAGGTCTTTATTACTAGAGATATGATCAGAGGCTCCAGTATCAAGGATCCAAGGTGCTGATGAATGTGTAAAGGCAATCGGGAGACATTCTGGAGTGCAGACAGCGGCGAAGCGATGGAGGAAGATTTAGGTGGCAGGTGTGACGAAGGTACTCCTCGCATTCGCGCGGGCGTAAGAATGACCCCACGAGGTGTGGATGAGTTTTGGCGGCAATGAGAAGCATGGAGTGGATGGAAGGGCTTGTGTCGTGACGGATGTGTTGGAGGAGGCGGCGTGTAAGCGATTCCACATGTCTTGAATCCACGCTCCGTGAGCGTGAGTTCCTGCTTGTAATGGGGCCAGAATCGGAGGATGGGCGTGTGGAGTGCGTGCACAATGCTATTTTCAGGCGGATTTCACCAGGAAGGTAGATTGGAGGAGGCAGCTCTTGTTGAGTGTTCTCTTCGACGAGAAAAGGTCGCTAGGAAAATCTCGCCGTGAAAGTTGCGGTGGCAAGGTTCTCCGGCTTGATGGTTTGACTTACGTAAGACCGTGAGGCTATGTCTGACCCGGTGTGACCACACGGTCTTTGGATGGGTTAGCAGATTGACCACACGGCGAAACCTTAACCCAAGTATTCTCAAACTCTTTTATGGATTTAATACTATGTTGAGAGAAAAAGAATACATTGATTCTCATTAATTTACAAAATGAGGAAATTAACATACATATTTATACTCTAGTGTTAAGGGAAAATGAAAAGAATAGTTAGAGTCTAATTAGGAGACTATCCTGAGAATTAGGAATTTAAAGAGAGAAGGAAAGAATCCTAAATGGATTAGGAGACTAAACCTTAACAGTTCTTATTCTTATTATTATTTTTTCCAACAAATATCTTTAATATGTATTATTGTTTCTTCTTTTAGTTTTTGAAGTTTTCTCCCACATTTTTGTGAGTTCTCATTATTTTGGTTTAAGATATATTTTTTGTCATTTGTCATTAAAAAATGATCTAGAAAGAAAGAATTATGTATAATTATTATCTTATTATTGATAAATATAAAGGAAAAGGAATCCTTTGGATTTAAATGATGAGGAAAGAAAAAATTTGACCATGACACTGAGTAGAGGATAATATAACAATTGGATATAATATGATTCATTGAAGCATTTACATGCTAAAATAATAGTTTTAAAGATTATTTGATAAAGGCATGAGAGAGAGAGAGAGAGTTAAACTTCAGAATAGACATACAATTAACTGAATTATTAATAATATTATAGTTATTTTGAAGCATATAAGAAATTCTGTGAACTTCAATTCAAGAATGATGATACATGCGTATGTGTTTTGATCTTGATCCTTATTCAGTTTGACATTCATGTGTCTCTAGACTCTCTACGTGGAGGACACATGCTCATTAGGAAATTACCAACTTGGTAATTTGAACACTAAATTTTTTGTCATTCAATTTATTAATTATATTTATTGTTTTCCTTTACAGAATGCTACTACTGCTCCTGGATCAAGGTCGCGTGTTCCTCCATCTGCGTCTGAACACTTGGGATTTAATGACAAATATGATGCTACTGTAAATATTCCATTGGACACACTGAATGTAATGAAATCAAACCTGCCTCTTGTGTTTTAGATTTTTAGGTATTCTTCTGAGAGTTGAATTGTATACTGCGTTTGTTTTTTGTGCTTTCTACACAGGATTCTAACAAAAAAGAGAAAGAACTTGCAGCTTGGGAAGTGGATTTGAAACAGAAAGAGAAGGTTACCTATAGAAGTTAATTTTGTATTTCTTTTTTCATTTTGAATTCAAATGCACACACCTCTATTTTATGTGGCCTTTCTTGACCATAAGCCACTTATTTTATCTAGGAAGGATTGGATTACAGTGAATAGGTGAAATGTCTACATTGCCTTTTTATATCACATATATTGTCTTCAAATGTACTGATTGTTGTTAAATTCACTTCTCAACTACAGGACATAAAACGAAGGGAAGATGCTCTTTCAAAAAGTAAGCTATGATGTTAGAGAAACAATGCTCATTGTCAAGGACTGCATGATTTAATATCCTGTTAAATTGTTTGCTGTGTATATGCATTCCAGAGGGGATCCCAACTGAGGGATAAAGCTGGCCTTCATTCTCTTTCTATTATTCATAATGATATAATAGCGAAATACCAGTTGATGCTCAAAGGTTGCAGTACTTGGCTTTTGCAAGTTGGTTAGGTATGTGATCGTACTATGTTCTTCCTAATCTAAGATAGTATCCTTCTTGTCAAGTATTTGTTTTGAATTATTTCCTGCTGGTAGTGATCGATGGAAATATTAATATTTCATAACGAATCTGGTTATTTGAAAGCCTTTATATCCTTCTTTAGTCCTTTTTTAATCTTCTTAGCATTTTTTCCCTCCTGCCTCTTGCATTATTGCTAGTAGGAAGCAAAATAAAAAAGGTACTAGTATTCTTTTCCTTTCAATCAATTTGTGAAGAGAGAAAAGGATTTGTATTCTTATTGAAATTCTGAGAACACACACTACTACATATGTATACAAGATGAGTAAGGGCAAAAAGGGAAAAGGATATATCTACAACATCTAACACTTCCTCTCAAGCTGGAGTATCTATGTCATATGCGCCAAGCTTGTCACATTATTATTTCATCTTAGGACCTTTGAGAGATTTAATCAAGATGTTTGCTAGTTGGTCATACAAATTGACAAAACTAGTACCCACACATCTTGATGAGATCTTCTTTGTGATGAAGTGGTAGTCCTCTTCAATTCGCTTGGTCCTTTCATGAAAGATTGGATAGGAATCAATATGTATAACAACTTGATTATCACATATGAGTTTCATTGTCATCCCTTCCAAATCTTAACTCTTGGAGAAGTTGCTTCAGCCACATGAATTCACATGTCGGTCGGCAAGGCCATATTTTGAGACTCAATTCCAACACTGGACCTAACCACCACATCTTATTTCTTACTCTTTTAGGATATTAGGTTATGTCACAATAATGACACAAGTGCAGATATGCATTTGTTGAGTGAACTTGTCGTTTGCATATGTGACAATCTATGGATGACCTTGTTCTCATACAATACACCTTCACTTGTCGTTCCTTTGATATATCAAAGAATATGGATCACAAATATCCAATGACTATTACAAAGTGACTTAGAAGAACTTACTAACTTACATTCACAAATAAAAGAAATATTCGATCGAGTAATGGTGAGGTGGTTCAGTTTACCTACAAGTCGGTATCTCACACGATCTCCTAGATGCTCCCCTTGTCTTGGTACAAGTTTAATGTTTAGATCCATAGGAGTGCCTACAGGTTTATGGTCTCGCATACTTGTTTCTTCCAAGATGTCTAAAGCATACTTTCTTTGAGAAAGGATCATATCAGAACTGGATTGAGCTATCTCAATTCATAGAAAGTACTTGAGTTTTCTTAAGTCTTTAATCTATTATCTATAAGTCGTTGAAGTGGTGTTACTTTTAGCTTCTGAATACCATCATGATCGCTCCTTGTAGTGACAATGTTGTCCACATAAACAACCAGGTAAATGTACTATTTGAGGAGTTATGATGGTAAAAGTCTGAATGGTTTGTTGTACTGTAAAGCATATCGAACATTTGAACAAGTGAACTAAAGTAGCCAAACCATGCTCAAGGAGATTGTTTCAAGCCATATAAAGAGCGGCGTAACCCGTACATTAAACTAGACTCCCCCTGAGCAACAATCTAGGTGGTTGCTTCATATAAACTTCCTTGTCAAGATCACCATGAAGGAAGGTATTATAAATATCCATCTGGTACAAAGGCCAATAATACATAGTAGCCATGGAGAGGAGTAGGAACAAAATAATCTTGGATGGGAAAACCATAAATCTAAGTATAGCCTTTAATAACCAAGCAGGCCTTAACGCGATCAATTTGACCATTAGGACTAACTTTAACTGTGTAGACCCAATGATAGCCAATTGTGGATTTCCTATAGGTAAAGAGACAAGATCCCAAGTGTCATTGGAATGAAGAGTAATTATTTCATCTATCATTGCCTAGCCTAAGGCGATCAATAAGGGTTTAACTGTGTTGGCTCAATGACATCCAATCGTGGATTTCCCAAAGGGTTAAGAGACAAAATCCCAAGCGCCCTTAGAATGAAGAGTTACTATTTCATCTACCATTGCTTGTCACTAGCCTGAATGAGAAAGAACCTCACTAGTGGTCTTAGGAAGGGAAATCGCTGACAAAGCAGAGAAAAATGCAGAACACCGTGAAGACAATTGATAATAACTCATAAATTATAAATAAAATGAGGATTATGAATAGATCGATTGCTTTTTCAAAGGGCAATGGGTAAGTCATCAATCGAAGGCAGAGCTGAGGAAGGAAAGGATGACAGTTCAATAGGTGAGTTAGCAAGGATCTCAACAACAAGATGACGACGACGATATACCTGAAGAGGACGAGAAGGATGAAATGAATGGAAGTGGGAGGACATCAGAAATAGGGAGAGGTTCATAAGAGGAGAAAAAGGGGGAATCCTCAAAGAAGGTGACATTAGTGGAGAGGAAATATCAACGGGTAGCAAGGAATGTAACGATAACCCTTTCGGGGTTAGGAATATCCCAAGAAGATGCATTTTGTTGCTTTGGTGAAAAGCTTTTCCTTGTCTCTGGGGTGAAACATGAATGTCATGCATCCAAAGACATGAGGAGGGAGGAAATAGAGGGGTTGATGATGGAAAAATAGAGAATGAGGAATTTGATTGTGTAACACATAGGGTGGCATATGATTGATTAAGTAATATGTTGTAAGAATTGCATCACTTTAAAACGAAAAGGAACATGACTATGGAGTGTATGGTACGAGTCGGCTCTAACAAGGTGTTGATTCTTCCGCAGCCAATTTATTTCATGAGGAGTATGAATGTAAGAAGATCACCACTGGATTCCATGTGGACATAAAGAAAGTGTTAAGGATTAGTTTCCTAAATGGCTAATCCTTAACAGAAAGGAAGTAAATGGTTTAGGAAAGTATTCTTTAGCATTGTTACCACGTAGTACACGAATCGAAACATTGAATTGAGTTTGGATTTCAGCATAAAACTTGTGGTAAATAGAGAATAACTTAGCTCATTTTTTTTATTAAAAATAATCAAGTACATCAAGAATAGTCATTATTAATGAAAGTGACAAAATATCAAAAACCTAAAGTGGACACTGTTCGACAAACCCAAACATCAGTGTGGAAAGTTCAAAAGTAGTAAGAGGCATGAAAATGGTGGCCAATAAGAGTAAGGACCATGAAAAACTTATCAATCTGGGATTGTTGATAAGAGGCATCAAAGTTAAGAACTCTTGCTCGAGTGATGGCATCTGGCCAATATAAGTTGGTAAGTCTGGGTGTTCCCCAGTACGGTTTGTCAACTTCTCCTTACTTGGCAAAGTGCTAGTGTCGGAAAAAAACGGAAGAGAGTGTGGATGGCGGCTCCTCTTTGTATATTCTGGACGCTGTGGGTGGAAAGGAATAGGGTGGTTTTTGAGAATGAGGTCCCCTCCGCTCATAGGATAAAATCATTTTTTGTGTTTTCCTAAGTGGTCGGGCTGTTTCTTGTATAGTGTTGATAACTTAAATTCATCAAGGTGGTTTTTTGTCTTGGATGTGGGGATACAGAGGGAGTAGGTTTTCTTTGCATTCTTCCTCGTGTTCTCTTGAGAACCTTCATTCTTTTATTCCATATATACGTTTACTCGATCAAAAAAAGTTGGTAAGTCCAATTCTTGTTGCCCTACATTAACAATGGATAAAATTACTTTGTAGAGACGCAGGATGTCATCGGTGTACAAGCTTTTGGATTGGTTCCAAAATTTATAGCATGTTTTGTTGGCTCGAAGATGATGTAAAATCTTAGCATCAAGGGTATCCATAGGACACTGCATAACGTAGCAAGTTAGCATCTATCTTCTTCCACTGAACATGCCCAACTCAGAATATCGCCTCCTGTGTTAACAAGGTAGCCCCTCAATCTTGATCGATAACCCAGGGTTCAATGGAGGTTGATCAAGACAAATACTTTTCATTACTAATTAATTTCCTTGAGGTAATTATAGAAGATTCAGACAAAACCAAAGTAAAGATAGGAGTCTTGGCAGCCATGTGTACAAGATAGAGTTAAGATGCTGTTGGATTGAGGAGAGCCTTAACGAGGCTTCAAATAGAGGTGGGAGAAGGCACAATAGTCTTTAAGGATCTGAACATTGATGAAAATCGTTGGGATGGAGGCAGTACTACTTTCAAGGCACATGCAAGGCTTGGGGATAATAGGGGTTTGCCGTAGAAAGTTGAGAAACCCTAAAGAAATCTCTATCGAACACAGAAAGGGCCAAAAGACAAGATTTTAGGCTTTAAAGAGGCACAACAGGGGGTCCTAGTGTTTGTCGGCGGCAAGCAAGCCCCAAGGAGAAGGCGCGTAGCTGGGTAGTAGCTCATGCGGCATCACATGTTGACGCGTGAGTTACAATGCAAGGGAAAAGGGCCGCACATGGCGGCGCATGGGTGATTGTTTCCTAGGGGAAAGTAAACTTCGACTCCTCGAGTTGTGTGGTTTCCTGGTGGAATGAGGTTCATCAAAGAAGTTCACTAGAGAAGGTTGTTGGCAATGGGGTGATCCAACATTGAAGACGACTTTCGAAGAGCTTTGCATTGAGACCGACGTGACCGGAATGAAATACACTGGCTGATGGCTTCCGGAATTGATGTTTATACATAAAAATCCTAATATCAAAATTTTTTCAACTTTAGATACTATGAAGGGAGAGAAGGATTTGTATTCTCATTAAAAAAATCACACAACACACTACTATATATATATATATATATATATATATATATATATATATATATATATATATATATATATATATATATATATATATATAAGATGAGTAAGAGCAAAAAAAGGAAAAGGACAAAATGTATATCATTCACAGTACACTCACTCCCATTTCTCTGTCATTCATTGGTTTCACATTTTACACTATGGTAAAGATGCTTTAAATCTTGTGTAAGTTGAAAATTTCCCAATTATATGGCCTATCATTTTTTCTTAGACATGACAATCTTATTTGTGGCTTGAACTAATACTTTTCTTAGCAATGCCCTATCATTTTTCCTCTTTGGCATGAATATAAATTTTCTCAAATCTTGATAATTGGGCTTTTTAGAGGTTTCATTCCTCAGAAAATTTATGTGGGGCATTGCTATCATGTTTCTTCTTAAATTAACTTCCCTCATTTGTGTGCTTGCAATGCAATTAATTATTCTTTTTGTTCATGCAGGAATAGTTCTTTGTCTTGTATTCAATATCATTGCAGTTACTGTTTGCTGGGTTAGGAGGCGGTGTTTCCTTTATTTTCTTGATGATACTTGTGCGCTCAAGATAACATTAAGTCTTTTAAGGCTTCTCACAAAGTCTTTCAATTTGCAGGTGTCAAAATCTTTTTGCTTGCAATCATCTATTCTCTACTCGGATGCCCTCTATCATATGTGCTGTGGTATAGGCCTCTCTATCGTAAGTAAATGAGGCATTAAGTCACATCTTATTCTTTGTTTTTCTGTTCCTTTCCCATCCTCACATCACTTCAAGCCACCCTATATGTGAAATAATTTTTTAAGTTCTATGGAATAGAGAGCTGAAACTCAATGTGTACTGGGAGCTGGGTAATTCTATCTGAATTGTAAATGGCTTAGGCTTGATGATTTTTATGAATTTTTCAAGTAGTTTTAGTTTGAAATGCTTCTAAATACAAAAGTGGATCACATTCTAATGTGGTTTGGAGCATTGTTGGAACTTGATATTTATCTAATGAGATGTATTGGGTTGTAGTGAAGATATAACAAAAATGATGTAAAGGTGCCTAGGTCCACCTAGACTCATTTTGTCAAAAGAGTACTCTAGTAGCCTACTAATTTACTTTGTCTCTTTTTATCATTCTTAAATCAATAACTTGATATTAGAGAAAACCCATCGGAATTTTCTATGTGGAGGAGGCATTTTAATAGGCATGCTTTTGCACCTTGCTTACTAAAATATTCACCTTTTTGAAAAGGCACACCTTGTCTTATTTACTCTTCCTTTTAAATAATTTTATTTCGAAATTTTAAAATTGTATTTTTGAAATTTATGTAATTTTATTACATTTGTTGAATGTTTATTTTAAATGTTTTAGATCTTAAATTTTATCGATTGAATTAGGATTTTTGATCATTTTTTCATAAAATTGATATTTAATCTAGGTCATGTTTTACTTTATTAACGTGCATTATGCCAAAGATGTAAGAGGTTTCTTTTCCTCATTAGGTGAGCATAAATGAAATCTTATCTTGTAAAAATGGCTATTGATCTTGAGAGATAAATGGAAAGGGCAATTAGGCATTAAGAAGTTGTCTACTCTCAATAAAGTCTTAATGTGAAATCCAAAAGGGAGATTCACTCGAGGAACTGTTTTGTTACAGTAGCCGGAATGTTGAATAGAGCTAGCTTGGTGGTGCTCTAAAAAGGAGGGAAGGTTAAGATGTTCTACTATAAGACAATAAGAAAAGGATGGGTAATTTTTAAGGCTTCAAAAAAGAATTAAATTTTAATAAGGTTTGTAGTGTTGTAACGTTCCCTTGTATCTCTTTTCTATTTATATCTATTTTACTTCAGATAAGACCCTTTGTAGGATTGCTTGTCTTATATTCATGTAGATTAGATAGGAGAAAGGAATACCGATTTTTTAGGATACTTCTGGAAGATTCTCTAGATTATATGGGATTTACTTAATTTATTTGTTTTTTCTTAGACTCTTATCAATGTTTTTAAAGCCATCCCATGAATGTTATTCAACTTAGTTGGCTTTTTGATATGTTCACTTTGGGGTTGCGCTAGGAATCTTTTTAATAACGCTTCCCTTTCCATTCAAGAGGGAGCAATAAAGTCTCTTTCCCTTGGTGGGATTAGATAGCTATTTGTATTTGTAACCAAAGATGAATTGCGGAAAGATTGTGTTTTTCCATTGATCATGAACCACATATTTATACAAGAGAATCCTAAAGCCAATAGGAAAGAATACAGAGTTTCCTAATTGGTTTCTAACACTAGTTTCTACATGTTTCCTTTTCCTAACTAGTTTCTAATTACTATAACACTCCCCCTCGAGTTGGAGCATAGATGTTGATCATGCCCAACTTGTTACAAAGATAACTAACTCGATCCCCACCAAGGCTTTGTGAAAATATCTCCTAATTGTTCTCTGGCCTTCACATGCCCTATTGAGATCAACCTCATGAAATACCCTGCTAGGATGCTTATGATTAACTTAATATCACACCAAAGCTCTTACTGCATTCAAACCAATGCCCGCTTCCATGAATAATTGACGATCCACATGATCTCGCATACAAACTGTCATGGTTCTATACTCCGACCGCACTAGGACCGCAAAGACAACATTTTGCTTCTTACTCTTCGACGAGATCAGATTTCCTACAACAAAGGCACAATAGCCTAAGGTGGATCTCCTATCTTCCTAGATCCCGTGATACCGCATTCGAAAACACTCAATTTCCTGGGGTACACCCATGCTCATATATATAATATTCCACGCCCGTGAGCTTCTTCAAGTAGCATAGATATGCTTATAGTTGCTCAAATGACTGATCGTGAGAGATGACAGATACCACGCAAAACATTTAGTATCGAATAAGCAATATCCGGCAAGCATCGTAAGGTAATTCAATTTCCTAACGAGTCTTATGTATTTCTCAGGATCTTCAAATAGTTCTCCTTCCTTAGCGAGTTGTACACTAGTAGTCATAGGAGTACTACGGTTTAAGCCTTAGGTGGATGAGCTCTCACACAAAACTCGAACTGCCATCGATCAAGACCGAGCCAAATGATAGTACGGAGGTCGGCCATGTAACTTATAGTACCACCACGTGTGTCCAAGCCTTTGATGGTATGTGCATTGAGGACGTTGTTCTCTACCTTGGTTGCTACGCCCAATTTCCTTGACTCAGATAACAAATCAAGTAGGTTGGAAGAGTGCATGCCACTACATAGGTTGAAAAAGAAAGTCATGATTGATTGGTTGCCCCCTCTAATAGGTTAAACTTTGAGAAATGTTCTCTATGTTATTTTGGGAGTATAGGTATTGGAGCTAAGCATAGTTTTGAGAACTTGCTCTATGACCTTGTGATATTGGGATTAGTGGAGGGTTTGGTGTGGGTAAAGCTTTATGCCCATCCAATCTAATTGTAGACAAAGTTTCAACAATTGTAATATCTTGGGTGTCTAACAGAGAGAGAAACTCATGGAAGTTTGACACCTAGATGTGCAAAATTGTAGGTGTTGCTATGTGTTGGGTTGCTCCTTTAGTTGGTTTTTGCATTATGAAAACGAGAGCTTATGTGTTTGGGCTTTTTGTTGGAGATTTTCTTTTTCATTGATTGTAAAATTGTTTCTAATGTGCATACATTGGTTTTATTCCTTGTGAGGATGGTGCTAGTTTCTTTTGTGGAGCTAGTTCTATTACCTTCATTAGGCATTTGGTTATGGTTTCCTTAATTGATGAAATTCTTTCATAAAATACTAGTGCCTTTTTTAGTAGGTACTTTTCATCCTTGTTTTACCTGGTCAATGAATATAATTACTTTTATCCCTTAACAAAAGCTCATGTTTAGGGAAACAAGAGGAAGGGAGAAAAAAGAAGAAAAGGAAAAAAAGAAAAAAGGTCAATATATTCAATATCAAAGTTGATGATGCTTTTGTTTTTCTTCTACAATCCTGGTATAAAATAGACTTGTGGGTGCTTTAAAGATGGTTATTAATTTTGCTTCTAGCTTTCATCAACTCTGAAGCATGATACTGTTTTTGTTGCATTACTTATTTGGGTTTTGTATCTGAAAGTAAAAGCACTTTTTTGTGATATTTTTCTGTCTGGATGATGAATAATAGCTTAGTTTCCTAGATTGACCAGCTGTGGCCTTATTTGATGTCCATGCTCTATAGTTGGTGGTTCAGTTAAGAATCCTGTGGTTATAGCACAAAACTGCAGAACTTGGATGTGTTAATTGTTACAAATGGCTGTTTGTTTCCAATTTGCAGGACAAATAGTGCTCTGAACTTCAGTTGGTTTTTCCTGGTGTACTTGGTAAGTTTTTATTTATCACCCACCCATGACCATGAATGCAATTCCTTACATTTGGTCACTTATCTTTGTTAATGATATTTACATTATGCAGATTCACATTGGTTTTTGTATATTTGCTGCTATTGCTCCTCCAATTGTCTTTGAAGGAAAGTCATTGACGTAAGTTTTTGGACCTCTTGGTTTCTCAGGTTCAAGGAACTTAACTCTGAAAGAAATTCTTATTCTTAAAATTGCTATTGTTTTCGGCTGTTTTATATAAATTTCAAGTATATGCATGTTCGAGGTTTTGTATGGTTGTAAATAACGAGGAGAGCTGTAACATATTAGGAGAATTTGTTTTTTAAATCCCTTAAATTAAGAGATTCAATTACATATCTTAAAAAAAAAGTGATTCAGTTAGATATAGTATTCCAGATTTGGGAATGATTTAGTTCCTTTTTCTTTCTTGCAACCTTTAGTTTCCTTTTTTATTCTTGCAATCTCTAGTTTCCTTTTCCCTCTGGTAATCTCCTACATAACATCGTGTATTGTCAATTCAAGGGAATATACAGAATTATTTTTTCCTTGTCCCCAACATAAAGTTCTGAATCTTGTCCTACACTCTAGCAAACTGCAGCCAGTGGTTATCTAGATTTGAGTTATAAAGCAATTCAGCTGTCATAACTTTATAAAACATTCTCTACTCTTTCTTGATAAGTAAATAACCAAATTACAGAATGAGCCTCCAAAGAGGGAGGGAGGGGAGTGGTTAGCACATGTACACACAATGTATAGAAGGGCAGTCCAAAAAAAAAAAGCCCTCATAAAAATAGCTAAAAGTAGTTCCTTTAAGCTTTTTTTTATAGATGAAGTGAGGAATATATACATGCATACATACATACATGGTCACTAAATTAAAAAAGTTCGTAGTTTATTTATCAGACCAATGGCAATAAATATATCATTTGTATATTATATGAAATTAAAAGTAATTGTAATTATTTATTTATTTGATTGGTAAATTTTGTCCCATTGGGACTTAAACTTGGTACCTCTTACAAATTCTTCCCTTTTCTTTACCGCTTTGATGATATTTCATTTTTTGTTATTATTAAATTCACTGATTATAAGGATAAATGTAAATGTATTAATATTTTTAATTTTGTTTTATAAACATGTAGAATATTTAAAAGTGAAGATATATTTAAGATGAAAAAAAATATAAGTTTTAATTTTATTTACATGTTAAAAAAATTATATATCTTATAATTTTTAATTTTAAAAATCAATTTATTGTTTGATTTATATTCTTTTTCATACATATCTAATAAAAAATAAATTTACACTTAAATATTTATGTTTAACTAAGAGTTTAAATCAATGAAACTAAAAATAAAATAAAATATTTTTTATAAGATCTTTTGGCAAAGCACTTGGCCTACAAATAAGCCATTTGGGTCGGGAATAGACCATCGAGCTTATTGGAAAGGTCCATTTTGGGCAAAATTAAGGTACATCCGTAGCCCACTAATTAACACGAAACCACTTGGTTCTTTCCAATTGATGGTCAGGCCATTGGTTTAGGCAGTTCAATTCTAATTTGACATAGGAGTTGGTTAAGAGTGGAAATTGGATCGGAAAAAAGTGTCCAGTCAACAGTTAACCAGTTGGTTCAGCCAATTCTATCCTGTTTTTAAACATTGATAAGAGAAAACAAAATTGAATGATAAAAAGCCATTCAATTCATAATAACCGAAATAATTATTTGTCATTGTTAATAGTTTTTAAATTTCTGAAGTGCATTTTTCCCCATCCAAAATCCAGCTTTCTCTAAATACTTCACTAAATAATTTTCAGCTCTATAATCATTACTATTTATAGAATACTTAAAGAAACAAAGTATATGAGTTCAGTTGCTATAGTGGTGAACAACTCTTTTATTGCTTCATTCCAATCTCTTTTTCCCTCTTTATTTAAAGGATTAATTAGTATATGACCAAGTTCTTACCTTGTAAAAGGTTTGATTCCCTTAAAACTTATAATTCGATTATAGACTTGCTTGTTTCACATTCCCATTTACATTTTCTCTTCATACAAATCTCCATTAATAGTGATGATAAATGTTGAGAAAATGCAAAAGGGTTTTCTTTGCTTGGGGGTTTTGCGAGGGAAAGAGAGTTCATCTTATTAGTTGTGATCTGTTGCAAGCCTAAGGTGGAAAGTGTTTAAGGTTTGGGAATTGAGGATTGGAGTTATCTTAGAGAAGTGGGCTTGGAGGATTTTTTTAAGAGAAAGTGTTGCTATTTTGAATAAGATAATATTGAGTACCAATGGGACACCCCCCAATTATTGGGATTCTTTCATTTTGTTGTCAACATTGGTGCCTCTAAAGGGTAATTGCACAAGTTCTCCATAATTTCTCTAGACACATTTTAGTGGTAGTCTTAAGTACTATTATTAATTTTGTGTAGTTGTGATATCCTCAAGTTTCTAGTATTTCTTATCTAATCTTTTTCATTTGCGTGATAGTCTCTAGACATAAGGTTTGAGAGGTCTTATATTTATTTATTTTCTCCTTGAAATCCAATTTGTTAGGCTTTAATGAACATGAAGGTTGTTTTTTCTTCCTACCACTAAAAAGAAAAGTAGATATGCTTTTCTTGTGAACTTAATTAAGAAAAAGAATATCATGTTATTTGTCTCTGATGGAATGGCAAGTTTGATTAGATCATTGCTAACTTGGGTGCTTTTTTATTTTATTATTATTTTGTCCGCTGGAACTTTGGATTTCAAATTGGCATTGGCAGTATCATTGCCTCTGTTTCACTCAATTCTCTTGTTGATACTAATTTTTCTTCTTGGTTTTTATCTTTTAATCTTTAGCATCCTTTCAGCAATTGATTTATTCTCTGGCCATATGGTTGTGGGGGTGAGTTTTAAATCATTTCATGTGTGCTGTATTCAACTCTCTCTATCTCTCTCTCTGCTGCTTACTATGAAATCATATAAAGAATTAATTAGATAGAGATTAATTGTGCTACTTATCAAGAACCCAACATTATGGAAAATGAAGATATATTCATTTTATATGATAGTACTAGTAATTAATGAGGTGTTTGAGGTATGTATTGTCTAAATACATGTTCTAGAATAGGCAGTTTATTGGTTATGGGTAACAGTCCTGATTCAGGCTATGCTGATGACCATATGTTTTAAGGTTCAAATTTTTAACTGTGGAAAAGCCCATTAAGTTCTAGGATTATAAGCTGAAGTTGGGGGTTTTTTAATAAATTAAAATACTGAGTTAGTAGCGGATCCTTTGTTAGCACCTAGCAAATCAATGCTGATGTGTTGTCAAGTTGATGGCTAACATTGTGTGCCGTGATGTGATACCTCAAGTTTGAGGTATTTAGATGATAAGGATATTTGACTTAAGGAGGAGAGAGCAAGCAAACCAAGGGGAGAGGATCTGCGGTGCGTGATCAATTTTGAACTGCCTTGCGCTGTAGCTGCCTTAGTCTAATGGTTCTTCTAAATTTTCTTCAAGATTTTCTGATTTAGGATCGCTGAACCATCAATAAGGTCTCTGACTCCAATTCATCTTTGAGTTATTCTCTATAAGTTCCATCATCTCTGAGATATTATTCTGTATAAATTTCTGTTATTTTATGAAATTTTCCCAGTGATCTTGGATAGTGTTCTCTGAACATTCTTAAAAACAGTTCTTAGTTCTTCCAGAAGGTTTTTCCCTTTAGGGGAGGCTTATGTATAAAGAGGCTTGATGAAGAAATATGTTTCAGAACATTCTCCTAGGATTGGGATGACAATTAATCATCAATAAGCACCCACATTGTGTAGTGAATGGATTATTACAAACATGGCACAATCTGATTCATGTTGACTTCCTTCAGAAGGGGCAAGGAATTAACCTGTTGTGATTTTAGAATAGATAAGACACTAGTTAGTAAGCCGCTCACGCCATCAAACTTAAGATCTTTCGGGCTTCCTACCTTAATGCAAGTAGATTCATTATGATAACAAAAATTGACTCCAAAATTTTTTGATATTTTGGGACTTCTGAAGTGAACCTGATCTTAGAAGCTGCCAGGCTTAGGTGGTGCCTAAACTAATTGAAGTGAACCTGATCTCAGAAGTTGTCAAGTGTTGGTGATATAATAATAAGTAGGTTGTTAACCTTATTCCTCATTTAGTGCATGACACACCCTAAGGGAGTGAACAAAATAGCTACAAAGGCCCGTAGCAGACAAAATGGAGTCAGGCACATATTCAGTTATGTGATTTGGCTGCTTCCGGTTTTAGAGATATACATGGAAACTGAACAGAGGATTAGAATGATTGTTATGTTTAATATTTTAATTTAATAGAAATAAAATATTAAAAACATGCAATTTGATACTTAATATTATGAAGTACTATTTAACATCAAGTTAAAAAAAATTTATTTAGTATTATTTAAAAAACAACGCCGCCTTAGGGACACCCATTAGTCCAAGGAATTTATGTAATCTTAAATAAAACCACCAGTAGGAGGTCCGAGGGTTGTCCTATAGTGGACCAGTTCTATGATTATCACATTATAATGACCGATGAAGTTTACTAAGAGTCTTTGAACTCTGTGGAATGTGAGATCCCCACACTTTCTCATTGTTCATGACAACTTTTTGTAAGTATGTTGTCCATTACAAGCTTATAAGTTGTGAACGTATTTAAGATTATAAGGAAATTGGAAATCATATCCCATTGTTCATAATCTCCATTACGAAGATGATTTTTGTACCATATAATCTAGGGAAATATCATCAATTATGACTCATGCATGCATATATATATATATATATATATATATATATATATATATATATATATATATATATATATATATATATTGTAATCAGTGAAATACATGAAAAGAAAATTTTTTAGCTATTGGTATACAGTTCTTTCATCTTCATCCTTCTTGACACCTTCCATTTGCTCACACTTCTGTTCACTGTACCTAGAAACACCTGCTATACCTGTGATCCCAAAATGATTGAATAGAAAACTTTAGTCAACTTCACTTATTTTTGCAAGAACTGTTGCTCATTGTAAATTATGTCATTCTACAGTATCTTCATCTAGGAAGCGTTATCATTTTAACTCGAACTTCTTCCACAGAAATTTCTTTTCTGTAGTATCTAACCTTTGAGATCCATTTAATCTAAGAAGATGTCCTTTTTTGCCTATGCTTCATGAGCTACACCCCATGCCCGCTTTAAGAGTCCCCTAGGGCAAAGATCAGGACCTGGGTGAAATGGAGCCCTCCCCAAGGCTTCATGACTTCCTAGCAGTAGAGTGAATCACTTGTCTCTATCAAGCAAGATAAGCAAAAAAAAACGTAATGGCTTGCTCTATTACAATTAAGATACAAGTTTATTTATTTATGTATTTATTTTTTTAAGGTGTGAGTATAGCACAAATTTGTTATAAAATAGCCACTCCAACACCTGTGTAGAGAGAATTGTTGTGAAATATGAGAGAAAAATCTGATTTCTTATTCATCAGTCAGTACATTTACAGAGAGTATCAAAGGGGAATTTAAGGATACAAAAAAACTATGCCTATTAATCACATGATTTCAAGGAAATCAAGAAAATATTCTACAAACTAATTTAGTCCTAGAAATCAGGAAACTCCTAGTAATCAGGAAACTAATTACAAATTACAATTACAATTGTATTTTTGTCAAGAATTCCATGCCATTCAAAGAGAATGCAAGTGTTCAAACCTCGGAAAGGAAGACTTCAAAATTGATTGTCAAACACGATTAGTGAGCTTTCAAGAAGAAAATAACCCACTAGATAAATGTTGATTTTTTCCATCGCTAGGATTTTGCAAAGTTAAAATTGAGTCTAAGTCACTTCGATATAGCTTTTTTAAACTTTTTAAGGGTTTAGGAGCTTTATGCAGAAAATAAATTTATTTCTGATTGTAAACAGTTCTTTCAAAAAAAGCAATAGGCGTAAACAAGAGTGGTATTAAAAGAAATGATAAAACCATAGCTCTTTACAAAAGATCAATCTAGTTTCTCAACCTAAAGGAGGGATTAACAAATCTTAAAGGGGTTTACAGGAGAATGAACAACAGCCTATGACTTCAGAAATTTCTTTTCTTTGGGTTGATTATCTAGATACAACTAATATTATTTGGCTTTTCTGCAGATTTTCTACTTAATTGGGTTTGCCTTGTTTTGCTTAGAGACGCTTCTAAGCTTGTGGGTGATTCAGGTAAGATATTGGAACAATTGAACTTGTTTTTATACATAATCCCTACATAAAAAATTTGATGGCCCCAAACCAACTTATATTTTGTCTCTGTTGTACTAGGTTGAGATTTATTTGTAATGATTTTTTTATATGGTAAATATGGCTATATCATTACACATCCAAGCTACTGGCTTATTTTTCCTTTTTCCTTTAACACGCACTCACTGATGTGGAATGAAAATATATTTTGAAGACTTTCAAGAGAAGGGGAAACATTGTTTCCGATGCCTAAACCCACTTGGGGATGCTAATGTATATTTCAGGTCAGGTATGGAACATTTATTAAAGATGCCTAAGAGGAGGTGTAGCATGATAGACATGAAGTGTACTACAAAGAATGCCCAATGCAGGCAAGAAAGATAAAAACAAAAAACCTCTCCTTGCTTTTTAGGCTGGCATAATATCTATCATAGACTTGTGGAACTCACTAAATTACTAAAAGTATACATAAAAGGGATAGAAATCATGATAAATCCTTTTCTAAAACTTAACCATATTTAGTTGTTGACTTTTGTCAAGCTTTTCTTTTTTAGCTGCTTGTATTGGAGAACTTTCTTTGTTCTACTCTCTAACAATATTATTTTCTATACCTTTTCCTTTTTGCAATGGGGTGGATGTGTGATTTTGGGGCCTTAGGCATTTTTTTTATGTGTATTGTGAACATATTCATTTATTAGATTTCATCTTGTTTTTTTTTGTCTTTATGCTATATTTATTTTATCTATTAAAAGTTTTGGTTGGGGCTCTTTGGAATGATATATTAAGGAGGTTGAGACCGCTAATGGAATCTATCTTCTTATGGTGGAGAATGAAGGTGGGAAGCCTTGAGGCTTGTGGCAATAGGGATGTGAGTTTGGTCAGGTTTCTAAAAGGATGAAATTTTCCATAGGGTGTTACCCTACCTTTGAGGCTTGGCCCGAGTGGCAAAGGGTTTGGGTAGGGTTATGGGAGGTTCCAAAGTTAGGTAGTATCTCTGCCTGAAAGCCAATTATTTATTCTTAACATGTTCTGAACCATGCATTTCTCATTCTTCATACGTTATTTGCCCGATAGCCTGAGCATATTCAATAGATTTGAACAGCTTGATTTACTGTCAGAAAGGGAATGTTTGCCCGGTTCGTGAAACCTCATCGCCCCGTGTCATGTTCTTCACCAAGATTGGCTTCTAGCATGTAAATTCATTAATGGTGATTACACCATGATTTGTACATTCTCAACCAAACCGGTGATTGAACCAAAAAAGTTACCAGTTCATGGTTTAGCGACCGAACCGACGATGGTTGAACCACGGTCAAACCGACTGATTATGTCTGGTTTTTAAAACACTGTTCTCTACTATCTCCTGTTCATAAACTTAATCTGTATCACTGCACACCATTTTTATATCTATGTTGGTCTAATCCGGTCGGTTTGTTTTTTTCTTCCTTGTCTTCTGCAGAAAGTTTATTTGTACTTCAGAGGGATGAAGTGAAAGATAACGAATTGCTTCTGGTTTTGGATATACCATTTCACAGCGGCAGTGTTGGCCACATATTGAAGTGGCTTATTTAGTAGTGTTCTTATTTTGTTGTTCATATAAAAAAATCATTGAGGATGGTTACTGGTTGAAAAATAAACTGGTTTGCCTAATTAATATATATGCATGGTGATATATATTGATGGGATGGGTTTTAAGCTTCTGTTTGGAACTCGTAAAGTACGAAGAAAAGAAAATAGAGAGCAGGAAAAATTAATTCTATATGTTTTATCCATATTTTTTTTATTTGTTTTTCTCTATTATAAAATGACTAAGGAATTTAAAAATATATAAAATTTTGAAGAATTTTGATTATATTTATTTGTGTTTTATATTTTTCATCGTGAATCAAATATGATAAGCTCATTATCTCAATATTTTCTCCTGAGCCTAAAGGTTAATTTTAAATCATACTGATGATATATTACTAAAAATCGTGTTGATTTATACATTAATCTTAATAGTTTGGATTGTGACCGGTTAAGCAAATCAGGCGTTTGGAAGGTAAATTTATTTATTATACAATAAAATAATTTATAATTTATTTTGCATATGTCGCAATAATTCTGATCAAAGTGTTTTTACTGTGGAAATGTTTCCTCAAATCATTTTTAGGGGAATTATCTATAAAGTGTTTTTTAAAAAATAACTAGGACTGATTTTTTCAAAACGCCTTGTATTCTTTTAGGAACATTTTTAAGGTTAAAAACACTTCCTATATTCATGGTCAAACAGGCTTTTAGAGGTTTAGAGGGCTTTTCTTTTTCCAGAAAAAAAGGTATTTGATAAAATGAGTTTTGTACGAAAATATTGCGTTTGATAAAAAAAAAGAAGATAAAATTGGTTTGCTGTAGAAAGTATTTACTAGAATGATGCGCAATGCCAGAAACTCAAACAGCGGCATTTGGGTTTAATTTGCCGTTAACGGCAACGGCGGCCATTTGCCGCCGACGGAAAAAGCGGCATTTGAAAATTTTTTCATTTGCCGCTGTCCACAACGGCGGCAATTGGCTCTAGGGCTTCTTTTCCTATTTTCTGCTTCATCCTCCTTCCGCCCACACAAGCAGCCAGTTTCCACTGGTCTCGAATCCCCGCCACAGGCCTCTCCGCCATTTTGAATCACAAGAGCCTTATTCCTCTCGCTCATCCTCTCCCTTCCTCTTATCGGTGTCGTCTACCGCCCGACCACCTCAGCTAGCTCAATCGTATATTCTGATCCGGCTATTTAGTCTGCTATTCGATTCCTGCTATTGATTCAATCATGAATTTTCGTTTTTTTTATTGTGGTCTGATTGCTTTGATTGTGGTCCGGTTGGTTATGTCTTTTACATTTGTTTGCGGTGGAATTTATGGTCTCATGTTGTTATTTTTTTTTCTTTGATTTCTGTTTGAATGTGATTTGTCTTGGTGATTGTTTGTGTTTTGCGTTTTTTGCTTGGATTCGGTGGTTGAGAAATTTTGGGGGAGGAGGTTATTAACTAGCATCTTGGATTGGTATGCCACAAAATTAACCTAGTACATGAGCATTTTGCTTCTGTACTTTCATCAACTTGAATTGGTATGCCAAGGAAAATAAAGCCCAAGAAGCCTAATAAAATGTACTATGTAAAAAATTGATCTGGAGTCACACAAGATATAAATGAGTGAAGTACACAGTCTAGAAGGCAAGCACACTCATTGTTGGGCAGAAAATTCATATTGTGCTTGCAACTAACAATTTCCAAATCCACAATTCCAAAACTGCAAACATCTGCTTTATAGGTTAGGTAACCCCAAAGTGCATATTATGGAGCCATGTACCTTCTGCGTCTTGTAACACCTCTCTCCCTCTTTCTCCTTGCTTTTGAAATTTTATTCTTTGTTCCTATTCTGAATCCACAAAATATCTAGGTTATCAGCTTTAGAGAAGACAAAGCAGGAATTTAACTTTTGCTGTGTATGCATGACATACTGCAACTGAAGAAAAGGAAAGGAAATGACAAACAGAAGAATGCCTCAACCAAAAATACCATCAAGCGCATGTGATTGTTACAGCTAGCAGTATAATAGAGTTTCAAGCCATTCTCTAATTAAGAAACAATTGAAAAATGTAGTTATCAGGTGTTTGCTTGGCATTTTGTTTGAAAAAAATGTAGTTGTCATGCAGATGTATCACGGGAGTTGAAGATTTTGACTATTACAAAGAGTGAAGATGGTACAGAGTTTTGCCCATGCCATCTTAGCAATAGCATCTCAGCTTGGTATTTATGTTTAAATTGTCTATTTATATTAGACATCTTGGCCTAAGGCCCTGATTCAAACTCACAATCAGCCACCTTTTGTTGAGTCAGTGTGAAAAAACCTGTCTTGAGAATCAGTGAATGGCTTGAGAGCAGTATATTAATAATGCAAGCTTAGCCTATGGAGGATTACTTAATTAACTATGGGAATGGTTTTATTGGCGATCGATGGGTGCTAGATAGCTTTCTCTACAACATTGCCTTGGCACCCCTGACCACTTTAATCGATCCTAACACTATCAGGCTTTTTAGGTTATTAGGTTCTTATACTAATATGAGGTACTGATACTAGTGATACCATTACAAGAAGAAAACATAAATTAGTGACTAAATAAACATGCTAAAGGCAAAAGAGACTCATAGATATCACGCTTTGTTAAAGTACGAAGTGTGCATGCCATCTTGGCTCCAGTTAGGTTTCTTTAGATGCCTAGAAAGTAGACAGCTTGAATGCACTGCGAGGAAAACAGATGTGAGGACTTTCTTACAAATTCCGGCCTACTAGCCAGTGCCTTGACGCAAAAGATCATAGAAAG
This sequence comes from Tetrastigma voinierianum, assembly GCA_016808115.1. Lineage (NCBI taxonomy): Eukaryota > Viridiplantae > Streptophyta > Magnoliopsida > Vitales > Vitaceae > Tetrastigma > Tetrastigma voinierianum. The sequence goes on from JAEQBH010006783.1 coordinate 28,395, forward strand.
GAATAAAAACTAAATGAAAAAGGAATTCGGGGTTAGCAGAATGATCACCGTTCCATCTTTTATATCTCCATGGGCCCTCCTTTGTTCTTTGGCCAAGGAACACAAGAAAAACAGAGATTATGGTATGGAACTTTTCGAAATCGGAGACAAACTTGTAAGGAAACTTATTTTTCGATGAGTTAGCCTAGGAATCCTGCTGAGTGTGACTGCACAAAAGTAATCAGCTAGACTTTCGCCACATAATTTCGTGATCTACATGTGTTAACAGTCTAAACTATTGTCGAACAAGAAATGGTCAACACATTATCATTTCCCAAGTTTTACTACAGTTATATAGTCTTCATGCTCTCATGATCATAACAACTATAAGTATGCTCAAGTACCTAGCCATACCATTGTTATTACCTTGATCGTTTGACCTTCGGGGCATTAGCGACGTAATAAACCTCACAAGAAAGAACGATCACGGGCGGTATCGGCCGCTCCGGCTGATGCCAAGTTATAAAAACACAGAGAGAAGGAGTTAAGAAAAGTTCACAAGTTCACATAGCTTTAGGGTTTTAGCTAAAACCCCGAAACCCACACTGAACTCGAAACCTGGGCTAAACCCTAAAACCCTAAAACCCTAAAACCCCGAAACCCTAATACCCTAAAACCCTAAAACCCTAAAACCTTGAAATCTTGAAACCTTGAAACGCTATAACCCTAAAACATTGAAACCTTCAAACTCTAAAACCCTAAAACCCTAAACCCTAAAACCTTGAAACCCTGAAACCCTAAAACCCTAAAACACTAGGGACCCAAAAATCCTAAGCCTTGAAACATTGAAACGCTAAAACACTAAAACCCAACAACCATAAAACCCTAAAACCCTAAAAATTTGAAACATTAAAACGCTCAACCCCTAAAAGCCTAAAACCCTAAAACCCTAAAACCTTGAAACTCTGAAATGCTAAAACCCTAAATAGGAATAAACCGTAAACCCCGAAAACCATAAAACCATAGTGCCTTTAATTATTATGATACAGTCTCTTCAATGTGTTTTACTAATATTTATAGTGCCTTTCAGACATCTAGGTTATATATATGGCATTCAGAGGGCTTCATGATGTTGATCCATTGGATTCATCCTCTGGCTTTAGTATTGCAAGACGATATTGTGTCCCAATTTAGTTGACATAGAGCAGGAATGTATTTTATTATTCATGAATTAACATTCAAGTTTTACCCTCTAATTTGTATATATTCAATTATAAACATGGTTTTTTCGTTAATTGTAGTTGCAGGACGTCCTCCTCCCTTGACAGCAGATGAGAGCCTTTTTGAGTATGTGGAGGATGGATCGACGCATTCGTCCATACGTGATCCGTGTAGGATTCAACGGTATATACCGCTTAGGCCACATCATGATAGATTAGCCACTTATCACGTGTCTCGTGGAGAGATGGCGGCCCGAGACACACACATTTCATGTCTCAATCGGAGAGATGATTATCACGCTACAGGATGTTGCTATCATCCTCGCCTACGATCGACCGACCAAATTCGTCACTGTGGACATGTGTGCTCGACGCACCGCAGTTATGCGCGGTGAGCCCTCGTCACCCCACCCGATGCTCTCGTGAGGATCTCACACTTCCACCGTGGTTATGTCGCCAGCCATCCATCCCAAAGACTGATCGATGAGGTCACTTCACAATGAGTGCACGTAATTCATCTTAGCTTTATGGGATCCTTGTTTGGCGACAAGAAGGAGTCCATGTTCATCCGTGCTTTCCTCCCACTACTACGAGATTTGACACAAACATCTAATTTATAGTTGGGGTGGAGTGAAAGATTTCAGCATACGTATCAAGAGTTGTGCCGAGCCGCCTTGACCGTAGACGCAAAGATTAGCGGTTGTATTACACCGATGTTGTGTATGTATATATATATATATATATATATATATATATATATATATATATATATATATATATATATATATATATTTTGTACTACATACATTCATATACGTGAATACATCATTAGGTCGCTTTAATTTATGTTTATTTTATATTCGGGCCATGGTCTTAGGAGAGAATTTCCACATGGGCCGATCTAATTTCAACTAAATGCATATCCAAAGACTACCTCATTCCTCATGCCTTACATGATGACGATGCGGATGTCGTCGCTGGCAACGTAGCTGAGGGTTTAGCCGATGGATTACCAGTTCAGCATGGCGTTGAGCCAGAGCATGAGCCAGAGGTAGAGCCAGAGCCAGCTCTACCGTTGGGGTGTAGGTGGAGAGTACCTTTGGATATGGGCATAACCCATCCGTGCACTCTTCCTCTATCGAGATCAGCTGCACGCACAAACTTCCGACCGTGCAATTTACAAGGTGCTTTTTTTTTTTTTTTTTTTTTTTTTTTTTTTTTTTTGCGGTCTCATAGTAATTTCATCTCATGTTGACATAAAAGTCTTTGATCGCCAATGGTTAATGTGTGTCTTATGGCAACTGTATCGCCAGAGTTGGTTTAATTAACTTCCCGATATTTGCTTAGCTTATCGTGATATCCGCGCACGATGTCAACGCCGGGCCATGTTTCGAGATCGCCGAGTGGCATCGCCCGCAGCTGCCTTGCACCGCTTTGGGCCGCATCGTGAGATACCTCGCTTGCTCTACGAGCATCGCCTACACAGGGATGACGTATTGCATACTCAAGACGATTGCACGTATCATGCTCCGTACATAGCATTATGGGACACGCGAGCGGCGAGGATCATTACTACCCCTAAGGGCGGGTTTGATGGACTCCATGATTCATACATGCAGTATCGTCAGATACACGTGACGTGCTTATGACACCACCACCGCATAGGGATGATATGAGGTTCCAAACTACGTACTGTAGAGTACGCATGTTTTGCAAGTTAGGACTCGTGTTTCTAAAATATTTTACCTAATTTTTAATCAATAGATTATGTAATTATAATTCTTTCTTTGGTTCACTGCATCGTCGCCATGGTCGATATAGCCAATCACTCTCGCTTTCGCAACAAGCAGACAAAGACATACATCATATTGCCCGATCGGGTGTTACACAAGACTGAGAAGACCATCGCAGATCGCGGCACACTCCGAGGCTTCCACATCAGCACGGACCATCGATCAGGACCTCCAAGGTCATCCACTTCATCACGTATGCTCTATCTGAGGTGCAGGGAGAGAGGCAGAGGGGGAGTTGATCGCCGAGGTCGTGCTCGAGATGGTGGGCCAGGTCATGGTGCAGACAGTGACAGCGGTATAGGTACACTTGAGCCGACTTTGCCTACTTCGATACCCTCCCATACTTACCCCTCACTCGAGATGTTTATACCCCCACACACTTGCACATCACCTTCCATACCCGCACACATTGACACATCACCTTCCCTACCCCCACACACTTACACATCACCTTCCCTACCCCCACACACTTACACATCACCTTCCATACTCCCACAATTACATCGTTTTGTAATTTCGTCCTGTCGCCAGAGTCAAAGATCCATACAAGTAGATATCACATCATTGCCACACCTTACCATCCCATACATCGCTCCCATGGATGACACCATCCTCGACCTTTACCCTCGAGCTGGTAGGGACTTCCAAATAGGCTTAAAATTCACTCGACGCGGTACATCGATCATTTCATCCATCAATTACCTCTTGCTCCATCAGCCTCCCTCGCCTCCTCGGTTCCATCGGCTCCTCGCTCCGTCTCGCGGACACACCACAGGGATCCTATTACCCAGCGGTGTTTTGTTAGGCGTGAGTCTCAAAAATTATGAGGCGTCACATCTTGTGGGACTCGATTGATAATATTATTATTTTATATATAGAAAAAGTTTGTATAAAAATCTTATATTTTAATCTTTTGACATACCATAGTTTGGTAATACAATGTTTTGGGATTGTGTGATTATGCATGAGCGCCATCTAGGGTTTTTATTTTTATACATGCTCATAGCTTTTTGTAAATGTTCTAAATTATAAGTATTATAATTTGGATTTTTGAGAATGCATGCAATAAAAATAAGAAAATTAGAATTAGGGGAAATCAGGTTTTCAAACTATTATTAATAGAATTTAAAAAAACACAAAAAAACACAAAATTTTGTGAGTCGCTGAATTTACCCTTTCACGATGGTTTTGAAAACATAAAAGCGCCAATTTTAGTATTCTCTAAATTTAATATTTTTTATATTCTCCAGGATTTTCAAAAAACAAAACGTGTTCATCTTGGATTTTTCGGTGTCATCGATTAGGGTTTTAGGGTATTATAGTTTTAGGGCCTTAGGGCAATAGGGTTTTTAGGTTTTAGGGTCTTAGGGCATTAGGGTTTTAGGGCATTAGAACTTGGGGTTTTTGTCTTAGGGTTTTATGATTTTTTCGGTTTACAGGGTTTTTAGGGTTTAGGTGATAAATATTGTTGGATATAGTAAGATAAATCCCCAACATTGATCTTGTAGACATGATGATGCATTCTTCTTCAACCAAATATATCATAAAACGAGGACCACATGGTCCTTAAGTGACCAATCGTCAAAGAAATCATATTGGAAGTAACCTCCCCCTGTTCTAATACCAGACCATCAAACAGCATATAGCATCCAATAAACACATTTGTGCAGTTTGCTTCCTCTATTTACTTATTTGTATTTTTGGTTATTATTTGAAAATTATAATTATATTAAAATAAATATAATTGAGGGTGATTTGATAAATATAGGTTATTTTCAAGAAAAACATAGAGATTATATTTACAAATTTAAGAATTATTTACAATATATTTTAACCAAATATTTATCCTCTTCCAAAAGCATTAGCATCATTAGTACCTAAACATATAGAAAAACCTGACAATTCAATTTTAATTTTATAAATAATAAAGAGAAAGGCTTTATCAGCATTCATGGTAGAACTCTAAAACACACTCTTAATCCCAGTTTAAGCTCTCTTCAAGCTTCTTCAGTCAATGCCCATTAGGAGTTGCACCAAGCTTAAAGTATGAATCAAAGGCTATTGACATCAATGTTGTCTTCAAAGAATCATTAGCAAATCCCGAACCTCAATCTTCAACCGTAAGGTAATCTTTCTTTGTACTCTGATGCCTGCAATAAGCCCCGGAAAGTTTGCCTCATCCTCGTCCTCTTCGTCCTCGTTATCTCCCCTTTCCTGTTTAATAGACATGCAGGAGTTAGAACTACTGGATGTAGTAAATTGAAGTATAAAGCTGAAATATACTCTCCCTTGTGGGTCTAAAAAGTATAGAAAGAAAGAAGATATACAAAAAAACAAACCCATTCTCATGTAGAGCCCACCCGGAACCAAACTGGAATATATTTTTTATACAAACAACCATGGTTACCTCATCATGAAGACCATCTGCAGTATCCAACTACATGAGTTTCACTGAACCAAGCAGGCTACCTCCTACAAGCAAGATTCTTGAAAATGGTTAGGAACATGCATTTGCAAGCCGCAACAAGATATCAAAAAAAAAGGAAGCTCAGGTTTTGTGCACCTATCTTGTTAGGTATCATTTGATGTGTTGTCCATTCCCTATCTATGTATCTATATGCAAATATACACATTTGAAAGCAAAAAAACATGGAGCAGGAGCCAAGAGAACCATCCTCTATGAAATCAGTGTAGAGTGTTCACAGAAATTACGTTTATTTTATCATCTATGAACACAAGAACTGAGTTTGTTCATCCATATTCATATACTGTACTCAAAAAATTAGAAGATAGGACACCGGTTCACCATCTTTCGGTTTGGTGACACAAAGAAAATCCAGATTTGATTTGAACCCTCATCAAAGAACATAAAAGTTTTTATTAGCTTTGTATCTTGAAATAAGATTAGGTTGAAATTAAGAATTTTATACACAATAAAAATGTATAAACCATATGAAGCATCTCAAAAAGGAAAGAAAACAATAAGAGATAAAGGTCACCCTTACTAAAGGCCTGGTGACCGAGGTAAAACTTGAACACTTACAAATGTGGATCCGAGACTTCCTAAAGAATACTTATTTGTTGTTATGCGTTTTAATATTAGTTCTTATAATTCCAAACAAGAATAGATACAATGTCATTATGCGATTTGATTAAACTCGAGAAGAAACGATTACAAGTGGAAGTTGCGGCCGAGTTCACTTCAAAGTAAAAACTTCGAAAGGACTTCTTCGATGAAGGACCAAATCCAAGATAATGCGACGACTATTTATACATTCGGCATAAATGTCAAACTTGGTTTCTATTCTTATAAGACCGCCGATTGTGACCCGGCTGTTTGCATAACCCACATGTGATAGATGTTATCCCCTCCTTAACGTTCATCTCATTATGCAACCGGGTTGATTTAGGACGTCCACTTCCCATGTGTTGCATTAATTCAGGTGGTCTAATCGTAGGACCATCATAAAGAGGTCACTCATCTTTATTGAATATTGGATGGAAAAGGTTTGCCCATGTGTCATGAATGCAGTGACGTTATAGTAGCCTTCCCACGAACAAAAGAAATCAACACAGCGATCTTGACATCTTGCTATGATATGGCTACATGGAAATCATGCATATAGTGTCTTTCCACATGTGCATTTTTTTCATGTAAGTTGGGCGATGGGATTCGACCACTCCTTGACTTGACATGAAATAGGCCCTTTCGTGATGTGAAGTACAATTTCATCGAACCGACCTTAATAACTACAATATAGGCATCCCAAACATCCTTTGATGGCTTGCTCGGCGGATGTAATCTATTAGCACCTAGTTCCCTTCTTGCAACAAAATGTGTTGAAAGGACGGAAGAAGGTCATTTATTACTAATGCACGATTCTTTGGTAAATTTCGACTCATTTTAGGGCCATTTATTAAATCTTATACACGAAATATTGGTTGTCATTAGCCAGCCTCTTTGACCTCAGATCATGAAAATTATATTTGAAGGGATTGCCACCACATCATTGTAGTGCTTGAGATTAATTCTTCCAATTGTAGTCATATGCTTATTGAATTTAACGTTCGTGCTTGGTAAAAACACTACGCATACTAAATTCTTCAAAGTTTATCTTTAAACGGTCATAGGTAACGCAAAATGACGCTTATACAAATCCTGTGATAAATGGATAGATGCGGCCCAGCCAGAATGAGGATGTCGGTCATTATACGCCATGATACTGGATAGATGAATATAACGCAATTCCGTCGCGAATAACTCTGGCTTTCTTGCCATGCGAGAACCATCCCGGCTATTAGTGTTTCGCCTTACGTAATAGCAAATGCCAATGGAAACAAGCGATTATTTCCGTCACACCCGGAATTTGCAATCAATAACGCCTTTATACTTCCCGCATATAAATGTGTGCATATTAAATCTTCATTCACAGAGACAACGATATTGAACCCTTCAATGATGGCAGATGGCGAACACGCGATTGGAATATCTTAGTGTTGGCATAATGAACTTTCACATGGCTTAAATAACAACACATCAGGGATTTGATTGCTCTATGGCGAGAACAAAGCGTGGCGTATCTGTGGGAAAGTCATAAATATTGTCTAATTGCTTTATGTTTTCCATCCAACGCCTTTTGTATGATATTTGATATCTGTTTCTCATCACCGCGAATAACAGCGCCAGTCGCGTCGATTGTGCCTTAATTGTACTTTGAGTAGCAACCAATTTGAGTCTAGTTGATGATATGGTCCGGTTCAGCGAGTTAACTAAGTATGCAGTCGATATATTTGTTGATAACAAATAAGGATGTATCTTTTCTAACCATTACCTGGCAGAAGCTTCCATAGACCATTGACATTCTTCGCCTTCTTACATCTTAAAGCAGAACAATTTTTGAGGATGCAGCAATGAGCTCTTGGTGTGCTTTAGTGGTAAAATCTTTTAAACTCTTGCAAATCAGATTTCGAATTAAAAAGTTGGCCAATTACGAATTCTCCGCTCGAATAACGGTATTATGCGCACCAGTGAGTCAGCGCGCGACGCTGCGTATCAGGGTTTTCTGTTTATGCCCGAGGTGATTGTTGGTGGTAGTGATAATGCGCGGATGACTCATCAATGTCTCATCATCTGGGTGATTTGATACATCACAAGATGGAGCTTGTGCAGAACATATATCCTTGTTCATTCTCGAAGCAGTTCAGTTGAAAGCGATGATGCATGTCCATCAGCGCAACATCCTCATCATCCGTCACATTCATCATCAACATCTTCATCATATTCATCATTGCCTTCTTGATCTTGCCTTGTCTTCATCATCTCCATTTGGTCGGTATCAATATTGGACCACTACTAGACTCCCTAATCGCTAAATTAGATTGTGCAACATTGTAATTGTAAAAGAACAAATAAATCTACATGGCCACCCCACAGATTGGTTCGATTGTGCCTTGACTCGAACAACTTTAATATACAGTTCAATTTCCTCAATGGTTGTTGTGTTAACCAGATTCAACATTTCGCGCATGCTACTGTTATCCCATACTGGAAAAGGTTGGAACCTACTTCCACTTCTAAGAGGATACTTACAAATGAGTACTAATTTGAACATTCGTTTGTTAATGGTCGTCTTTGAGTATATCATATCAATCAATTGTTGAAACGCGCATTCAACTAGTATCTTTAAGAGTGCAACGGTTTCGCTCCCTCATGGCCCCAGGCATCTGTTTTTAGTCTCACTATTTGGCCAAATTATAATGCATATCAGGAGTGAAACGGACATAATTGACCTATACAAATGGTCCCAAATGAATTAAATAATATGAGAGGTAATTATCTTGATATCAAATCAACTTTATCATAAGAAAACAATCAAAGTGTCCTTAGTTTCCAATCATTGTCATTTGTCTTATTTTTGTTGTTTCTATTTATATTTCTACATGTTTTTTAAACCAGTGAAGTACTTTCTTCATTTCTAACTCCATAAATAATAATCGTATTAGAACCAAATTCTTAGGTTTGAGCTTTTAGAAATATTGATAATTTAATATAGTATTGGAATTTAGTTTATAAATAGAGGCCTTGAATTCGATCTATTAATTTGCAAGTCATCTTAAGGGTGTAGACTTTGTGGCCCATGGAGCAAATATAATCCACATGAAAAGCCTTGATATAACTACATCCGATTACTTCATGGCGTGATGGAGACATTAACAAGTAAATCAAACTCAATCTCATAAGGAGTTTAAAAATGTCTCACATTCAAAACCCGTTAAGTGTTAAAAACACATGGCAATGGTAATATCACTATTGATAATACAACCAAGTGCTTCTTATCTTCTTTGCTGAATTTTTTTTTTATTTTGGTCCTCAAAGAAGTGCATCTTATCTATAGGATTTGGTGTACTACTCCATAAAGTAAGTGCCTTTAAAAAATTGAGGACCATAACTCAAGAGTAGTAGTGGCCATTCTATTTCTTTTTTGGTTTCTCTTTCTAGAAGGGGAAACTTGTATTTCCAATCTATTGAATTTGAGAGTAATCACATTATTTATAAATAGGTTAAATACATGGATGCGTACATTTTCATAAAAATAATTATCTAACTACATGGTAACATTACAATTTATTAAAATAATATTTAATTACAATTTACCATTTTGGATTCATAATATATTTACACGAAACCTGATTTTTTCTTAGGACATATTCAATACTAAAGGTTCAAAAGAATTGTCTTGAGAAATGTTCTTTTGCATATTTCTTTGAAGATGATTAAGCAAGTGGTGTATCCTCAATTTATTAATATCATAAAACCTTCAGGCTGCAACAACATATCAGGCTGGGGACAGCAGGAAAATACATCCAACAAATAAATTAATAAAAATAGAATGCAGAAAAGATGAAAGAATACCAGAGAGGGGAGGATGATCGGAGAGGAGCAGAGGAGGAGAGGGAAGGGCCACCGAAGAGGACCAGATCGGAGCAGGACAGGAGAGGAGAAGAACGGAAGGAGAAGATGAGAAGAAGGGTTGTGCGAAAGAAGAAGAAAAAGCCCTAATGCTGAAAATTTATCCAGCCACGGACAACGGCAAATGATTTTACTCCAATTGCCGGTGTTTCCGATGACGGCAATTGAACCATTTTGAAATGTCGGTGTTTTGATGAAGGCATTATTTTACACGATGTTTGAAATATTGCTTTAGATGTGACAGTTGAATCTAGTATTTTCTAAATGCCGATTAACACGATTGACAATTAGAAATTTTGAAATCTGGTGTTTAGGCGGCGACAATTGACCCGGTATTTTTGAAATACCGTTGTTCGCAGTGAGAAAGCAATTATTATTTGAAATACCGCGGTCTGTGGCGGCAACGTACGTGCCACACTAAGTCAATACTTTCTCCAACAAACTAATTTTATCTTTATTTTTATGATTTGAATCATTTCCGTACAAAACTATGATAAAATTTAAGAAACACTTGTACGGTTCCCCATTCATCGAAGTACGATTAGATCTGGCCCATAGTTTTAATAATTCTTTATTTAACGTTTAAAATATATTTATCTTATGCCTTCCTTTTAAAAGACTTTTTCCGTCTATTATCTTTCATTTCATTATCACCCACTTTTCTTTTCAGTTACAAAACTTCAAGTTATGTTGGAAAATAAAAATCAATCCCTCAAACAATTTTTCTAAATATAACAAATTAGATTAAATAATGTATTAAGTTTTATTCTTTCAAGCATCAGTCATTTTATTCTCGTCTTTATATAGTTTAATAATGCTTTATGTACCTCTTACTTTTGCCCATATATACTGCATTTTATCACTTGAAGCTTTTCTTTAAGTGCCCAAAATCTGCACGTGATGTTCCTTACGTAGTCACTCGCCTCATCCCGTTAAAAAGTCGCAACTAAGCTAAAAACTCTAACACATGAAGGTTTTGCGGGGCTAACGGGCGTTTTAACTTCATATGTCCTTTTAACTTGGCCAGGTAATGCCCAAGGCTACGAAATAAACGTGGGATATATTGCAATTCATATACAAAATTGAACATCTGAGCTCAAAGAAGTCGAGAAGCGTTGTCACGCGCTTATCATTACTTTAACTTCTGTTAGAACATAAATTGGAATGATGATTATGGGTGATCCAAATGACTTATTAGGATAAAAAAAATTCAGATTAATATACATTTGGCCAGTGCGCAATGATAATCAAAGGTAATTATATCATTTCAAACAAAATAAAAATTGACAGTGAAGGTGTAGTGGAAGAGTCATTTACCATATCCGCATAAGGCCAAAAAAGGTGACTTACTCCATTTACATTACCCAACCAAGTAGATATTGTCGGCTTTTGACCTAAAAAGCTCTTACAGTTTTAAAACATGTCTACTAAATTAAAAAGAGCCCATATTTATAGTGTCTAAAAGTCTCTCTCTATCAATGTAATTATATGTCATCCTTGCGATAAGCATGACGGTCATTTATATCTGCAATAGGATTATAGGGCTGACTTGAAACAGAGACGCCGCATCGGGGTCGGGGATCGGCTTTGTTTTGTGTTTTACCCTTTAACTCTGTCTAATACATTTCAGGAAGAAAAAACTTAAACTCTAAGCATCAACGGCAGGAAACTCACATCCTTGGTAGACTTCCAACCCTTGCTGGTCCAGTTGATCTTCTTTAAAGCAAGCGCATACTTTGCTCATTTTTCTAATAAGACATTCACCAGAGGCCTTTGAATCAGTCTCAGTATTTGATGTCTTTTAAACCTGACCAGCCAAAATTCCATTCGCATGGTGATAGATCAACATATTGTAGTAAGGATGTCAATTTCCTCCAAACTCGGCGAAGAATCCGATACCTAATCCTAATGGAGGAGGTACGAAGGAACATTTTATACCCAAGTAAATACATGAGTAATCAGGTTCAAAGATTTTCGGATTTGGGGACGGGGACGAGTATATCATACCCATAATATATATTTATTTATTACTATTACACGATAAATTATTTTTAATATTCATGATTTTCTAAAACAATTCATTTCACAAATAGGAATAAGGTATGGGTATCCGATCCTCCAATGAAAGTGGGGATGGGGATGGGGATGAGTGAATCTAAAATCCTACCCAAATCCGACCCATTGCCATCCGTAATTAGCAAGCATTCTTATATTACAAGCACCTATAAGGAAATAGTTTGAAATGTAAAACAATGGGTACACATACCTCTCCACCTTTATCCTGACTCCATCTTGAATTGCAACTAGGTAGCTTTGCTTCTTCTTTCTTTTGCTTCTCCAAAGCTGTGCACCTCTAGCAGCCTTTGTAACTCCTTTTCCCTTGAAATTGTTTTGTGAAGTTATGTGACTATCATAGTAAACACCTATTAGCTTTTTGTGAGAATCTAAGAAAATCACAAGTCAAGACCAAGGAAATATCAAACATTATGCATGGAAATGTAGAAATAGATAGGGTGAAGATTGTTGCATTAGAATGTCCAATTGTCTCGAACTCTATAATACATTGAGAAATGCATTAACGGAAGAAGCAAAAAAATGCAAATGTAGACAATCTATAGTTAGATTGAAGCCATTAACTAATTACCTGTAAGTCAGTAAGCTCAACAATAGTAGTGATATTCTAGACCTCCTCTGATTTGTATAATTAACCTCAAAATGAAGGAACAAATAAAATAGTTTGTTTCTAAGAATTCAAACAGTTTCTACTAATAATGTCCAAACAAGGAGAACCATCTCAAGATCATTCCTATTTCAGCATCTTTTATTAAATCTCTTCCTCACAACCAACTCCACCACCCTTTCTAATGATATGGAAGATTTGAAAATTCATGCAGGGGAAAGCAAAATAAGAAAACAAAAAACTTCTGTTTAATGTACATGTTAGCTTCTGAAGTAGAAATCCCGCCATTCAACGACACTCTTCACCTACAGAAACAAATTCAGGAATCATGCACAAAGCCCTTCCTGCAAAGCTGTGACGAAGGCGCAACATGGCATTTGCAACATAACATTGGTAGGCTGGTCACAAATAAACGGATACTATTAACATAGTGGTCAGTTTGCATAATGTATTGGCTATTGTTTTCTTACTTTCATGAATCCTGGATAGTGTGTTTTCTTATATAGTGAAACAAGTAGAAAAAATATACACATCAAGTGTAAATTAATATATAACCAATTCCATTCAAGATATAACATTCAGAGAATGGCATTGTATTATACCACAAAAATTTTAATACTAGACTTTGAAAAAGGTTAGTTTTTTTTTAAAAGCAGATTTAATGTATAAAATCATCACAAAATTCATAAGAATAAACTTTTAAGAATTTTTCTGAATTGATTCTTAGTTCCAAGTTCTGACTAGGCATAGGTGCTTACATGTGTTGTTGGTGTACACGTTTCATGTGTCACATTTGAAGTTTTCTTTTTTTTCTTTTTGATGAGAAAATGTGTCATATTTGAAGTTCTAACTTCTCATATTTTTCATCATTCGCTTCTGAATAATAAACTAATACATAAGTCACGACATCATACAAGCCGGTAGCAAGCTTCTTCAATATTCATTACAACCATAAATTTTCTTACCTTCCATTTAGCATTTGACAACAATAAGTAATTTTCATAAAAATTATTTTACATCTTTATCCCTTTTATGATAAAATTTATAATCTTTCTATAAACAATTAACATGACAAAAAAAAAGTGAATTTTCTTAAAATTTATGAAATAAATAGTTGAATGTGTATAAATCATTGTATCATTGAATCACATATCATATCATGTGTGTGTATCTATATATGAGCAACACTACCTATGTTTGATGCAAGATAATTAGTTCTTCCAACATTCCTATGAAAACCAGAAAATTGAGTCTCACAAAAAACAGAGGGTCCACACACATGCCTTAATAACTACTCATGTTTCCCAGATGAAAAGTGTTTGTCTCGAATATGTACACTAGAAGTAAAAAAATAAAACCAAAAGCACTCCATTTGTAAGAAATATTATCCTTCATGAGAGTACAGAATTTACATCTATCAACAACATATTGCAAGTATATCAGCCTATTTCTGTCAATTTTTAGATTCCCAAATTTGGCAGCTAGGAGGCTGAAGGCCTACTGGTGAACAAAGAAGCATATGTAGGTGGATATTGTAAAATCTTCATTTGGAACTTTGTCCTTTACTTGGGACATTACCTTGACCCCTTCTAATAAGTCTTATTCTTGATAGATGATGCATGTAGTGGCTTAATTTCCCATAGAAGAGTCTTATCCTTGGATTCTACTAAAAAACTTTAACAGTAGATTGTTTTTTTCCCTCAGTAGATGGTTGATCCTAGATGAGCCACATTTTTTTTTGATAAATAAACTGAGCAGTATATTAATCAAAAGAGAGAGAGAGAGAGAGAGAACCAAGAACCCCACAGTATACAAAAAGGAGCAGGCCTGTACAAAAAAATATGCCAAAAACGGCACCTCCCACCCACTTGCACAGCCTAGAGAATACACAAAAGAATCATAATAACAGAGTCCTCTTTCACCTCAATAATCTCAACCCAGGAAGTTAACATGCTTACAAAAGAGGATTTTAGTCTAGAGAGGGAGAATTGCACATCATTGAAAACTATATGGTTCCTCTCCTTCCAGATTGCCTAGATAAGGCAAGGGGGCACCGCCCTCCATAAGAGCCACAGGTTTTTTTTTGTTTTTTGATAGATTAGATGAGCCAAAGGTTAATTAATAACTGATAATTTGATTATGCCCAAAAGATGTAGCTAGAAGGATCTGATGGAAATGAGTTGGATTGCCAAGTGATTGATGAGTTGCAAACCTTTTGCCTTAAAACTCTGTGGATCATTATGCAACATCTGGCAGTCCAGATCTCAAGAGGGATTCTACAGGTTGGTTTACTGAAAACTAGGTTCAAAGAGAATCAAAGGCAGAGGAGGTGTCTATAGGCCATCTTTGGTGTGTCTGGAAGAAAAATTCAGAAATTACGATGATCAGGAGCTCTCAACTTTGAAATTGCAATGACTTGCAATTCATCTGTCCTTGTGGAATAAGGAAAAGCCCATTAGATGGATCTTTGTTGTTGTTGTTTGTCATTCTATTTGGTTTAGAATTGACAATTTTACTCTAGCATTACTAGTTCAAGACTACTATAGCAAAGTACACAAGTCTTATAAAAACATATTTGCATTGAATACGTAAATGTTGAAGTTAAGGTAAATATCCAGTTTCAGATTTGGCTGAGCAATGACAAAATTAATCACTGAATTAAATGCTAAAAAATGCAAAAAGTTAAAAATTTTCAAATACCATTTCCAATTGGTTTCTGCTTTCCAACTTTGTTAGACTTTTTATAAGATTATAGTAAGGCTTTTGAGCTTATAAAAAGTAAAGCTATTTTTCCTAACTCAAGCAAGATGGCAAAACACCAAGATAAAAAATAAAAAAGAAAAAAGAAAATTTATTTGTACACTCTCAAAATGAGGTTTAGACCAGAAAAATATTTAAATTCCTTTCAAGCAAGAAAAGTAGAAGTCAAGGATTCAAGTTGCTAAGCCATACTATGGTTTTGAAACCATTAACCCCAGTTCCCCACCCCAACTTTGTTGAGTTCCCTCCTTTTCAGACTATTTGATGTATCCAGTTGGATCATGGGTGACATAATTCCAATTATTTGTCTTTTTTCTTAATAAATAAATTGCATTATTTAAAAACAAAACAAAATAGTAACAAAATGTGTGCATACAAACTACAAAAGTATGTGTAAAGGTGTGAGAGAAAATAACACCAATTACCTCAGAGCTTGATAAACCACGCAATGAGTCAGTAAGACCATCACCTGTTAATTAAAAAAAGGCACAAAATTAATCAAGAAACAAAAAGCTACAACACAAATAAAAACACTAATTGATTTTAGAGCAACGATTCAAATGTTGTTAAAGGTCACCATCCTATTATTATTATTACTAATACACTACTCTAGACATAAGTTATGATGACATAAAAACTAAAAAGTGATATAAACTATGAATTTGCTGAGTCTGCTTTCTCACTTTTAGTTTCAAAGACTCCAATGCATCCTAAACATAAAACACAATGCCTTTATGATGATTTTTTAAACAGGAAAATTCTTTTTTATAGACCTGAATCTCTTTAAAAAAAAGCCTACCAAAATAGTGACTCAAGGGAATTACAAATAAACAAAACCAATGCCCACTTTTTATAAGGCTGAATATATTAAAAAAAAAAAAAGAGCCACCGAAATGGTGACTCCAAGGGAGTCTGAATAAACAAACCAGTCTTACACAGAGAAACACACAGCAAACAGAAAACTACACAAAAAGCTAACCCCAGAAAGAAGCCACAGGCCTGCTCAAAGAAAGCTAAACAAAAGTAGTCCCAAACACAACCCCCAACCCTCAAAGCTATCAAAGAGCTGTATAAAGTAGCAACAATCTCACTGAAACTATATTTAAAGTTGAAGGGATATCGTTTGTGCACACAATTTGAATCTCTGACTAGAAGAGCACACAAGAACTCTTAATTTTTGATGATTCTGTACCTCATCTTCAAAGACGATTCTATTCTTTGCCTTCCAAACAGTCCAAAAGAGACAAAAGATTCAACCCTCCACCTTCCTCTTCTTACCCACAAAGGACATCTTCCATCCCTTTATTCTTTTCAGTTGAAGAAGGAAAAAACCCAACCAATTCCAAAGAATGAAACGAACAACTTCCATAACACCCTCGTCTTAACACAATGGAGCAAATTATGATCTATGGACTCTTCATTTTGTTGCTTTAAATGCTTTTCCTGTTTGCCCTCACCATTACTCTCCCTCTTTTTAAGCTGGTCCAGGTTAAAAGCACCTGCTCCTAGAAACTGGAGGAGAAAGTCTGAAATAACCATTCATTTGGCTCCATAAAAAAATAAAGTGGCCTCTGGTAAATGATTACTATTGTGGTGTAGCATTGTGCATTCTGTGTTTTCGTTAGATGTACTGAGAGGTTATTATAGAAAAATGGGATTGTGGAAGAGACAAAGAAAACTAGAAAGAAATAGACAAATACTTTAAACAAAAAAATAAAATTAAAAATAATAATAATAAAGGAAGCACCTAAGACTTTTGTTAGAACATAACAATGCTCTTTACATTATATAGCACTTTCCCAAAATAGACTTATCTAAACATAATGAATTAAATTAAAGACAAACAAATCTTTACCTAACCCAATAAAAATAAATTGGAAGGGGGCTGGCTATCTTATCTATATTAAGAAAGAAAAACCACTGTTAAAGATTCACTTTTTTAAGAGTAAAGAACAAAACTAGATTGAGAAATCGACTGTCCTCTGACCTTCTCATTCCATTCTTTTATACAATTTTGAAACATAATAAAGGTATCATCAACTTCAAATTTACCAGTCTAAGAATTGGGTTGTACACAATGATGATCACTGCACTAACATATGATGTGCTGATGTGAAGACCAGCCATAAGCTAGTAAAAAGCATACAGTTGGCCTTCATTTTTTTTCTTTCCAGTCCTTTTTACATGTCAATAATCCTTTAGTTAATAGAAATAAAATAAATTAACAAGATGCACCAACTGAAATGTTAAACTATTCTTCATAAAAATTGTAGGTGTTTCTATATACTCCTGACCCCTTTCAGACCACATCCAGCAGCAAATGATACCCAGGTCACAGTTTGTAAAGAATATCAAGGACATACTTTTAATTTATGACTAAAAGCAACACCAAAAATTAAGCACATTCTTTTTTTTAGGGATAAGAACAGTAACATAACCATACTCAATGGAATTTGAACTACAGATCCTAAATGCATAAATGCTTTTACGAGAACAATTATACAATATCAAGGCTGAAAAATAGCCATAATATGAATTTTTTTTTTTGGATAGGTAAGTGACAGAAAGTAAGGGAACAAAAATCGCCACACTATGAAACTGTACCGAAAATTTCTAATCAGGAATGAATTCATAAATATTTGATGAGGTAGAATGGTAGGAGTCAAAGAAAAGAGAATTGGAAAAGAAAGCATGAAATTTTTTTTTTTTTTATTTTTGATAAATAAGCACAGCTTATATTACCAAAGAGACCAACTTAGTACACAGGAAGTATACAAAGCAGCCCAAAAAAAGAAAACAAAAAAAGGGCAGAGAAAGAAAGCATGGAAGATAATTTTCTCAGTTATCTATCATAGTTCTCCAAGAGGCCATGAGGGAATCCACCTCAAGTGATAGAAGCAAGTCATAACAAAATAAACAACAAACAATTTTTTTTCACACAATAATTCTTATCTTATTCGAAACTGTGAGTACATAACTTGTAGAAAGAGGTTTGACAAGGGACAGCAGCCAAGCCTTGAACAATGTCTGTAAGTGATCTAGTCACTGGCTGCAAAATAAAGAAGAGTTATGGTTCACAGTTTTATGATAATAATTACAGTTGAAAGCACACTATAGCAGATAAATAGTTGTAAGAATTCCAGTAAATAAACAGCCACAGTTTTTAGATTCCAACTAATTTAGGATTTTCAATACACACTTTAGCAGATAAATAGTTGTAAAAATTCCAGTAAATAAACAGCCACAATTTTTAGATTCCAACAAACTTAGGATTTTCAATGACAGCCTAAATGCACAAAGATGGACAGAACATTAGGGAAAAGAAGTGTCTAGGAAATTGCACATTCCATAATAAACAAGATATTAAAAAATTCAAAAATCAAATAAGATCTTGTTTGACAATCAAATAATGAAATTATTCAGATTGAGATATTCCATACGTTATCTCGATTTAGCGATTTTCTTAAAAGTGACTAAGCAGTAAATTCATGTGCATTTCTAAACATTTATTTCTTGTGCCGTTTAGTTTGTTCTGTTAACCTAGGACTCAGGAGCAAATTTGTGTTTTGATAAAACTATAAGCATAGATAGAAGAAAAAAAAATGAAAACTAGGGATGAGAAAATCCAAATTAATTGGTCAACATATCCATATGGGTGTAACAACATTAACCTTTACATAAGCTAGAACTGAGTGAAACTAAATTTAAAGATGTAAAGATAAATAAAATAATCATTGATGTTTCACCTGAAAAATTTCCTGAAACAAATGCCCGCGAAGCATCTCTGAAATTATCAGGACCAAAGACAAGAGCCATGAGCATTTAAGAATAGATATAATTTTCAGAGCAAAGGAAACAAACAGTTGAAAATATAAGCATAAGACAATGCCAAAGAAAATAAGGGACGGCTATGAAACATACAGACTGAAACCTAAGAAAAAAAATGGCAATAATGATAATAATAATAATAATAATAATAATAATAATATTATTATTATTATTAATACAACAAGTGAAATGGCTTATTGTTCAATGCAAAGAGACATGAAATGTAGCCCTACCTTCAAAACAATGTTAGAGAAAGAAAATCATGCACTTAATCTAGAATCCAAGCCCAGAAATGGATTAAACCTCAGTTAGAGCTGAGAAACTAAACTTTAAACTTTCAAAATTTTAAATTAAGAAAATAAACAGGATCACCTCAATTAAGTAAATAGTTTGAGTGGGTAGCCTGAGGTCTAAATATGGAGAAACCTAAAAATTTGATCATGTTAAGGAATTTTAATCTGTTTCCCTGTGCTTTACAAGCAACCAACAAAATGATCATGGGAGTTAATGGAGGATGAAATGGTACTAACCTTCCAGAAAAATGACTGTAGCCGCCTCCTACACCGTAATGAGATTTTCCTTTGGTTACATCAAAAACAGACCTGATTCAAGAGGGGGATGAAAGCGAGTCGTATTGACATCAAAGGTGGTTTATCTAATGTAATGTTTTCTGGGGAACCAAACAGATGATTCGAAGAAAAGAGAAAAGGGTACCCGAGAATCGCCAAAAGGATGGGCAAGGAATCGTGGATTTCCGTTATATGGAAAAGCTAGCTCTTGAGGCAGTAAACAACCTCCTACACCGAAGTGAAGTAGAAATTAGAAAATGGGAGAAAACGGAAAGATAAGAAGAAGAAGAAAAAGCGGAGGGTCTACCTACGTGGAGGAGATGTGAGGGCTTGGATTTGAAGGGAAAGACCTGAAGTAGAGAAGAACAAAAGAACTGAGATTGGAACTGCAATTCCAGCAAAATTGGGTGGTGATCTTACCCTTTCCCTCTCCCTCTCCCTCTTCCCCTCCGCCTCCGCCATTGATTCAGGCAAGGACTGATTCCACTGAAACTTGATGGTCTTGATTCTTGAACTCCTAACAATTGGGTCTGGAAATCTAGGAAATATATATTAGGAAAATATGCAAACTTCCAAGTGAATTTAGACAAACGGCATTTGGAAATTTCGAGTCAAGTCTGGTGAGAGTCGAGAGAGGAGTTGGGAAACGACCACGAAGGAAAGAAAATTGGGCGGAAAATTAAAAAAAAAAAAAAAGGGAACAGACAATTTTCATTTTTCTGTTTCCTTTTCTAGTTTCCTAGAAACAAGCATGAGTTTTGTATGGAAACGATGCATTTGAAAAAAAAAGAAAGATAAAATTAGTTTGAATAGGCTAAAACAATAACCAGTCATGGTGTAATGTCGTCATTTCGCATAATGAATAATTTGATCCCTTAAATGCCGTAAACTAACAGTGGTAATTTGGGCGCGGAATCAAACGCCGCTGAATAATAATAATACACTTCTGAATCAACGACGTCGACTGAACAACGATAATCGGAAAGAAAGAATCATCACGACGAAACAATGCAAGAACGCTTATATCTTGTGGTTTCTTTTTCTTTTCTTCTCCTTCCGCCGCTCTTCTTCTCGCCTTCCTACCGTTGCTCCTCTCGCCCCTCTCCGATCTGCCTTCCTCCTCCTATTGTCTCTCCCCTCTCCTCTCTCGTCTCTATTTTTTGCATTATCTTTTCATTTATTTATTTGTTGGCGGTATATTTTTATCCTACCCGATTGTGTCCTAAATTGTAGTTAAGAAAGGCTAAAACTATTCCCCTTTGAATGCTTTCCTCTCCCGTCTTTCAGTTATGCATCAGAAAGATCACGATATTGATGAGAAATCGTTGGGCCCCCTTCGATTTCTTTTCCATTGTTTAGACGCGGGTGATGTTAGCCTTCTACTGTAAAATGATCGATTGAAGATAATTGAGTTGAGTATTATTTTTTATGGGAACTGAAATATCAGATAACTATGAATTTTGCTTTTTCTGTAAGTATTGGAAACCACCTACTTGGTTACCGAGAAAGTCCTGGAAGAGGGAATGTCTGAAAGTTGAGATTTTCCTTAATGTTTACTGTTGGAGAATGGGGGGATATGACTTCATCTTAGTTGACTCCTGTTTTTGGGAACTTAAAATGAAGAGTTTATAGGGCTTATAGATTCTTTTATATTTGTTAGTTTTAGTTAGTTTTATTGATTTCTCAAGAACTAAAACATACTCATTAGTATTGTGCTTGAATTTGCTCTCAGCAGAGTCAAAACTTTTTTTTCGCACCCTTCTTGCCAATCTCGTAGGCAAGTTTCTGGGTACTTACAAATTTCTTATTCACTGTCGTAGTTGTTGTTTATTTTGTGCATGTTATTTATGCTTTACTTGTTCCAATTTTTTTCTCTATTATATAAGCCACATGATAGATTCAAGTGATGCTTCACTAGGAAGGAAAATGGAAATTCTTCAAAACACAATGATTCGACACTCCAGAAAAGCAAGCTAACGATATGCATTAAAAACTAGTTTGTCTTCCATGGGAAACCCACTAGAAATTTGAACTTCAATCACTTTGTTTTAAGCTCCCGATGGAGTTACATAGTCCCTAGTGAATATCCCAAAATCCTAAAGCCCAAGCAACCTCAGAAACCCTAAAAACTAAAACCCTAGAACCAAAAATACCTAAACCATCCTAAAACCCTTAAACTGATGCCCTAAGACCCTAAAACTCAAACCCAAACCCTAAACCCCTTTAACCCAAAACACAAAACCATAAAACTATTAAACCCTAAAACCTTAAAACTGGAAAACAAGGGCTCTTTTAAAGCCCTAAACCCAAATACCAAATACCCAAATACCATAAAACCCAAATACCTAAATACCCAAATACCCGGTCACCTAAAACCATAAACCCTTTAAAACATAAACCAGAAACTGATAAAACCATAAACCCCAAAACATAAAAACTAAACCTAAAACCTATATACCTGTAAATACCCAAAATACCATAAAACCCAAATACCCTAAAACCCTTAAAACATAAAACCGTAAAACCATAAAACCATAAAACCCCTAAAACATAAAACTCTAAAACCCTAAAACCCTATATACCCAAATACCCAAATACCATAAAACCCAAATACCCTAAAACCCTTAAAACATAAAACCCTAAAACCCTAAAACCCTAAAACCTTAAAACCTTAAAACCCTAAAACCATAAAACCCTTAAAACATAAAACCGTAAAACCGTAAAACCATAAAACCATAAAACCCCTAAAACATAAAACTCTAAAACCTTAAAACCCTATATACCCAAATACCCAAATACCATAAAACCCAAATACCCAAAAACCTTAAAACCATAAAACCCTTAAAACATAAAACCTTAAAACCCTAAAACCCTAAAACCCTAAAACCCTCCAAAACCCTTGAAACCATGAAAACCATAAACCCCGAAACCCTTAAACATGTTCATGCGAAACCTCTAAAACATAAACCCTAAAAACCCTAAAGCCCTAAGACCTAAAAACCCCACCCTATAACCCAAACGCCTAAAATCCTAAAATCCTGGGGTTTCAAACCTGAGAATAATTTTGAAATGTGCAAGTATTTTTATTTTTAAGATCATGTGGGTTTTCTATGATAAAGTTGATGTGATATCGTGGATAATGACCTCTCATATTATTTAATCCATTTGGTACCATTCAGAAGCGAAGGTCAATTATGTTTCAGGCTAACTATTATCGTGGATATGTTATTATAATGGACAATTATTGAAGATCAAAACAGATGTGAAATATGAGGGAAGAAAGCTCGTGACGAGGTCTTACGTACCTGCTGAATGCACTTTCGAACAATCGACCGGGACCGATATACTGAAGCACAACCATTGACAAACAAAGAATTAGTCCAATCAGTATCCCCTAAAAGTGGAAATAGGTTCCAACCTTTTTCAATATGGAATGACAGGAGTGTGTGTCGAATGTTGAACTTAGTTAACAACTACCATCGGTGACATTTAATCAGCAGATGCTGAAGTTGTTTGGAGTCAAGGCACTAGCCAATCAATTCCAGTAGCCGTGATCATCAGGTTCATGACAATTACAATGTCTAACAAATCGACTATGGTTAGGAATTCAATGGGGAGGTCTAATACCGGAAACTCTGATGCAGTCGATGAAAACCGCGCTTATGAAGAAGGTAATGATGAATATGTTGAAGATGTTGATGATGACTATAATGGAGATGCGGACGTTGAAGCTGATGGACATGCATCATCCTTCCGAACTTTCAACCAAATTTTAGAGAATGAGCAAGGGATATATGGTTTCGATCCCTATCCGACCGACATGATCCGAACCGGTCCTAAGGCCATACTATCTATGAGCTATATATTGGGGGACTCCTCATTGACCCTTCTTTCTCGCAGCCAGGCTCCCATTCATGCTTGTGTACAAACAATTTCGTAATAACAAAAATCATTTGTACATATACAAAGGAACTACCACCGTCCTTAAAAAGTCTAGCACACATATACGTAGTCCCCTTTACCTGAGCATAAATAC
Source organism: Tetrastigma voinierianum (assembly GCA_016808115.1). NCBI lineage: Eukaryota > Viridiplantae > Streptophyta > Magnoliopsida > Vitales > Vitaceae > Tetrastigma > Tetrastigma voinierianum. The sequence goes on from JAEQBH010006783.1 coordinate 52,230, forward strand.
TTATACAAGATACTTAATGAATAAAACTCGTAGATCATAGCTGGGCATGGGCGTAGAGCACCTATCTCCAGTCGGCCCGCTGGTCACTGGTGGAATCATCCCGTCCCTATCCTTGTCTTCTCGCCTCCCGTACCTACACCCGATTGAACACACGTGCAAGCTTTACGCTTAGTGTGGGAACATAAGGCACGGACAAACTCACCAATGGCGCATCGTCACAAGCTTATACATATGCATTATATATATCTAACCATATTTCTATAACTTTAATTCCTTATCATCTTATTTTCCTATCAGATGTCAATCTTTTCTATTACATGCTCTATGTTCTTGGGTAATTCCTTTATTTATACTTTTTTTATGTATTCCTGTATTCTCGAGCAATTTTTTGCGCCATATTCATACTTGTCCCGTGTTCATCTTTTCACGCTTGTCATATGTCTTTTCAATGTTCCCTATTCTTTTCGTGTTACATATCATGTCTCTAGTTTATATCTTTTCATCTTCTAGCTCTAAGATTTACTGCATTCTATATACTAATGTTATTACAAGCATTTCTCTATCCTGCATAACTATATCATGTCTTCTTTCATGTCAGGCTATGCCCCCGCTTATACTTTTCTATTTACCTTTCTTTTTCTACTTTCAGATTTTACTGCTCATATCCTTTTTATGGTACTTCATACTTTTTTTGTACTTTCTCATATACCATATTCATATATCTATATTCATGCAATGCTCATTTCCCCGCTGTTTTCCTATTATACTTTTCATATGGTTTCTTTAAGTGTACTTGTGCATATGTTGTCTTCGATATATTGATATGCTATTCATATGCTATAAAGCTTTTCATATGCTTTTCAGATACTATGTGCTTTCTACATAATTATACTTTTCATATGGCTTTCATTCTTCACTTCATACTTTGTACTATCGATACTCTCTCCTCAAGTTATATGCCCATTCCAGGCTCTTTCATATCCTCAAGATCCCGTACTATTCATATACCTCCACATATACACTTGTACTCTTCTTATTCTATCTAATTGTACACTTTGGTGCTTTTGTATACTTTTTATGTACTTTCTTTGTGCTTTTGTATACTTCTCTCGTTTTGAGGTAACCGTAGGTGCTCATGTAACGTATTAATGCAGGTATATTCGCATCTTTACTTCTATTCTTATTTAGAGTCTTATCATATATCCGCTTGACTACCCAGATCACTATAAGAAATGAGTAAAGATCTAAAGATACATACCCGAAGGTGTTAATACAAGATCGAAAGCCGTAGTACCTCCAACAAGAGTACCGAGTACTAATCAGAGTGCCGAGCACCAATCGAGTGCCTTCCGGTGTGCACAACAAATCGAGTGTTCAGCACTAATCAGAGTACCGTTACTAGTCGAGTACCGAAGTACTGTAATCAGAGTACCGGTACTAACGCACGTCCACTCATTCATTCTTGATCCTAGGTAGTCGATGAGATCATATGTCTTTTCATAACTCACATTCGTATCTTACCTCACATTCGTGTTCATGACATATTGATTTTCATGTTCATGTTCCTGCTTTCACCGTTATATTTCTATATCTTTTTATCATTTAATTTTGTCTTCATATCGTGATATGTAAATCCTATCATATATCATGAAGGCACGTTAATCATACTCTCGTATTCATATATCTCTATATTGCTTTCTATATTCATAACTCTTTATATCATTTATACATGTAACTGGCCATTCATGTAATATGTACTCATTCCTATGCTTGTCATCTTTGCTTCCTATCTCTCATCGCTCTTAGAATTTACGCATTTCTTCATCATGTGTTGGCCAGCATGAGTTCCATTTTATTCATTTCGTATAACTATCATATATCTATCATTTGCCGATACTGTCATGTCTTTATCTATTCATATACTTATGATGATGTCTATAAGATCACACCTCATTCATATATTCTCATTCCTTTTATGAATCTAGTTTACTTATAGTAGTCTGGAATCAATCCAATCGATCATCTGTAATAAAGTTATGGCATTTTTATGCCAACTAGTCATTTTACCGATTTTCTAGGAACAGTTTGTATTACTCATTTCCTTCCTGTAGTCTTAACTTCATATTTTATACTATGTCCTTATACTAATTTAAAACTAAGGTGCTAAGGGGACTTATCTCCAACTGAATCACCCAATTCGGGAGCACTCTGGTCTCAAGTTGGTTATCTCAAACAACCCTGACTTCTTATACAACACCGAAACCAGAATTAATTTTGGTACATGGTCCCACTCGAGTGGATTTTTAAATACTTAGAGTCATAATTTGACGATGCAACGTTTCAAGGCGGATGGTTTTCCTTGAAGTCTATTTTAATTGGCCACTTGAATCACTCAAATCGGATAAGAAATGAGCGTTATGGCCAAAATACAAAAACTCGGTCAAAAACTGGAACAAAGAGCATCACATGTACTGAAGACCCCGATACTCGACCGTACACGCTGGGGCCTGGAACGATTTAACTCAACATGTACCTCGGTACATGTCACCGAAAATTGCCTGGCAATGCGTTGCTTTTCTCCTTTTTTTTTTCACGCCCTTTCATCCATGGATCACTCCTATACTCCTACACACATCGTAAAAAGGTATAATCATTCCATATTGTTTTATAACCTCTTTTCTACTTCATTTCATCTTCAATACTTATCTTATTTCCAGCAGGCACTGATACTCATGAAATCCTTCCAAAACAATTTAATATGGGTCATCCCCATACATGATCCAAACATAGAGAGTTGTTAGTTTGTTCCTAAACCCTAACCTTTCATTACACACTGCAATCCATGTAGTCTAACCTAACATGGAATTGCTTACTTCTATCTTATTCCTGCGGGGTTTTACCAACCTTAATTCAAGAAATCTAAGGTTAGATGCAATCCATCCAAAACCTAGATTTGGAGAGACAAAACCTTAATCATATGCAAAAGCCTTCTTATAATCCCACGTGATCCATACAAAATCCAAAGTTCCATGTACCTTTTGCTTGCTTGAACTTCTCCTTCTCTTCTTCTTCTCCTTCCTCTTCTTCTTCTTTCTCTCCTCCTTTTGCTCTCCCCTCTCTCTCTCTAATGCTTTCTCTCCCCCAATTTGAGACCAATTTGGTCTTAAATAAATTTGGTGTTAAGGCCAGTGTTTCTGGGTCTCTCAAATAAAACCTATTTTTAGTGGGTTATTTTCTTTATTTGCCTTTTAACCTATAACTCCCCTTCTATTTACATTTCATTTTCTGAAGCATTTAAACATTAACCCTTAAATCTTTCACTTTTATGACCCTAATAGGTCCTTTAACAAATTACAAGATTGCTCAGATCCGTAAACTTTCCTGCCTCTCGTTTTATTTTCTCCTAAAAATTACATTCACATCTTATAATATACCCTAAACAAGTCCTAAAACTCCAGCTAGCAGATATTTCTATTACATAATATATGTCTTTTAAGTTAGCACCATCTTTGTGATATCAAATCAGCCAGATGATGAGACATTAAATGAATCATCCTCTGTTCATTATCACTTCCCACCCACACCTCAATTGAACACAACGGAAACCTTGATAATGATGTTGCAAGCTGTCGGGACTCATGTGCAGCATACCACCGGCGTTCAGCAGAATTTGTAATTCGCCAACTTTTTAATTCGAACATGATTTTCAAGAGGCCGGTGCGATTTCACCAATAGCATCAAGAGCACGTCGCGCAGCTGCATCCTCAAAAATAGCTCGTTTAAGATGTAAGAAGGAAGAAGAATGTCATCGAATTATGGAAGCTTCTTGCAATGGTTGTGAGATGCTTGCTTATTTGTTATCGAAGCAAATATATGGTCGTATACTCGTGTCAATCTCGCTTGAACCGACATCATCAACTCGATTCAAACTTGGTCGGTCATATAAAGGCCAATTAAGGCAATAATTCATGGACTACGATCGCTTATTCAGCGCAAGCTGTACGAGAAATGGTGGGATATGAAATATCATACAAAAGTGGCGTCGTCTGGATGGAAAACAACATAAAGTACCAGACGCTTATTTATGAGAATTCTCTCGGCCATATACGTAGTCGCTTACCGCGAATTCGGGTTATGAAAGCAATCAAATACTGGATGTGTTGTAATTTGGAAAACATGCATATTTCATTATGCCAAACAATGAGATATTCAACGCGTAGTTCAGTCATTCAAGCCATCTATTAAAGGCTTCGAACATTGTCGTCTCGTAATGAGTATTGATGGTACGCATTTATATGGGAAGTACAGGGCATGGAAGTTATTGATTACGTTATGGGGGTGATGGAAATAATCAATATTTCCATTGTCATTCGTTCGCATATAGAAGTTGAAGCAGAATACTAATAGTCAGATGGTTCTTGGCATGTATTAGAAATAGAGTAAACTCAACTGATCGAATTTGTTGTATCCGACAAACATCCAGTATCATGGCGTGAACGGTCGATCTCCATCTTGGTTTGGCCGCACCATCTCGCTATCACAGATTTGCATGCTATCTTGGCAAGCAATTTTATGACCCTATTCAAAGACAAACTTTGAAGAATTTTTGATATGTGCAAAGTACTTTTAGCGCAGTAATGTAACAAATTCAATACATATGACTACAATTAGGAGAATTAATTCTAAGACTACACAAACACAGAGCAGAGTCCCTTTCCATTTATGGGCTCTTTCACACGATGGAGGTCGAAGATATGGGATAATGACAAATCAACATTTATGAGGTATTTGTATTAGTGTCCTCCTGAAGCGAGTTTGTAAATTTACCAAGAATCGCAGATAAGAGGCGCTGACCTTCTTCCTCGTCTTGCATCAAGTACTTTGTTGTCTAAGGGAACTAGGTGCTAATAGATTGACATCCGCGGCGCTTCAATTCGTATGTTGATGCTCGCACTCCTGGGTCGTGTTGTTAAGGTCGTGGTTCATGGAAATCTAAGTTTTTACGATCAATGTAAAGGTCTATTTCTTCATGTCAAGTCAAGGAGGAAGTCGAATCCCATCGCCCTCAACTTACAGGAAAAAAATGCACATGTGGAAAGACACTGATATATAGATTTCCATGTAGCCATATCATAACAGCATATCAGCATCGATGTGTTGATTTTCATTTCTTTGTGGAAGGCTACTACACTACTCAGGCGTCCTATGATACATGGGAAAGCCTTTTCCATCCAATATTCAATGAAGATGAGTGACTTTTGGCGACATTCCCATGATTTGACCACTGAGTCAATGCAACAATGTGCGACGCCCTAAATCAACCCGGTTGCATAATGGTTTCGACTTAAGGAGGGAAAACATCTGTCACATGTGGGTCGTGGCAACAACTGGTCGTGCAATCGACTTCCGCCTTGTAAGAATAGGTGAAATCAAGACCATTAGTGTACTTAAGCTTCATCCTCGAACTCGCTTTGATGCTTTAATTATTTGAATTTTGAAGGTCGATATTTGTTAGTGTGGCATGCAACTTTTTTTTTTTTTTTTTTTTGTTTCTTTGAACAAATAGGAGACCTAAAATAGGGAGTATCTAGCATATGGGCGTATTTATTGTATTGTAAAAGAGTATAGTGTTAATGCCACAAAGTTTTTGAACATTTTATTTTTATTTTTTTGAACTAATTAAGTTGAAATGGATTTGTCCTATAATGATGATGATATTGAGCAGATGATGTTGGACGAGGCTTACCTACTTTACTTGCAGTTTCATTATGGTGACAATGATGATTCTTTCTTGTGAAGATGATTACTTAAAAGTGCTCCACCTGATAATGTTAATCTCTTACCTCCGGGAGTGGTCGCTCCTGGTTGAAGGATCCTACTCCGAGTGACAAATGCCAGCGATCATGGACACTTTGTTCTCCTAGTTTGCAAGGACAATGTGCTCCTCTTGGATCCTTCAGATCATGGCGAAGTGAAAGAAGACAGCTGCTACGCAGTTCAACAGTCCCCTGCACCGTCTGTGATGGCAAACCAAGATGATGTACTTGGGAAAATACCTTTCTTTAAACAATTTGATACTGTTGAAGATTTTCAGATCACCACTTTAGCGAGATGGGCTTTGTGGGAGAGCAGGTGACTTTATTTCCTTAAATATGTATCTCATGTTATGCTTCCTTTCGTGCATTCAGGTACATTATCTTGCATCTACATGACCTGATCTATTCCTCTTGCTCCTGCATCCACTCCAAGTAGAATTGGGCAAAGAAAATTCAGGAGGAGTGGAAGATTCTAGAGAAGGACTTACCAGGTTGGTTGCTGGCCAAATTTGCTTTTTATTTATTTGATTCAAATTAGAATTGCTTGGGCCAGGATTTTGACCCTGGTTCAGCTAGATATCAGGGGTTGAAAGATTCATTATAGATGCTATACATGCAAAGAAGAAAAGAAACAAGTGATCCTATTTTTCTTCAGCTTTCAAAGAAAGCAGGTGTTTAGTGCTCTGCTTATTTTTTCCTTGTTCAATTTAAAGTGGGTATTGCCTGGATACTATAGGAAGATAAATATATAAGGCTGGGAGAATACTTCTTTATTTGAAGATAAGATAATCAAGAGCTTTTAAAGATAAAGAACATACGTAACAATTGGTAAAAACTACTCACTTCAGTAATTCTCCTTTCCTGGTATAGCATGTATTTAAGGAAAGACTCAATACCCTTGTATATATCCTATGTATGTTGTTGCATTAGTTGATCCTTGTATATACCTCTTTCCTATATAAAATCCATAAAATTTCTAAACCATTTAAGATAAAGCAGAATTTTTTCTCCCCAAGATAATTATCTCTTCATCGTGCTTTTAGTAAAATTTTATTTTTATTTTTAATTGTAAATTCACCCTTTCTTACCTTAGCTTCAAATCATTAGGATTTAATGAGTTGAGTTTGAGTGCAGTATTACGAGGACTCTTGTTGTTGTCATTTCCGCCAACGAGCATGACATTCTGGTAGCATGTAAAGCTTACAAGGAGGGCGCTCAGGTAGGCTCTATGGTCAACGGCGAACTCAGAATGAATGAACATGAATTAAAATGCCCCCGTGAATTTAAGGAAGCTGCAGATAAGATGATGAAGACCCTTATTACAAACTTCATCAAAAATGGAGCGAAAGGGACTGTGAGCAGTTTCGGAGTCTCCTCAGCATTGCATAATAGAATTGTTGGCATGGACAGTAACCTCCTAAAGAGCCAATTATCTGGCAGGGACAGTAATTACACTGGGATATATACTTATCTTACCTCCTTTCTTCCTCTTCTTTTCCGGGATCATAATTTGTAAATATATTTAACATATCATTGCCCTATGCAAATGTCATCATTCTAAACATTATATCCTAAAAATTAAATTTGGCATGGTCAGTCTCATATGCTTGCATCAGGTCAATTTTGATTGTCTATCATTGTCCTATTCAAGGCTTGGGTTTGCCCTAAAACATGAAGATATGATCCTTATTAGGGATTGCGCGATTCTCTTTGCATGCTTGCATTGAGCCATTTGGATTGTGTCCGATAAGGTGCTGAAACTGTTGACAGTTTTGGGTATGTTTGTTTACCGCTTTTTGAAAACTGCTTTCGCTACGAAAAACAATAAACACATGTAACACGTTCGATTCTCGCTACATGCTTGAAAAACACAGAAAAAAGAGCGCTTAAAATCAGAATAAGAATAATTTTCGTGCCACCAAACAATGTTCTCTGCTTTCAAAATGGTTTTCAAAAGAATTTTGTAAAATAGGAACCAAAAATACCTTTGGTTATTTCTTGTCGCCCAATAACATAGCAAAAAGGTTTTGATTTTCCATTTTTGTGTTATTTTGGTTATTGAAAATATATGCCAAGGGTATTTCCTTTCCAAAAAAGAGAAGAAAATTTGACCAGAATATAGAAATAAAACCTGCAATTATGAAATGCCAATTTCTGCCCTAAACAAATTCAGAACCTCAGCCAAATGGAGAGCCATGGCACCACAAAACTTATATATAGAGCAGAGAGAGAGGCAGATAGAGCAGTATATATATATATATATATATATATATATGATAGGATTTGAAAAATAAAAGACATCCACCCGCCAGCTTCAAAGTGCCGCAAAGTTCTAATAAACGCCTGCCCTCATCGCCCAAAACGACCTAGCTCGTTTCCACCCTAAGGCAACAAGATGGACAATCAGTGTTCTCTCACAGCCCCGTAGAATCAACTAAATCTCACCAAGAAGGGAAAAAGATAATTAAATAATAACCACTTATCCTATAAAAACAAACCGAATCTCACCAATGAGGGAAGTAGGATAATTCTCAATAAACTGCTCCCTCATTATTCCCCATTATCCCTCATTATCCCTTATTAAATCCGATAACGATAGCGTAAAATACCCCATCCAATGGGAAAATCTCGCCACCCACCCGCACCGGGAAAAACATATAACATCGTGTCACCCCATTTGCAAAGGTAATGCTAAAACACTCTGGCCTCTAAACGCTAATCTTTTCTCCACAAGAGTTAACTAACCTAGGCATCGGAGCGAACATGGCGAGCCCTTCCTATCCCTTTGTTTCTTGTTTTTGCATGGGAACGCAGATTCGTGAGCCGCCAGACCACCTAACAATGCAGCCGAAGTTCGCCCCGATTCCAACACGCTCTAGCCTATTTCGTTGAAAAGGCATCACCATTATAGATATATATATTATACAAAGTAGGGAGAGGAAGACACAATATGAAGAAAAGCTATACACAATTGCATCTCATGCATAATCTTCAAAAAACATTGTATATACCAAATCATGCATATACCAAAAAATTTAAATATATTAAAACATTTTATAAAAATATTAATATATAAAAATAATAAAATGTATCAATGAGTCCCACAAGATGGTGCATTTATATTTCTCTTAGGACATCATCTATAATAAACAAATTATCGGGCAATGTGGTCCCGCGGAGTCCGAAGACCGAAAGTATGGGTTCACTTCTGGAGCCACCTGGCTGGCGAGTTGATGGATTAGTGCTTCATGTACACATCAAGTGTCAGGTCGCCGTGAATGGGAAGTGGACCCAACCTAGTAAAGGTCAAGGCAGGTCATCGATGAGGTACGCCGTACAGATATGCGCGCAGGTGACAACAATGTGATATCTACTGCTATGGACGCTAGCTCTGGCGACACCGGATATGGTACGACGTAAAGTGCGGTGTATGGAAGGTGATAGTGTGTGGGGTATGGAATGTGATGTGTCAAGCAGTGGGGGTATGGAAGGTGATTGTAGTCACATGGTATAAACATTCTGGAGCGAGGGGTAAAGTGCCGGCAGGGTGCAACAAGTAGGGCAAAGTCGCCTGCGTACCCAGACCGTCAACACACAGCCCGACTCATGACATGGCCTCGCCACCATCTCGACGACGACCCCGGCGATCAACTGTCCCTCTCCCTCTCCCTCTACCTCAAATGGGCTGCATACGTGCTGGAGTGGATGACACCGGAGGTCTAATCAATGGTCCATGTGATGTTGAAGCCTCCTGAGCGTACCCTACGATGCGATAGTCTTCTCCCCGACATGGTAACACCGATCGCACATGACATGTTGGTATCAAACACAATCGCGGGCAGCATAACGAGCGACCGCTATGTCACTATGGCGAGATCCGAGGAACCAAAGAAAGTTAATTATAAATACATAATCATCGGCTGTACCCTGGAAAATTTAGAAACATGATTCTAACTTACCAAAACAAGAGGTACCACCAGTATGAAACCTCATATCATCCCTGGCGCAAGGGAAAGAGTGGTCTAAAAACGCCGGTAATACCAATGATGGTCAATCGCATGTATGGATTCGGCGAAGTCCATCAAAAAACCCACCATAGTGGTGAAGTATGATCCGACCCGCTCGCCGATTCAATGCTATGTACGAGCGGCGAGGCGACGTCATCGACCGCATCGCCCCACGTCAATTTATGGAAGTTGTTGTCAGAAGAGCGTCGAGGTATCTCCCCGATGCGTTCTAAACTCGCGCAAGACCTATTCTCGGACGATGCCACCAACAGCCTCGAAACATATGAGCCGTGATATCGCATTTTCGCTAGATACTCGATCATTTAAGCATATATCGGGGGAAGTTGGTCCCAACTCCAATGTATGGCCGCTATAAGACCTACATTTACCATTGAAATCAAGAACTTCCTTATAGTCAACACGAAGGAAATTAATATGTAACCCATACTTCTTTACATAATTACTCCCATCGTGGCTTCGTAGCTTCGGTCGATCTCGACATAGAGGAGTACAATTCCATCGTTTATGCACCGAGTCAAAGGGTACTCAATCTACACCCCAACTAAGAGTCGTCTGGGCCAACGCCATGCTCGTTGGTAATCCATCGTCCAGACTACCACGCTCCATCGACGACATCTAAGATCGCCATCATGTAAGGCATGAGGAATGCAGCCAGATATGCGCTTCGATCGCCCAAATCGGTCGGGCCCACGTGAGTTCCAAGACCATACAAATATGGCACAAACATAATGCTAACCCACTGATGCACCTCAGATATGAATGTATGTAATTACAAAAAATAAATTTACACACCAGATCAATAATACAACCGCTAATACCACGCCTGACGGTCCAAGTCGCTCCTGCGATAACCCCCTGGAGGCGCGCGCACGCACCACCCCAACTGCTGCGGCAAGCTTCATATCTAAGTGTCAAATTGTAGTAGTGGAGAAAGCACAAATAAACACGACCCCTTCATTCGCAAAACAAGAAGGATCCCATCGCCTAAGATGAACCCATCGCGGCACTCCGCTTTTAAATCGACTTAATGCGACGTGCGCCGGGATGGATAACCGCCTTCGGTACATGCAATCCATCGCCCATCGGAGACAGCGTGATCCTCCCAGAGCATCAACTGTGTGGTGACATCGCGCCTCATCACATAACCTGCTACATCGGAAGCACACGTCCTCGCGGATTCGCTTAGTCCATCGACACGGCGTCAAGGCTGATGATAGCAACATTCATAATCGCGATCGCCATCCTTCTGACTCGACAGTTGAATGTGTCTCGGGGCCGCCATCGCCGACGAGACAAGGATAAGTGGTCAATCTATCATGATGATCCGCCGGAAGTATAATCGTAGAACTTACGCTGATCACGTATGGATCAACGCGCGTGATCCATCCCCTCCACATATCGAGGAAGGTTCTCATCACGCTAAAGGTTATATTCCCGAAACCAATTAATAATGAAACCAGCTATAATTAAATATATACAAAATTGAAAAAAATGAAACAATAATTCATGAATACAAAATACATACCTGCTCTATGCCAACTATGGGACTCCGGTGGTTCGTTTTGCATTAATAGTTATTATGGTCCAATGGATCAACATCATGAAGCCCTCTGAATGCCATATATAACCTTAGATGTCGGAAGGCACTATAAAGTCTGAGCCAGAAACAATGGAGAATGTATCATAATAATGGGAATGTATCGAGGTCAGGCGCAAAAAGGGTTAGGGGCGACAAGAAGATGCATCTCCTATGTCTACTGACACATCAAATCCAACCTCGCACTCAACTCGTTTTGTTATTTAGCTTCACCCCTATGCCCACCCTCAACCTCTCTCACTCACTCCCTTACTCCTTTCCTTTTCACCTCTATTCTATATTTCCGATTCCTTCTTTCCTACTTCCCTCCTTTTGGGAATCAAAATTAAGCCACGCACACCAACCTTGTGATGTGACAAAATGTTTTCTACACTCACCTTTATCTGAAGTTTTGTGTTAAAAACATCCTTAATTTAACAATACTAGGTGGAGAAGCCATGTATCATGTAGTTTCAAAAACAGCTAATTTTAAATCGGTCAATTTACCATAACTTATGCAAATGACAAATACATTTTTCAAATTTAAGATGTAAGATGTCCCAAGGGCGAGAGATAGTTTGTGGTCAGAACAAAAGTTGAACCCGTTTTTTCATGATTGAACTAAATCGTAGTTTCAATAATCATTTTGGTTAAAAATGAAACCTAATTAGAAACTAATGTTTTTGTTAAACATACAGCCTCTTCTCTCATGTGATATTTTCTATATATGATATAAAAAAGGATCAAATTAACGTTTCAATGGGATAAATTTTAAATATTTTTTTCCAAAGGGAATGTTAGTTTTTGAAAAAACTTTATTTCTATGCATTCATCTTTCACTTAAGTGAAAACTTTTTTTTTTGTATTGTATTGTTTGGTTTGTTTTCAACTCAATCTGTCATCCAGATAGTAGTTAGTCATTGAATTGCAATTGGAAGATCTCCAAATTCTCTCTTTCTCCCCTAAATTTTCTTAAGCATCAACGCACCATCAAAACACTTATAATTTCTTAAATGTAAGAGACATTACAACCCAGGTTTTCAAAAGCAAATTGAAAACTAATTTCCATTCAGCAAACAAAATAATTATCTAAAGTTTTAGCCTTCTTAGGGTATATGTTTCGAACCCAAAATATCTCCTAGCAAGCTAGCTGCTTCACATCACACGGCCACTGGGATGACATTGCTAAACAATTCAGAATCAAAGACATGCCTCAACCCCACCATGAAGGAAACTAAGAAAATAATCAGCCAAATAAATATTTGAGCGAACACGATGGAGAATCATGCCGTAAGTCTTGAGCAAAATTGCAAATATTAATATACTGATAAAGAGTTAAAGTATGTAGAAACCAACAAGCTTCAAACCGCATGAAAGGGACCCCTAATCTCATAAATCGTGATTTATGGAAGACTAGATAATAGGATCCAAAGGAAAACCCGAACAAAATAATAGATATTAATGAAATCTTGATGAAGCAAAATAAAGACACAATCAAGTACTATAAATATTTTCAAAAGAGTAAATGGGCTTCCAATGTTTCAAAAATTTAGTTTTTATTTTCTTTAAAAAAAAATTTATAGTTTCTCAAACTAAACCATGTCTAAAACTAATTTAGACTCAAAATGTTTTCCTGGAGCATTTGCTCTTAAAAACAACACAGAATTTAAGTTTTGGAAAACAACCTTTCGCCGCTTTCACTTGTTTTTTTGCTTTGAGACTCTCAGTGAATCAAGAAGAAATACTTCTACATCCTCAACTCTGAACCCTTCGAGGCCTCATTAGCTTTTTATAGAATTTAGTTTCCAAACAAAAATTTTTTATTTTTGAAAGCTACCAGAGAAACCTTTTTTAAATTGCTCTTTAAAATTTTATTTCAAAACTCCCACATCCAATTTTTTTATATTTTTTTCTTAATCAATTTGAACCCGCACATCCAACAATAGTGATGTTCTGGGCAGTTCTGAATGCACACTTTTCCTAAAACTGTCAACAATTGGGCAATTAATGGAACTAGTTCGAAGCGGATGTCTTCAGTGAAACCAAATTACAAGAAAATTCGGGAACCCAATCCTCTCATATGAATGCAGCAGAAACTAAGAAATTCAAACCCAACTTCATTAACTCATATGAATCTATATTTTAAAATCTTTCCCTCGATATTCTGAGCATACAAGGAAATCAAGTCTATAGTTGGCACTGTAATCTCCAAAAGAGGTATAGACAACAAACAGACCCGTATATCACCTGATTATGCCTATCAATCGATGGAGTGCATAAAAATATACATCCAAAAATAAATTAATAAAAAGAGAATGAAGAAAAGATATACCTGAGAGGAGAGACCTGGTGAGGAGCAAAGGAGGAAAGGAGGACTAATCAAGAGGAGTGACGGAGGAGGATCAGAGAGGAGCACAAACTAAGGAGAATAGGAGAAGATGAGTAGAGTAGCCGAGGAGGAAGAGGAAATGAGAAGAAAAGCCCTAAAGACGGGGGGAATTTATCCAACCCAAATGCCGCCATGGCTGACAGGCAATTTAATGCACCACTCCAGCCGCCAGTCGCCGCCGCATGATTTGAGACTACCCGTCGTTGTTCCCATTTCCGTCATTTCATTTAACTAAAAACGTTGTTGTTCTAGTCTCGCGATTTCCAGAATCAATTGTCATTGCCTCCGACAACAAAGACGCGCTATTCACCAGCTTCATTGGGCCAGACATCAAACTAATTTTATCTTCTTTTTTTCAAATGCACTTCATTATTTCCTCGTACAAAACTCAACAAGCATAAGGTAAGGTTTCCTTCGAACCTTCCTAAAATCAAATAATCTTCCCTAGTCTTTCCTTATTATTTTGTGATGTTTTAATGGATATTCTTGAAAATAACTAAGGGTATTTTTTGGATTAAGGAGAATTAATAACTTCTATGGAATTAAAATGCTTTATTTAATCACGATCTTTTTTTTATAATTAAACACTTTTATATAATAAGATATGCCCTCACTATATATCATTCCTTTTTAAATTTTAAACTTTCTACCAATTGAGTTAGATATGTGGACAGTTACGACTTTTAAAGATTGTGAAAATCATGATGAGTAAATGGTCTTCACTATGTGTCATGCTTTTTAAAATTTTGAACTTTTTACCAATCAAATAGCTAGGGCATGTGGATAGTTATGACCTTTAAATAATCAGAAACATGATGTGGGGTAAATGGTCTTCACTATGTGTCATGTTTCTTAATTTTTGAACTTTTACCAACCAGGTAAAGCATGTGGACAATTACGACTTTAATACGTAAAATCAAGGGATGTATAGTAAATGCCCACTGTATGTGTCATGCTTTTTAAAAATTTTAAAGTTTTCTACCAACCGAGTTAGGGTATGACGCTTATGACTTTTAAATACTCGTAAAATCACATATATTCAATAAATGACTTTTAACATCAGAAAATCATTTCAGATATATTCAATGGCACTTTCTGTAGCTCATCAAAGCTTCATAAAAACGAAGAGGTAAACTTGATCCACTTATTGTTTTCTTTTCATCTTTTCTCACTCAGTTATTTTTCCTAAGGTTATTTTTTTGTCATTTTGACCTTAAATCATATGTTCACATCTCTTTTATTATTTTATTAAGTTAATAAATGATTAAAGTTAAAACATAGATTCAGAAGTTTTGACTTTGTTTTTCTTTATAATTTTGTCATCAACTTATTGCAAAGATATTATCACACATCTTTGCATTTACGATGTATTTATCTGCATAATAACATATTCGATTGATAACATCAAATCATGGTCAATAATTAATGTATAACTAAAATCTTATGTATTTTAATCATTATAGGATTATAAAATATATAGACTTGAACCAATTATTTATACTATTAACCTAAATATGATTTTATTATTCAAAAATTTTTAAAGCAAATTTGATTATATATTTATATCGGAATGCGGCTATTAATTTAAATTAATAAAAATAATTCTATCTTTTCAAAAAGTTTCTGCAAACTGTGGTATTCAATTATAACTTTTATGGACTCTGTTAAAGTATACTAACTCTTTGACATTTTTCTTCACTTCACATAAATATTTAAAACGACTTTTTAATCAAGTGAAATTGTCTATGACGATGCCAAAAGGGTATAGCTTTAATCTGTTAAAAATATATGAAATTGGATCAATAAATGAATTTCTAAAAATAAATAATAAATAATAAATAAATGAACGAAATAGCAGAAAGCAACATATCCAAAAATCCAGATGAATGAACATTATCATACCACCAACAAATTCATGACTGAAGGGCAATAATCGACAGTAGTTTCTGAGTTGCAATATAACATACACACACGACATCGTATTTATCCATGTTATGAAAAACCAAACCCGTAATTGAACCAAACAAATTACCGATTCATGGTTTAAGGACCTAACCACCAGATCAAACCGAGATTGAAAAGTGTCACCAATCTATTAACCGATTAACTATTCTGGCATCTGGATATGAGTTTTCTATTCTGCATCGTAGAAGTCACTACTTTTGTAAGAGCATCTCCAAGGAGCTAGCTAAACTCTCTCCTTTAGCTATTTTACATAACCAATCCTTAAATATTGTCCCTAAGAGCATCTCCAACAAGGCTATCTAAAATAGCTACTCAAAATATATTAAAAATATTGTATAATCTATTTTTAACTAACCTAATTCTTCTAAAGTCACTCCAACAACGTTATCTATTTTAGCTATTCATTTCAATTAACTTTAACTAACTTTCAATAATAAAATTTAAAATACTATTGATATTTTATGTCAAATACCCATGATGATATCACGTACATGTGTTAAACAATAATAACTCACTTTTTAATTCTTCTTTAATTTTTTAATAACTAATTATATTTACAATCTATCACGAAATTCAAAAATTCTTTAAATTTTGAATTTTTCAACAAAGAATATTTGCAATTGCATTATACTTATAAATCTGGCCATATTTGTAAATCTGGCCATATTTACTGTAACTATCATATTTTTGCAACTCGCCATATTTCATAACGGTCATATTTGGTAACGGTCATATTTTTGGATATGGCTAAATAGTGATCTTTCATCTCTTATTGTTACGTACACCTCAATCTATTTATTGGCATTACACTCTTCTTTGTGTTTATGTTATGCCTCACATCCTGAATGAAGATGATTCTCTGTTATCTCGACCGATGAGACTAATTGGAGATGGTAACAAATTTCATGTATATTGAAATCAGAACAAACCAATAGCTTAGGAAAGTCTGCACGCTGTAACCCGCTCAAGGTCATTCGCTTATTTTAAGGAATCGAAGTTCATGTAAGCACGTAGAGGTCAGATCGTGTGATTATTTGGTCGAACCAATCTTATCTGGTCCCCAAACCCATGCCGAAGATGCCCAATGAATCGGAACCTTTTTCCTTCGATTCATCTATGGTGGAAAATTGCGAACCACATTTTGTCCAAACAAAAAATGTTGCTGGAATTACGTGGGCCATTCTCTCCCTTCAAAAGATGATGCCACCGCCATAAGGATGCTTCGTTTATGGAGCTGCGCCAGATGTCACGATGGATTATGAGACTTCATAGCACTACAATCGAAAGTTTAAAAAGATTTGTGAGGGCGGTAGTAGCAATTTTTTCCAATGAATATCTCAGGTCACCAAACAACGATGACATTAAGTAGATACCATACAGCAACGGGTACCAATCGGGTTTCTCGATGTTGGGTAGCATTGATTGTATGCATTGTTCGAAGAATCGTTCAACAAACAAGATGGAAAGGTAGCGTATTCTCGTCACATCCATGAACCAGTCACTATTTTGGAAGCTGCCGCTTCATATGATCTCGTGGATTTGGCACTTCCTTTCGAAGCTACCTCGATCTCATAATGATACTAAACGCATTCAGAACGTTTTTCCGTCTTTGCTCTCTCTTTCGTAAGGCCCGCCCTCCAACCAATTTCTCGAACTAAACGTATTATACAATGGGATATTACCTGTCGATGGTATATATCCAAATAAAGATTTGAGTTTCAAACAATTCCATCTCCAAAGGCTAAACAAATACATTTTGCAAATCTCAAGAGTCACGAAGAAAGCATACGCTGCCGAAGCGAAATATTTGGGAGTGCTTTCCCAAGCATTGCCTTGTTATAGTAGCGTGGACCAGCACGTTTATGGAAAGTCTCTGAAGTGCTAAAGATATTATGAAGGTATTTACTAATATTACATAACATGATTATCAGGATGAGTGGAACGCTTAATGAGTTGGACTTACTTATGATACAATGGATGAGAGTCCCACTCAGTCAGAATACAATTAACCAGTTCGAACTACTCAATTTATTAATACCATCCAACATTGTATTAGAGACAAAGGTACCATTCCAAACCCGCTACAGATCTAGTTGAGCATCAATGGAATATGCATGGAAATTACTAGGCACTACTTAAGCAAATGTTATTACAAGATTCTTGTACTTTGATCATTACTTATTCAAATTTGTTTGTCTATTAATAAAAAAGAATTACATCTTCTTTCCCAATATTTCCATTTGGCGGCGTTGATAATATTCAGCTTGCACTGAGGCATGCAACTCGCATCCACGACATTATCTCTGGGATCTTCCTTTCATTTGCTCCATTTTCTGTATTTTCTCTTTCAGTAGACGCCGGCTTCCTCGTGTAGTAGACGTTGCTGTTCTTGAAGATAACATTTTTCCATCATTTCAAATTTCTTCTCATTCGCTACTTTTTTCTCTTCCTGCATACCATAACAAATTAATTAGTTCAACATTTTTTCTGCATCACCCCCCAAATTTTCTTGCTCTTGATTTTCTGCAGAGTTCTTTCGCTTCCTACCCAAGTGGTCTCGTCTTAAGGATCCATAGGCTCCATCGTCATCACCTGCGCTTACTGACTCCTAGCAATGAGCTTCCATAAGAGTAGCATTATGTTTTGATTTTGCTTTGCTCGAGAATCCTCCATCCATTTTCGCTGATACCTTAACTCATTCCAACAATGTTCAAACGAGTACACTGCGGAGTTCCCTTGTACGTTCTCAGTGGCATCACTAACTAAATTTTTAACAACAAAACTCATTACCATGCTCGTTAAAAGATAACTATTTTGTAAGAAAATATTAACTCAAACTTTGTCTTTCTCTCGCTAAACCACTTTCATTAAGTCTTTCTATCTCGTGCAAAGCAACCATAAAATTTGTTGGTGGCTAGCTGAATTGCCTACCAACGATTCATCAAAGAATTTTTGACTGACGATTGGTATATGACTTAGTTTGTATCGTGGAAGTACCGCAAACCCTTTGCCAATATGACTTAGATTTTTGCTCATCTCCTTTTCACACAAAGATCCAAACTACTATTAAGCCAATTATCATAATGTCTTCCTTCCGATGTAAAATCGTCACCGTTGTTTTTGGCAGGAGTCTACTCGGTGTGAGATATCGTGAAGCACTGGACTATAACCCCGTTCACAAATGCAGGTCTCCATCATGCATGAGATTGGTAAAGTATGCACCATGATGGAATGGATCCATGAGATGGGTAGTTTCTTTCCTAGGATTTGGTAGACAACACCTACAATGCCAAAATGTTCTTTCAGAAACCAACTACCAAGTAGTTTTATACAACCTAGTAATACAAAGGAAGGGAAACGCTGAGAATATGAGAGAATGAGGAAACAGCAGCCCCTGTGAGTAGTGAATCGTCACCTTTCCCTTACTTTTGCACTCGTATAGCAAAGAACGCTTAATAAAGGCCCATGGGGCCAAGGTTCATCAGTCTGATGCCATTATGCAATGTTACGTATGGGACAAGTGAAATTCAGTTGGGGTATAAATAAAGAACAGTTGCGATATCCAATATGCAGAGTACGGGTTTCGATAGGTTACAAAATGGTGGTGGGTAGGTTGACCTAAGTAACAACAAGGCATCAATCAATTTTGTAATCCTCAATTTAAATTCGGGATGTAATCTCCCACCGTATTTGGGTGAGTTCAGCACAAATCAAGAAACAACATAGACCACTAGTCTTATAATCAAGTTTTGTTACTTCGCGGGAGTTTTGCATTTTTCTCCAATATATTTTGAGCGAGATCCTTGGCCATTTCGAAGATTGCTAAAACTAATATAATATAGACCCGTCTGATATAAGAACCAAACACCGGTTCCCTGCTTAAAAAAATGGGAATGGAAACATAAAATATTTCACTTCCCTGGTAAAATAAAATAAAAAGACAATTTTTTCATTTGAAAAAAAAAAAAAAAAGCAAGTATTTCAATACATGAGAATTATCCAAAATCAATACGTCTGTGGTTTTAGTTTCGACACTACAAATATTTTTCCTAAACCATCTCCATCTCTCGGGTCGCTAAACAGTGTATGACATTATTCCGTATACTTCGATTATAGTAATCACCCACCGC
Organism: Tetrastigma voinierianum; assembly: GCA_016808115.1. Taxonomy (NCBI): domain Eukaryota; kingdom Viridiplantae; phylum Streptophyta; class Magnoliopsida; order Vitales; family Vitaceae; genus Tetrastigma; species Tetrastigma voinierianum. The sequence continues at coordinate 72,134 of JAEQBH010006783.1, forward strand.
TGACTCGCTTCAAAGTCGCAGGCTTCCCCCAAAACATACATATTGGTATTTATAGAAATTAAAAGTAAATTTCAGAACTTTGTACAATGACAAGAATCACCCACCATCTTTTCTCGCTAATTAACAAGAAATTTGTACAATGACAACAATCGAGGGATGCTTGCAGAGCCCAAAGAGACTATATTAGACACCGTAAACTAAATGCATAAGATGCACAACCTATGTGTGCAATATGGACCGTGTTTAGAACATGAATTTAGCATAATGCTAATGTGTATCATTATACCCACTTGACTAACTAACAAACCAATCTTAGTTTTACAAAAGAAAGACAAAGAAGAAAACAAACGAGGAAAAGCGTAAAAATTAGCACTCAGCCACAGCATAATATAAAGCTTCCGTCATTTTTTGACAAAATAATAGATAGATACCAAGCACCTCAAATGATGGATCACAAACACAAATACACAGAGGCGTATTAAAGTGTGGCGAAAGCAAGAGTAAAACTAAAAGGAAACTCTAACCAAGCCTAAACCATTCCCACGTCAATCAACAATTTAACAGAGAAAGATTCAGCAATCTCCAAATGTGGAATTCTACCATCAACCAAAGATTTGAAAGCATCACTAGCTCAACATTGAGATTCAACGCCAACATCCAAAAGGGGAAATAACTCCATTACAATAAATTCATGATACAAGTATCACAGCAATGCAGCATGCTGCAGATCGGCATTTCCAAATCTACCATTTTGCTTTTCTTCACTTCCTATTTCCGACATTTGGAACCAAAGTTGAAATAAAATTTCATAAACCCCAGATCCGGTGAGAAAAATTCCAATGAATGCAGCCGTGAATCGCCCACCTCGCGAAAACGAAATATTCGAACACCCATGATAAAGAAATACCGAAGTGGAAAACCATCAACCGCGATCGTCCAAAACACTCCGACGTGCCTCAATAAAAACAGGTAGTGTTTTCCCCAAACCCAAATCTGTTCCGTTCCCTAATTTGTTAAAATAGAGAATACCGATAGCCAACCGTGAACTGAGACGCCTCGTGATATGACTTAACCAGAGGTAAACGAGCGCCTAAGTCGCTAGCACAACTCCTCGTGTGAAGCGGAGGATTCGACTCCAAATGGAGAGAAAGAAAATGTAAGCAGGGGAAGATGGCTCGCTACACGTGGCGAGTCAAACCGAAGGATATGAGAAATGGAGAAGGCAAATACCGAACTTTGTTGGGTTTTTAGGATTAAATTGGTAAAATAGTTAAGAGAGGTTTATTGAGCACGGTGGAGATCTCACAAGAGTTGGTATCCATGGTAGCTATTTCGATCCTGACCATTTAGCCCAGCTACTTATGACGAGTAAAGGCGCTATTTACTTTCGATTTTGCGTAACAATAACAACCCAAAAGCTTTATCGCAGAATATCATCTTCATCATCTTCAGAAGATAGAAACCGTTTGCTTCAAGTACCATTATAAATATGACCGTTGAAAATTTTTTAAAATTTTGAATTTCGTGACCGTTATAAAATATAATGGGTGTGTAAAATCAAAATTTTAAAATTTCAATGACATGGCATAACACGTCAACATGTGATGTAATCAATATAGTGATGATATGACATACTATACAATATATTAGATTTTAATAATTAAATAGTTAATTAAAGTTAATTGAAATGGTTAGCTAAAATAGATAACGTGATTAGAGTGAAATTGAAAAAACAATTAGCTAAAATAAATAACGTGATTAGAGTGAAATTGAAAAAATGGTTAGCTAAAATAGATAATATAATAAAAATACATATATTTTTGCTAGCTAATTTATATAGCTCCGTAAGGCCTCTTATTTCTCATATTCTTAGCAATGAAGTTCTAAAAAAAGATAAATAATAAATAACAAATAAATCAACAAAATAGCAAGAAACAGCCTATCCAAAATCTACATTATCATACCACCAACAAATTCACCAAGTTTCACTTAAGGGCAATAATTGACAGTCATGGTGAGTTGCGTTTGTAACATACATATGATGGCATCATATTTATCAATATTTTAAAAACCAGACCAGTACAGAAAAGTTACCGATTCAGAATTTAGGAGCCAAGCCGAACCGATGGTTAAACCGGATTAAACCCAGACCAAAAATATCACCAGTCGACAGTTGGATCGATCAGTTCGATTCGATTTTTAAAACACGGGAACTATTTATAACATATACAACCGGGAGCAGTAACCCGGTGAGATGCTACTCTCCAAAATGCATTTCCGAGCCGCAGGTATTATCAGCTTCAGCCAAGAATGCCCAAAATTTTCCCACTTCCCTGAGGGGGGAATATCCAAAAATCATTTCATCTATCGCAAGGGCTTTTATCTTACGAATGTTTATCTCCTAAATAACCGAAAACTCTTTTTCGAAATACCCGAGCCAAGTCAGCAGTTTCCGATTCCCTCCTCCGCCATGATAGGTCGTCGGACAGCCGACGCTGCCGCCGCTTCCACCCGGTTCGGGAAAGTCTGTTAGCGATATCAATGGTGAAGCTGGCTACTTCTGCTACTTGTTAATACTCGCAACACACCATTGGAATATGTAGGGTTAGACACCAGTCTGTTGAGGAAAATAAGTGCTTCACGTATCAGCAAGCTCCTGTACACGAAAAGGCCGTTGTATAAACAATTTTAGAAAATTAAAAATAAAAACAAAAAATTAGTATTAAAAATTAGTATTAATATTCCTGAAAGTTGCCATATTTAATTAAACAAACTTTTTGTTTAGGATTTAAATGCAAAACTCATGAAAATTCAAGATTTTAATACTAATTTTCCCCAAAAAAACATGTAAACAAAATATAAGAAATAAATTTCAAAATAATAATAATTATTATTATGTTCATGCCAAGACATGACAATGTCCTCAAATTCTAACTAACCTAAGGTATTTAAGAACCTCATAATCCTATATAAATAGGAACATAACAGAATTGATTTCATTACATAAAAAGAATCTGAAAAAGAGGAATAAAACCTAAAAACAAAAAGAAGTAAGAAATTCAAAATATAAGAAACCTAAAAATGACCAGTTTCGCAGAATACTCATCTTTATCTCAATATAAATTTTGAGAACAAGACAGCTAATAGGAGGCATGGATATACTGTGGAAATGGAAGAATATTCTGTCCGTGACCTTTCGGAAATTCCAAAACCAACTCAATTAAAAAAGAAGTGCTAAAAATAGGAACCTTAAAATACAACAGATAAAATTCAAACACAAAGCAAAAGCTAATCAGTTCTGCAAGTTGATTTAAGGTGGCGTTTGTTTTTTTACTTAATGTTGAATATAACTTGTTTTAAGCTTAATGCTAAATAGTACTTAACAGCATTAAGTATTAAGTTGTTTGTTTTTTAATATTAGGTAGTAAGTATGGATAGCTACAGGGCGAGTTATTTCGGATTCCCGCCGCCTCTCGCCTAACGACACGCTTCGGCTTTGAACCGTAATCGGTTTTTACGACCAGTTTATTTTTCAACCCAAGACATGTTCGAGTATTGTTATTCCCATCCCGCCCCGCCCCGATTATATTTTAAAAATATTTTTTATTTTATTTTATTGTATACTTTAATATAAATAATAATAATAATAATTAAAATGTTTTAATAAAAATAAAAAATAAAAAACAAAAAAAAAATGTAAACGGCGGGTTTGAGAATTTCATCCCCGCCTCCCGCTTAAATTCTAAACGTAATGCGCCAGACCGAAAAAATCATCGCGCCAGTGGTCAGATGGGTGTACCGAACCTCTGCCATCCCTAATAGTGAGTGTTGCTAGCCCTATTTGATGGGCAATGGTGGAGTTTTTCTTGTTTTGGTGGAAAACGACTTTTTCTTAATAGAAAAAACCAAATATTTTCACTTTTTCTATTCAGAAATTTTTTTAAAATTTTCAGCGATAAGTCGTGCAAAATTTTAAAAACAAACAGCTAAATGCTGAAAGCTATTTAGCTTTCAGCAAAAAGTCAAAAAACAAACAACCCCTAATCTGTATACTTGTCTAAAGGCCACAGATTATTAATTTACCTCTCTTCGAACACTTCCGGTGGCTCTGTAGGCTTGCTTTCTTCTACATCCATTTCCGAGACCAATAATTGCAATATCAATGCTACAAAGTTGTTTTGTTTGGGAAGCTTGTGACCCAACAGAATCTCGAACCCAGATTTTCCAGAAGCCAAGAAAGCCAGCACAATGATGGCGTTCCTACGAAGTTTCAACTCCTGCAAATTACCATGAGACTTCTTTTTATTATTAGATCCGAACACACACACACACACACATATATATATATATATATATATGCTAATGTCATCATTCTTAAACTTCCTTTTCCTCGACTGATTGATTTATGCTAAATAAAACTATGGACTACTTCACAAATTAGTAAGTTGAGTTTTGTTTGAACATAGCTTCTCCCCAGAAAACACACGCATACTGAACTATGTAAGAATCCACAAGCATGGAGCCTTGCGATCAACAAGAATGAAAATGAACATGAAAAACTTATAAAGAAAAAGAAATAAATTGATTAGGTGAATAAATTTCAACAGAATTTGGCAAGCCTACCGGTGTACCATTTCCACGGCATGTCACACAATCTGCCAAGCCATCAAGTATGGCGCTAAATTCTCTGAAAGATGAAGCATTTGTGGCATCATTATTTTCATTTTCAGCACCTTTCATCTCCTCCTTACAACCAGAACAGAATGTGGCCAATAGGTTTGGACGACCCAACACAGAAACACAAAGTTATAACCTGTTGGTGGAATAGTTGCATGAGTGGAAGACAGATCGAGATAAATTTCATTTTCCGAACTTAATAATGAAAAGAAAAACAATGACCTATACATGTAACCATTTATGAAAGATTTAAGTGTTCCATTCTAAAGGTTGAATAGACAACAAAGTGAAACAATGGTAAAAGCTTAGCATCGAGTTTTAGACTTAGGTTGCGTTTGTTTTTTTCACTTAATGTCGAATAACTTTTTTCACGCCCATCATCAAGACTTAATAGCATTAAGATGTTTGCTGCTTTTTAACATAGTGAGAGGATGACAATCCAACAAATTATTTGTGCTCGTCCCGCCGCTCTAATGGCACATGTTTAATTTAATTTTTTAACTGGTTTTTAATGGGTTTGAGCTTATTTTCTCAACCGACATCGTTCGTGTATTGTTACTCAGAAAACCCGGGTAAAATTGGGGTTTTCCTAAAATTCAAGAAAACGTTAATAAAAATAATAAATCGCTACAGAGTTCAGTGAAGTTTAGAAAATTCTCTAGATTTCGATAACTAAACTGGATCGGCGCCATAAATGCCTCAAGGAATCTGCAACTCGTGCCACAATTTCAGACAAACGGAAATTTTTTCGATTTTCGGTGATAAGTTGCCGCGGACTCAAGGATCGAGATTTTTTTTCGACATTTTCTGGCGTAAACGACCGAATGAAGCTAATATGAACCATATATCCAAAATAACAATAATAAGCTCCTCGCCCGATTAGAGCTTTTAAAAATATTTTTTATTATTTTATTTTTTATACTTTTAATATAAATAATTATTATTATTATAATGTTTTTAAATAAATAATTTATAAAAATCATAATATTTTTTATTTTATGAAAATATTAATTTAATATAATAAAATAAAAAGAAATATGTAAAAAAATTAAAATTTAAAATAAAAACAAAAATAAAACAAACGGGAGAGTTGTGAGACTTTCATCTCCCAGCCTGCTCTATTTAATTTTTAAACGGCATTGTTAAAATCAAAATAACGAATGTGGCTGAATTCTATCCGCTCCCGCTTCCAAACCCTTCTGTCATTCCTAGTAGTGTATATTGCTGCTTCTTCTTTTATCGGACAATGATTGAGTTTTTCTTATTTTTGTGTAAAATGACTTTTTCCGAATAGAAAAAGCCAAATATTTTCACTTTTTCTATTCGTAACTTTTTAAAAAATTTCATTAATAAGTTATTTAAAATTCTTAAAAGTTCAACACTTAATGTCGGAAGTTATTCGCCAACATTATTAAACAAACGCCACCTTAGGTGGCGTTTGTTTTTTTTACTTAATGCTAAATAAGATTTCTAACAAGATAAGATGTTGCTTGTTTTAACATTAGGTAAAGTGAGTGTCGCTGCTCTCCTCCCCTTTGCTGGGCAAGGATGGTGTTTTCTATTCTCGAAAATGACTTTTTCTCGAATAGAAAATGCCAAATATTTTGACTTTTTTCTATTCGTATTTTTTTGGGAATTTTAGCAATAGTTTCATAAAAAGTTAAAACAAACAAGTTGAATGCTGAAAGCCATTTAGCATTCAGCAAAAAGCCAAAAAAGAAACACCACCTTAGACAATAATTCCCTAGAAGGAAACATAAATACTTATGAGATTCTTACGCATCTGTACTGAAAACTCAAAAGTAAATGCAAGCTGGTTTAAGAGGTTAGAAAAGAAATCTAGCAAACAGGCAAGGAAAGCAAGTCTGTTTTACCCATCCTAGACAAAAACAAACAGGAGAACCTAAACAGAAGATGCAATTTGATACAATCTAGTCAACAGTTATAAGAAAGAAGAAGCAAAGTAATGGACTTACAATTTAGAAGTAGGTATAGGAGATGCATAGCTGGCTTTTGCACACTCAACCCCGCCTCCTTCCTCAATAATTGTGAAACATTTTTGAATACTAGCATTCCAAACCTGCTTTTACCAGGATTTTGTTCAGAACATGAAAGAAGCAGGAAAAATTGTTAAAAACACTCAATGATAGTGAATTCTCTAAACTCACTTTTCCCTCTCCAGATATGCATTGCTTCTCATAAGAATAACATTCATTATGGACACTGCTTCCACCGTTACACATTCTTCAGTACTCCCCATAGAAATTTGATGCATCAATTCAAAAAGAGAAACCCAGTTTAATTCCAAGTGTTCCTTCTTCTGTAGAACTTCTGCATCAAATAATCTGGCTCCAAGTGGATTATACACTGGACACAATCTTTCATCCTTGCTCCCACAAACTAGGCCTATAGCTTTTGCACTTTCCGGTCCATGGGAATCCATAATGTTGTCCCTGAGGCAAAGATCCTCAACAATGATATTGTCCCTGATCAGAGTGCACTGGGAAGATCAAATCAAAGTTCACAAGCGTGTGAGCCTAAAAGCAATTGTAGGAGCAGCGTCTAGAGAATAAAACTATCAGACTACAATAATACCATAAAAAAAAGGTATAAACAAATATTGTATAAAAAAAGTATAACCATAAAAAAAGTAAAATATATATATATATATATATATATATTGCATAAGATAACAAAAAAAAAACAAATAAAAGAACAAAAAATTATAACCAACTATTGTCTATAGTAGATGGTCCTTCAACCTTAGTGGCTTTTATTGATTGATTGGGATGTAAGTGAGAGTGAGGCTGTTTTTTATAGTACGGGTTTTTTTTGCAAATTTAAAGGGGGCCGGTTTGGTTCTTGTACTCTTGTATTCTTTTAAGCCACAATTTTAAAGCCTTTTAATATATACTTCTCTTTTACTAATCAAAAAAGTTGGAATGCACTTTCTTCAAAACCCTTTGGAGGGTTTGATTTTCACTTCTAATGCAGATAATCAGGCACCTTATAGTGGAAGGAGTTATGCAATGGCCATTTCTTATGTTTCTATAGAGAGGAAGAGGTCCTCAACAACTCTCTCTAATTGAGGAGGATTCATCCATGGGTAAGGACTGGCTGAAAGGTTGTCTTATAGGGAAGCTATGTCTAGGCTGTTTTGCTCAGAATTTAAACCAAGCCAACATCCTCCGCTGGGGCCCTTTCTTCTCCCAACTAAATAGTTTTTCCCATTATATTTATTTTACCTTTAACTTCTTCTACTTTGTCACGTCACTTTGTTTGAAGGATGCCTCACTCACCTGGACACTTATTTTCTTGGATTAATTCAATTTATTGCTTCCTATCTATAAAATAAAAATAAAAAGAAGTAACCATATAGAACCAAAAACTCAAACAACTCAGATGAAGCATTTCCTGGGCTATACAATCACAAGCTTTCAAATTGGTGTTAAAATAACTGGCAACTACAAGGAACAAAGCGAAAAGACAGGTATAATTTGTACCTTCTTTTCAACTTTACTTTCTAAACTAGACAAGTGGATTCAAACCGTGATGCAGTATACATAGAGATCTATGAACAATAATAGCCTGCAAAAAATCAAAGTGATTTCTCAAAGCAGAGAACCAAAAAATCAATGGGTCAATGATAATAGTAAAATATATTGAAAACAAACATTTTACAAATGTCATCCAAAGAAATAAAGAAAAGAAATCATTATCTTTCCTTATGTGGCAATCAAATAGATTATATTAATTTTATATTCACCATCAGTGCAATAAAGCAACTTTCAAGCATCATTAATATAATAAAAGTCAACATTAGGTGCTTAGAAACAAAATGTTGCTTAAAAAAGAAAAAAAAATTGAACAAGAAATCATTAGGACAACATAAAAAAAAATTAAAATTAAAAAAAAAAAAAAAGTTGTTACCAAGGAACTAAATTTCGTGTCCTTCGATTGGAACACTAAAAAATTGTCAACCCCAATCAAAACTAATCCATTACAAATAAGCAATGCCAAATTCAAGAATTTCAAAATGTTTCTCTGTGCTTGGACTCAAAGAAGTCATGTCAACAATGTTGATACCTAAGTTTCACAATGACGGATCTCTAATTTACACCACATGACTATTGTGACTTTTAAAACCAGTGATGCATTAAAATGGCATCATTAGTAGAACCATTCATATTGCAGAGCTAGGCACCCACTACAAATATAGCAATTCAAGTACTACCGCTATTTTGACAGCAAGGAAGATACATTTTGTTTCTAATGACTCTCATGATGGAACATTGATATTGTTGTACTAGTGAAGTAAGGGTTACTCCGACAGGCAAAGTAACTAAGTAGGGCTTTGTGAGCACACTTCCCCACCTTTACTCATCAGTTCTCTAGCCAAGGACGAAGCCAGCTAGGGCCTGGTTAGCAAATGATAACACCCTCAAATGCTTACAACAGAAGATTTGAACCCAAAAGCTTTCTACCCAAACCATGAGTAGGCTGAACCATTGGATTAAGGCCTATATATGTAGTAAAAATTAAAATATTGGCTTTGCCACTGTTTCTAGCCCCCACCATACATCATCAAGAGTGTAAACTTGTGAAAGAACAATAAAAATTGAGATCACTTCCTTAATATAGCAGAGCAGAGCAGCACATATATATATATATATATATATATATATATATACAAGTTGTATAAAATACACTAATTGGCATATAGAGAGCTCTAAACTAGGGAAAAATCTTAACATCCTATGCATAGCAGAGCACATCAATGGGATTAATACAACTATAAATATACAATAATTTATAGAAAAAATATGCCTATTCCAACAAATCATTTCTTGTTTTGATACTTCCCCTCTAGTTCACGCAAGGAAAATTTCACCTCCCAAGCTTGCTAACTATCTACTGAAAGTTTGCATTAGATAATTCTTTTGTGACAACATCTACAAGTTTTCTAAAATGTTTATCAATTCCCACATGTTTGGTCCAATAATGTTGAATTTAAGTTGTGTGCTATATCTATAGCTACTTTATTATTGCAACAAAACCTCATTGGACTCTTCACTTGCAAATCTGAGTATTATTATCAACCAAAGTAGTTCGCAGATGCCTATGCTATTGCTCTAAACTCTGCATCTACTAAATCAAGCAACTAGAGTTGTTTCCTGCTTCTCCATGTGACCAAATTCCCTCCTAAGAAGGTGCAATAGCTCATAGTCAATCTTCTGTTTGTCATGGAGGCAGTCCAATAAGCATTGCTATCAGCTTCTAACTTGAATTCGCCACCTTTCTAAAATCATTTCCACGGGGTTCTAATATTACCATAAACAGCTCAAGATGTGGCTTCAGAGGAGCATGCATAAACTGGCTTACTACACTTATAGCATAAGGCGGCTTCCCAACACCACTAATAAAACCTCGATCAGCTGGTTTTTCCTTTTCTTGTTTTTCTCCTAGCTGATGATTAGCCTCCATTGAAGTGTCAATAGGTTCACAGTCAACCATACCTGTTTCTTCAAGGAGACCTTGATTGTACTTCTATTAAGAAATAAAAATTCCATATATATCTAGTCACCTCAATTTCTAAAAAGTATCTTAGGCTTTCAAGTCTTTAGATTCAAGATTTCAGGATAAAATAACCAACTTCATAGATACTATTAGCACATCCATCAGTTTCTAGAAGAATTTAGTTGATTTGAGAATTAAAGCTAAATTCTTATTATAACCTCCTCAAACTAATACATGTTCCTACTTACAAGATGGTACTTTGGGCAAGAATAACTTCATTATTTAATCCTAAATCTGGTTTCATAAGAATGTATTTGATTCAAGAACTTGTTGCCAATAGTAAATCTGTTATCTTAAATCCATTAATATACCAGTGGGTGTTTTTGCAACAGTTGTGACACATTAAGACAATTCACTAAATAATCCATTTGGCAATGATTCAACAAAACACTTTGAGCCTAAAAAGTGTTTTTTGAAAACAATTAGGTGTTTGGCAAAATTTAAGTACACTTTAAAAATCTGAAACATCCCTTGTAATGTTGAAAATTCATTCATGGTATTTTATAGAGAAACATCTGATAGGTGATTCTCCTAAAACCACTTCCAGATAAAACACTTCAAATAAAAAACATAGTCAAATGCACTCAGAGTCTACCAAGTCAAAAGATGTCACTTCTATAACTCACATTCCGGACAGTACAAAGATCAAGTAACGCTTCGAACAAAGCTTCCAACTGTGCAATCCCATTACTGACCTGCAAAATAGAAACGATTCAACCAACAGATGCAAACCAAACACTCAAAGCATAGATCTCTACAAGTGTAAGGGTACACAAGTCCAGCATCATACTGCTAACAATCAAGAGCAAATGAAGAACTTTTACAGGTAAACGGTAAAAAATTTCAGCTGAGACTGATATGTTGTTACCATCAAAGCATGTAGCAAAGGGCGATATGATACTGACATTTTTTTTTTTATAAGTAAAGAGCACAATATATTAACAAAAAAGGGACAAGCCCCAGGGTATACAAGGGGCTCAACAGGAGAAGGACAAAATAGAGGTATAGAAGCTGAAAACCTACCGTCCACCCAGAAAACTAAAGAATACACAAAAGCAAACTAATAATGGAATAATCTCCCTCATAGATTAACCCTGCCCAAGCAACTAGGGAAGTAATAAAAGATTGTTTCAGCCTGCTGATCGAAAAACTCTCATTTTCAAAAACTACCCTATTTCTTTCCTTCCAAATTGCCCACAACAGGCTAGAGGGGGCTGCCTTCCAAATTGCCCACAAAAAAGATATGATACTGACATATTGACTTATGAAGAAACAATAGATCACTTTATGATTCCATTGGTTAAAACTAGGGTGCTACAGGAGCTCTTCTTCTCTTTTTTTTGGAGTTTTTTGGATCTTTCCTTGCTCAATTAGCAAGCTTTGGAAGGTTGGAGGGGACCATTTGTAAGCAAAAAGAGAAAGGAAGTGTAGAGGGCTGGGCCATTATGTCTCTTTTGGACCAACTGGAAGGCAAGAAATAAGATTGTTTTTGAAGACAAGGTGCTGTCCATCCAAAAGTTGAAGACTTCCTTTGAGGGAGACCAAGTTGTGCATCAAAGAAGGCCCAGGCCGCTGGTTGACTTCATTGAGTGGCTGAGTTCACAGTGATTGAGGAGCGTTGTTTAGTTCTTTTCTCAGCTGGGTGGTTTGGGAGGGTTCGGGGGGCTGCCCTCTTCTGGACAGTTCCTCTGTTGGCTGTTTTCAATGTTTCAGTTGGGCTGCTTTTTTCTTTTCCTGTAGTTGTTTTCTTTGGGGTTTGGTTTTTTTACCTTGGCGACTCCTTTCATGAATATATCTCTGCTTTTTACTTATAAAAAAAAAAAAACCTTTCTGTAGGGATCACAAAAGATTGAAATACCAATTATCATTTAACAGATTTTTTTTTTCTAATAGAATATTTAGCTAAGTACCTTTACCAGCACAGAATAGAGATGTGAGACCTTTGCCGCTTCCAAAGGAGCACAAGTTATATGCCCCTTCAAAGCCAAATCAGAAGAGTCTACATCTGCAAGACAGTTTATCATTTTGGAGGCCATATCCATGCTCAAGTGCCCAAAGAGGACATGGAAATCTGTTTCACAAGCCACAAGCAACTTGGAAACCAGATTTTTTCCTGATATTTGGCCACTTTGAGAGCCCCAAACGGTTAATAACTTGTTGGAAAGATGATCATGAGCAAATAGATTGTTATTTACAGTCAAACGGGTAGAATCATCCTTGTCTGTTTGAACTCCCTTGGCCTTATAGGTTGGCATAGCTAGCATGCATAAAAACAAAAGCAAGACAAAAACAAAAAAGGTGTCAAGAAAAATGCAAAAGTAGATGGAATCAAAATTCAGAGGTTTCTGACATATCTCCACCTCCTCACCTGCATCACCCCGGAAGTCAGCTTGATTCACCAAAGTGTTCACATTCGGACATTGTTGAGAAACTCCATTTTCCCTGCCACTTTGGTCAGTTCTGTTAACTAATTTCCAGCAAGACAGATGAAATATCTTTTAAGAAATTAAGCTAAGTTACCAGGCTAAAAATAAACACAAATCATCAGAAAATAAGCAAACCCTTTAGGCTTTCAAGTCTCAAATACCCCTCTTAGTAAGCATCTGCATTTGAATTGTCATGATGAAGGAATCATTTTAAATGAAACAAGTGTAAGAATATTCTCAAACGATTAAGTACCACCTTAAATAGATCTTTTTTCATAGTTAAATTTTCTTTTTTGTCCACATTTGCACTCAAACCTAGAACCTCCCATAACCCCATCCCATCCTTTTACCACTTGAGTCAAACCTCAAGGGCTACCATCTGAAATAGATCTTGCACGCAAAAGAGTAGGTGTCTATATTTAAAAATATAGGAGAAGCAAGGTTTAGGAACCCCCAAAACAATATGATGTGCACCTCTTGGGGCATGTTTATTATATTTTTATATCTGATTTTTTTTTCTTTGATAGGTAATGTGAAATATAATTTGAAATTAAGAATCTCAAACCCACTAAGGTACTTCTTTAGAATGGAAGTATAAAGAAGCAGAAAGGTTATCATTGTCTCTCAAAGAAAGTATATTCATAATTTTAGTAAGGGAAACAAGTATGCTCAAATGCAAAGCTAGTAATAAACTAATGGATCAAAACAAGAAATGTGGAATATGTGATCATGGGACTCTTATGCAAAGACAAAGGATATCAACAACTTATGGTAAGATTATAAGTATCTTTTGGATTAATAATTCACACATACCGCAATTGCGTAGAGTACAGTAATTAAGAACATGCACACCCTTTGTGAAGAAAATCTAGAAGCTTTCAAATACAGAGATATCTCAAATGACACCTAGGAAGGAACCTTTATTTGGGAAATTAGAAGAGAGAAAATTCGATGCCTTTAATTTTTTTTTTGATAGGCAAAGAAACCAATATATTATAAAGGGCAGGGCCAAGAAGGGGCACCCCAAAAGAGTACACTAGAAGTATACAAAGGGGCCGAATATGGCACAAAAGGAAGGCTAAGACAAAAAACTACCAACCCACCGCCCCACCGCACAAGCTACATAGAACACAACAATCCTCTAATAAAGGAAAGGTTCACATCAAGAATCATAGTTGCCCACTCACAAAAAGACCTTAAAAAAGGGACTTCACTCTATCAAACGAACCGCATTGCCTCACAACTTTGTTCCTTCAATCCGCATTGCCCACAACAAGCAATGTGGGAGAGCCGCCCGCCACAGCCTTTGCTTCTTTTCGAGAGGGAGTTTAACCCACTTCATTATCGCCTCATTAGAAGCCTTTAATGACATATATTGGGCAAGATCAATTGAAGATAGGCAATCAACTTCAAGATACTACACCTTTGTTCAAGGAAGTAAGAAATAGTTATTGGTGGCTAAAGTAATCGCAAAGCATGGCTTATGACTACAACCAACCTATCATGCCATATTGTGAACCAAGCAATCATAAACATACACATCAACCGTATTACAAGATTGAACAAAACATGTGGATGTAGATCATACCTTCACAAGTGTTTTGAAAAGTCTAGTGATTTTAATTCTAAATTAGCCCATACCCCCTTGTTGATAAAGTTATCAACATGCATATCAAGATCTTACTTCTCCAAGTTATGGAATTAGTAATTGGTCTTTTAAGAACCTAGAGACGTTGTTTATTTGTCGTCTTTCTTTAATTAATACATGTTTACTTACTTATCAAAAAAATGAAATAAACTAAAATAAAATTGGTCTTTTAAGCAGTTTAAGAACTTGTTCAAGATGAAATTAACAATTATTGTTTGCAAGTACGTATAAATGCACATACCCAGCCAAGAAGCAAACCTCAACACATGTGTCTTTGAAGCACCTAGGAGTCTCCTCCAAGATGAAACTCAAACAATTGAATTCAAGAAGCAATGGTAGACATGCGTAAAAGCTCAAAGAAGTGAAGATATGAGAAAATAACACAAGAAATATCAGAAACCATGTTTGATATAAAACTAGTAATTGACTTACTCAAATAGAAAAAAACAAAAAAATCAAATGACACAGCTGAACTTATAGCTTGTAGAACAAGGAGGACACACAAATATGATATTCCAGCATAGACTTAAGCTATCAAATATCCCAACCTCAGAGACATTAAAAAATATATATTACCATGGAAGAGTTAATGAGTGTCAAAGAAAGAAAAGGCATGATTTTACACTACTGTTTTCCTACTCCTTAGTATTTGTGATTCACATTTCTTCCTCTCCAACGTGGTTTGTAATCCTAGAAGCAGCATCAAATTGAAAAATTATTAACCTAAACATTTACTATCTGTTTGCAATATACCGCATAGAAAAGAAAGAGAGCTTTACTCACAAATTTCCATTTCCACTCTTCAAATAGTGAACCTCAGCACCTTTAACTTCCATCCGTGAACACACATCTTTAAGCTTCTCTTCTTTCTCATCTCTTTCTTTCCTCAACTCCAAGCATTCTTGTTCCTAGAAATGTATAAAACATTATCTCTGATAAAAAAAAAATGTATAAACCATTATCATGAATAAACTCTTTCACAAGATCTCAAGCTTTGAATGGATTAAATTGAGTAAGGTCATGGTCCAATATTGGCAATTGTATGAAGTACTAATTTGAAAATTGGAAAATGTAAAAAACAAGATTGGTAGGTATCAGACTATATGAATAAAAGTACTCCATAGAAACTCTATGCCAACTGTAAATACATTGCTGTTGTTCTTTTCTAATGGCTTATGGTTGTTAGAAAATAACAATGTTGTGCAAACAAGCATGTGAATACTTCCTACCAAATATAAATAAATAAATAAAGTAAGACAAACATCATGAAAAATTGTAAATTCACATAAATGGTTGTATAATCCTATTCTTAAAACCATCCATGAAGTTAATTTGGAGAAATATTTAGTCATTAAATGTTTCCAGTTCACCTTTAGTTATTCAATTGATTCAAAAGTTTAGAATTTTTCACTTCTAGATTGACAAACATTAGGAAAACATGCTTGGATGGTCTTGTCAACATGATTTATCCTCCTTTTGGATATTCCTCATTTTTGTCATTAGCTTTATAGCTTTTACAAGTTCTAACATTATCTAAAATTCTTAATAGCAACTTTATTCTAGATCAAGTGTTCCATTCTTATTCAATTTTCAAATGAGTGCTCATTCTTCATATTGTGATTTTCATTTATCCGCTTGCTTCATCCTAGGAAAAGCCAAGACCTGCAAAGGTCTGTTCATTTTCATGAATTTTTTTAATATTTTTATATACAATTTTTTTTTTTTTTGATAAGTAAGAAAATGTATTAAGAAAGAGGCGCCGAAAGGGCGACCCAAGAAACAAGAGAGAACCTCACCCCCTAACAAAAAACACCCAAAAAACATGTACAAAGCGCCTAAAAAATGCACTAAGCTCCCATGCAATCAATGAAATGAACAAAGGACATAGGCCCTTCCACAAGAAACGTCTTAGTCTCCGACCAAAAAATATGTACAAAAAGACTTTAACACTCTGTAGGCAAACACTCATCTTCATCGCGCCATTCACGCGTCTGACTTAACACACAAGGACCCGCATTCAAACTCCTATCGCATCTATTGCAAGCTTATGGCCCTTCAACCCCGAAATGGGTCCTTAGCTAGAAACAGGCAAGGCCAAGACACTGAGGAAAATAAAATCCCACAGCATGTTGGACGAGTGAAGGGAGAAGCTGTGATTGTTTCTTAGCATGACAAAAAGGACAACTGGCCTTCAAAGGTCATGCCTCTATCTTTCTACAGCTAACCAAGACCAAATCCCTTTGCAGAAGCTCAGAGATCTGGACCTTACCCCAAACTCTATTCGCTTTAGGAAAGAAGAGGTGTTGTGTTTGAAGCTTTCTTCTGGTTCTAAGCAAGCAGGCCATTTTTGGACCCCTCCTGAACCGTATCCTCCCTCTCGCTAATCCTTTCTCCCCAATAAACCTATTAAACTCTCACATCCACCTCCATCCCAATCATTAAATGATCAAGATGAGTTCCAGCAACCCCTCAACTCCGCACTCCTGAGCCCCACCTAAGCATCCATACTTTGCAAGCAAAGTAAGCAAAGGGGATGACATAGCATTGGAAAGTATCATTGCACCATCTATCCTTCCAAACGTCTCTACAAAAAAACTTGATTACTATTAAGGTGACTCCTCTCTGCAATCTTTCCCAACCCCACCCCACCACGCCTCTAAAAATGGAGATATCTCCTCCTCTCTCCCCATATTCCACTCTGGTGACACTCACACTTGCTGTGCCCCTTTCTCGTTTTACAAACATACGACTCCATTTTACTAGAGGCTTTGTTAAACTTCTAAGCAGTGCCTCTACGATCAATTCCATTTGTAGGTGCGCAATTCAACTTTTTGCCTTGATCTGTAAATCATTAACATGATTGTAATGTATGGAGAAGACCAAGTGAAATTACAGTCTGTTTGTAATGACCTTTTCTTGGTAGGAAAAGATAAAGTGGAGCTTCAATAAGTATCTGATAACATTGTAGCTCATATGAATCACAAACCAACCATATATGGTAATATCAGTATATCTATTACCTGTCTTAAAAGGTTAAATGTTCTTTCTACCTTCTTTGCTCATTTGTAGCATTCTGAAAGGAGAAAGAATCTTAGGCCATTGCGTTCAACAATGATTCTAGTGTGTCTCTGAGTCTACGGTGAAGATCAGAAAACTGGGCAAGCTATAAAAACAATGGTGATGATCATTTAAACAAATTCTCACTTATTCTGAGAGGGACCATGGGTGAGCGTATTTTGTTGGCAGATCATCATATTCCTCTTGTTGATCTTATAATTGACCTTTTGGTAAAGTGGGATCAGAAATTAGGCCTTTTATGACTACTAAACCAAATTGAATCACCAATATAAAGCTGAATAAGATCAGTCATCATAACAATAAATTTATTTGAATCCTCAGCCCGGGACTATGGTGTAGTGATAGTGTTATTGTGCGCGTGGGAGGAATATGTGGTGGATCCTGGGCTCAATGTGTTTTATACGTTCACCAATTCTATTGGAAAAGGAACTGATCAAAGCTTTATTAGGGGTATACAAAATGTGGGAGATTTATTATTCAACTAAGCTATTTAACCAATAGAAAATGGTACCTTCACACATGCCCAGCAAGGCCTCCCAAGTACAGAGCTTTGGGAACAGGCTGCAATATCATCTCTGTAAAAGTGTGAATTTACAAGCGGGTTGCAAAATCTTGTGAAATTTTGTGTGTAATCTTTTCATATTGCACCTGTTCTACCTACATATATATATATATATATATATATATATATATGTATAGTATGTATATATATATATAGTTACTCGGGTGATAAAGTATGTTTTGTTTAGTTTAATATAGAAAAAAAAAATACAGTATGCAACAATCTTAGTGGTTTGATTTAAAAATCGTTAATATGCTAAACAATGATCAACATTTAAGTATCTGAAAGCCTACTCTGACCTTAGAAAACAAGTATACAAAAGAAAGAAATATAATGTCTTTACTACAAATAATTCTAAAAAGTAACATGAAAAAGCTAATAGCCTGCCAGGTATCTCTCACAGCTGATTGGATACACTTTGTTCACATCTCCTCGATTATAATCCTGGCTCTACAGCTCAGTCTGCTCATGATTTAATATCAATTAATTATTCTTTACAAACTCAAGAGAACAAGAAAAACTATGAAAGAATGGCTCAATAAATGTTGTCACAATGATAGGCCATATAAATTTAATATCTTGAAGCAAGCATTGAAGAGACATAGAAAACGTGTTGTTCTTTAACTCGTTTCTAAAGGCAAAAATCGAATGTTTCCTTTCTAAACCAATTTAAGGAGTAATAAGTGATCTTAAGTATTATATGTTTCTAAAATTCCATCATTTTAAGCATTCGAAAATAATTAAAGTGAAACATTCTGTTTTCAATTTTGAAAAACATTCATCTTCCCACCACTCCACACAAGCGAGCACTGAAGAGCATCATTTAGTGCTGCAAAAACTTTCGGAAATTAATTCAGACAGATGATTGATGCGATGAATCTGAGTATGAGCCTAATTTTAATTTCCTCCTAAAAAATGAAAATAAAAACCAAACATATATGTTCCTTTTCTTTTCTTTCACTATCTGTACATGTGTTTCCTCGTCATCAAACGAACAGTGAGACCACCACAACTCTACTACTTTCCCTACAAGCCCACAACCAAACAAACTAAGAGCATAAAACTAAAACCAAAACAGGAGACAGAGAGGGAAATCATGTTGCTTTTCATTTCTCGCAATTCTAAGAATCGAAATAAAGCCTAACCTTCGATTGTTGATCGGCTGAAGGTCTCAGCGTCTCCATGGTGAGGCGTCTTGTGATGTGACTCTCTAAGAGAGATGACTAGGAGGGAGTGTTGTGTTCTGTTGATCATGCTGAAATAACTAATTCAAATGTGGGGGAGAAGAATGGTGAGGGAGAGGGTGCTGAGAAGAAAGCGTGGGAGGGAGGTGGAGACAAGGCCATTCTCTACTTGGATCAGCTGGTCGAAATCTTATCCCCTCTGTGCCTGCCCTCCTTACTCCCTTCCTCAGCCGACGAGGATGCAGCGGTCGAATTTCCTTGATATTGCTGGTCAGGGCCCTTCACTGAAAATCTCTTCTCCAGGCATTTCTTCTACTTCAACATCCTCTTGACCAAACTAAGAACGTATTTTTGAAGATGATCAACATATAATCAAATCGGTGTGGATTGGTTTCGGGTTCAACTAACCATCAATAAAACGAAATCGATTAAAAGGTACTACAAATTGTTCTGTCATATATTTAGTTTGTCGGGAGCTTGAAATGTACGGCATGAAAGAAAAATGATAAAGTAAGAAATAGTGGTATGTTTGGTTTTTCTAGTATTCTGATCTAATAAGGAGTAATAAAAAAGTATCTATTGATTTTCAGGTTGTTTTGTTATGGCATAAAAACATAAAAAACACTAAATTTATATAAGAATAACAATTTTCAAAGAACACGATAATAATATTTTTTGTGTTTTTAAAAACTATGTAGTGTGTTGATTCCTGAATGTAAATCCAGAAAATTCTAAATTTTAAAACTGTAAAATGGTAATTTTGATGCTTGAAATTTTTATATCTGGGATATTATAATTAAGATGATATCTGTGAAATCTATATTCTATGTCAGTTTCGTCAAATTCAAAGGCGATCAATTGTTTTGGCGCGAAATATTTATGACATGCCATGCCATGAGTGTTTGTTGTACGGTGGGCTATGTCAGCCTTGAGCGAAGTGATAAAAATATAATTTACTCAGGTGACATGACATACCGTAGTTGAAATGGGGGATAAATGAATAAAGACCAAAAATCACGAAGCAACAAGAAATTATGGTTTCATGGCGAAATTGAAAAGACGATCCTCTTATCACCGGACCAAAATAATGGGATGGAGAAAATGCGCGTAAAGAAGAGCAGAAAAATAAAGGGTTTGAAGTGGCCTTCTCTCTGAGATTTCCCAGCAATCGGATGCGGCGGTTTGGTGAGCGGAGAATTCAGCCTCGCCGACAAAGGCTTGGCGCCAGAGGCGGGGTTGGGAGTGATAACTCCGAGGTGGGGTTTCTGTTGGTTTTCATCTTTATCCCAAAGATAGACAAAATGGCACTTTCTGAGTGTAAACGTGACTTAGTAAAAACTGAAGCAAATCTAAAACTTCTGGGCGTTGTCTTTGAAAATTAAAGCTTCTTTTGGGCTGATCAGGGGAATTTACGATTTTTAGTTAAATTGTCCTTGTGTTATTTTATGTGTTAAGAGTTAAAATGAACTATTTAGTTGTCTTACCTATATGGGGGAATGTTGAATGTATTTCCCCACTTTAAAATTACCCTTTGACATGGGGTGTCATGTTGTGTTTTACACATTAAATGTTTTAAACTAGTTTTAGATACAACAATAAAGAGAATTGTTGATGAGTCCCTTCAAATTGTAACTTATCAGTGAACTTGATGCTAACACCAGTTTAATCTGGTCTCTGTAGCTCAAGTTTATGGTCCATTCTCTGAAACAGTCACCAATTGGAAGGCTGTGGATTTGGGTTCACCCGACTGCGATCTGCCGGCCAAACCCAGTTAATTAAGATCCGGTACAGGGTGTCCCATGACTTGAGATATCTGCAAATTTCTAGATCAGACTTCGATTTGGGTGTTCTTGTTTATGGAAGCGTTGGTCAGTTTACTGTCTCATTCACATGAAGGACATTGGCGTCGGGCGGTTAGTGTAGGCGGTTAGTCGGTTGAGCTGGCGATGGGCTCACCTATTCGTGACCTCCCCAGTGTAACTACTAATCAAATTCCGATTCGGGTGTTCTTGGACTCTCGATAACGAATGGGCCATAACTCTTTAGGAAGCGATGAATTTATCGACTAAGCGAAAAAGGGACGGTAGGTAAATCGTTAAGCTATAAAGTGGCCACTATCGTGTGACCTCCGGAAGGAAGGTCGCCCAGCCTTCGCTCGAATTTCGTTTGGGTGTTCTTGGACTCTCAGGCCCATTGGTCAGACATCAGTTCGCCGAGGGCATTGGTGTGCTGGGCTGGCAGGAAAAGGGCGTTGAGCGGTCGGTGAAATTTTGTGGTGGGTTGCTGATGGTAGTCTCGACTTTGATCTCAACTACCGTCGAACTCGATTGGGTGTTCTTGGACGCATGAAACCGCCGATCAGTTCGGCGAATGCTGTGGGTGCAGCAGGTGCTGAGTTGGCGGAAAGGGGCGTTGAACGCGGTGGCGAAGTGGTGTTAGACCATATTTGCCTGATCATGTGACCTCAACCCGGAAAAGATCATAACTAGCCGATCGAACTCCGGTTCCCGGTGTTCTTGAACTCTATAAAAGCCATTAGGTGGGTGCAGTCATGTTCTTGGCAGGAGACCTTATCAAATAAACAGATTCAGGCTGCCTGTTGGGTTGCCTTATAGCTATATGAACTCGCCTTCATTGCGAATACCAAACATATCTTAAAAATCTCTGTGCCTGACTCTATGATACATGTTAACGCCGGGTTGTGCAGGAGAATTCATAATACCATTACCAATTGATCCATGGTGCAGTAACGATGTTGCTCAGTTAATATATTTACTACATAGCAGCATATCCGCATAGTGATTAATGATTTTTATAAAGACCAAATTTAGTGTATCTCAGTTAATATATTAACATGAATTGGTAATGAAATAGCATATTGCATTTCATATGCGAACCTAGGTAATAGGTGTGAAGTGCATAACATAGAAAGAAAAAATGAACTATATATGAAAAATTTCAGGAGATTTTCAGTACCTTAGAGGTTGATCCTGACAGTTCATCTCGGAGGCGACCCGTATTAGGAAAAATAATCGACATTCGCCTCGGAGGAGTGATCGATATGTTCTTAGAGCTCAAATGCTGATGCCTTTAGAACAAAAAAATCTTTGTTTGAAATGATGTTTTATACATTTGAAGCCCCAGGCATGCATAAAGAGTCGATGAAGACTCGGGAAGGCGTGGAGTCGGGTGGAATTAGCGTTCTCCATGTCGTATCGTGTAGACATTTGAGGTAAGAACTCTATAACACCTTGAATGTTTGATTATTATTATTCTGTTGTCATGCCTGGCTGGGTCAAGGAATGGCATGTGGGGATATTCCTCAGACATTCATTCATACCCTTAATTCTTAGAGATGAAGGGGTATATATATGACTCTTGTATGTATTTGTAAAAATATGGGTAAAGACAGGTTTTGGGATAATTGTAAATTAGCTCACTGTATAAAATATCGTTTTGTGAGTATGAATGTATGGGCCAATGTGGTCATTTCTTCGTGTATGAGTGCCGTGATATGAGGCACTTGCAAGTATTCATAAGTTGACGGGTGGTCAGCGGGACCCCGAGAATTTGAAACGTCGCAACAAATGAACCCAGAAATGGGCAACATGCTAGGCCTACCTATTTTGGCTCGGCCCATTCAAACCGCATGCCAAAATGGATCGAGGCCAACAATTAGCAAACCCATTTTGACGCTACATAGACTGTGGGCCAAAATTGGATAAAATATTAAGAAAGCTAATATATATATATATATACACACACACACACATATATATAGTTTTTTTTTTATCACCGATAGTTTTTATTATTTGCTAAAAGCCTAAAACATGCAAAAAATTGCATGCAGTCATATTTTCACATAAAATTCATTCTAATCAACATGAAACAACTAAAACATGCCAAAATACTGCATACTTTTTCATTACACATATTTCATATTTGAAAAATAATTCTATATAACACACCTAAGGGTCTCAAGCGAGGCTTGAAACTGCTTCAAACATTTCATTAGTTTTGAAGATTTGACCGTGGCTTCATTACAGACGGAGAGCCGGCGAAGTATGCTTCGGGCGGCCCTTAGGCCTTACCCTGATAAGTCCACCTCCTATTCCTATGTTATTATTATTTTAAATACATTATGTAACTTTATTTATAATATGTATTATGTTAAAAGTTTATTATATAAGTAAAATATAGTTACAATTTAGTTTGTGCATTAAATTTTAAAAATTTGAGGATAGGGTTTTAATTACTAAAAAACATAGTTTCAATTATTGGGTTTGTGGCTTAGATTAAATAAATATAATGATACAAGGCATGTTTACTAGTAGGGACCTTAAAAAATGTGCATATAAAACCGTTGAAATTTGAAAAAAGATTCAAATTTTGAAAAACTAGTAAGCAGTAATTTGAGATAGATCGAAGAAAAAAAAAAGTGGGATTTTTTCTAGATATCCAGTTAACAAACGGATGTAGATGGAATGATAAATCCTTTTGAGTAAATTTCGTGATTACGGGGACTATCCAGTACTGCGTTTTTAGAAAAAATCGGGAGACGGATGAGTAGAGGTGCCAAATGGCACCAGGGGAGGATGACACCTAGCATGCTAGGTGTCACACTCATAGGCTGCATGTGAGTAGGCTGTTGGGAGGAGGACATGTGGGGGGTGAGTCACCCCCCACCGATCAAAGTTTGCTATAGAAAAAAAAAAAAAAACAAACAGACAAAAGAAAACCAAGGGAGAGAATAAAGAGAAAGAGGGAGAGGCTATGCGTGGAGAAAGCCGGAACAGGAAAGGGGAGAAGAACAAAAAATACAAAAGAAGAGAGGGAAAGGAAGAGAGAGAGAAAGAGTAAAGAAAAGAAAAGAAAGGAAGAGAAGAAGAGAAAGAGGAAGGGATCAGGACAGTGTGTTGTCTTTATGGTCGATTTTGGATGAAACTCAAGCAGGCGCACTACAAAGAGGTAGGTGTCTTCCTACCACAGTTTTATTCTACGCCTAGGGGCCGCGTAATGGCCTATGGGTTTCCGTCCGGATTCCAAGCGAATTTATATGGTGTGTGTGATTATGGGTTCGTTGTTGTTGTGTGACGGTCAAAGACCGGTTTCACGAGGTTCGGGACTTTACGAGGCCGGTATTGTGTTCGGGACGACAAAATCCTGATGGAATAGCATGGCGGGGTGTATGCACGAATTTCGCACCACCCTGCAGTGCAACACCAACTGACGGTCATAACTTTCCCGTCCGAACTACGATTCGCGTGTTCTTGGACTTCACGGAAAGCTCGTGAAGTCTAGAATTTAATAAAATGAAGTGCTCAGCCAAAACGTGAGCAAAACAGTGGGTTGGGTCACGGACGGTGGAGAAAAGGTCCATTATGGTTTCCGAAACTTCTATTTTTGGAACCGGGTTGTATCTGAAATGCTCGGGGCTGCGTATGGCTGAAGTAGGAAGTGTGTGCTAGATTACATTGTGAAAATTACAAAGTTGGAATTTCTGAACCAAAGTCTGAATTTTCTAAGGCTAAGTTTGGAGGTGGGTTTATGGTACAGGAATGACTAATGTGTGTTAATGCTTGTAAATTGAATAACATGCTGAATGTGTGAAATTATGTGATATATTTGTAAGATAAAATGTAAATAATTATATATATTAAATATAATGTTGCATGTAGTGTAATAGATATGTTACATGTGACACGTAGCGTACATGTAGGCATGAAATTGTGTGCAATGACATATGCATTGCATTTATGCATGGGACATCAAGCTGAGTCGGGTGTGAGTGCATGGTTAGGTCAACTTTGTGTGTTTGGTGTTTGACCATGGTAAGTCGACAACGTGTTTGTGTGTTCAATGGTGGGCGCCATTATTTTGGACTACATCCAATGGAGTCTCGCGGGTGCATTCAATGACGAATAAAAGCGGTTTATCGAAAGGTAATCGATGTTTTTAATAAAGCGTTTATCAGAGGAAGCATCACTTGTTTTGAATAAAAAAATTTTATGGAGATTGTGTGTTTTTTAATAAAATGTTTATCGGAGATTGTCAACGTTTTGGAATAAAGCAGGTTTATCGGCGTTATCAATATTTTTAATAAACGTTTATCGGAGGCTGTCGTATTTTGAATAAAAGCCGGTTTAATCGGATGTGTCAAATGTTTTTTGAGCCGGTTTATCGAGGGTGTCAATGTTTTTAATAAAATGTTTGCCGAGAGATTGTCCTTGTTTTTAACTCCCAAGCAGTTTATGGATGTATCCAATGTTTTGGGCCTCGCGTTGCTCTCGTATCCACTATTTTTGAGTCATAGTTATGGTGTCAATGCTTTGAAATAAAGCGGGCTATCGGAGACTATCCACTGTTTTGAATAAAACAGAATGTTGCATAGGCGTGCGGCGTCCTTTCGGTGAGAACCCGAAAATCTGTGGCCTACAAATGCATAACACACGATCTTAGGTGGAAACCAGTAAGCATTGTGGGTATCGATGTTTCTAAATTAAACAGCTTTTGTTTTGGAAGGGTCGAGGGGGTAAGGCGCTCATTGTTTTTCACACTTGGCATATGCAGGTGTGAGGGAGTCAGTGAAGACTCAGGATTTGAGTCATGAGGGGCATACTACATTCATGACATGTAGACATTCAGGTACAACAAAGTATAGGTACTTGAATGCGTGTGATTGTATGTATTGTATTATGTTACTCTTGGTGGGAAGTAAGCCTTGGTATCGGATATATGTTGGGTTTTACTCACCCAGTCGTGGGACCACCCTTTTAGGTACAGCGAGAAAGACGGGTGCTCCTTGGTAGTGAGTACTAAGAATTTGGGTTGTAGCCAGAAGTATTTTTGTAAAATATATTAGAGCATTTAGTTTTAATATATGTTGTCAATAAAAGTGTAAAAGTTGTAATAAACTCTTGTAAAATATTATAAATTTGTATATTTATAAGAAAAATATATATAGAAGAGCGACCACGAATATTCACGGGTTAGCGAGGTTGTCAACGGACCTCAGTTTTGGAGGGTGCATGGTGTAATACGAGTATCACGGACCTGCGGGTTTTGGGGCGTCAAAGCGGCTTCGGCCCATCACGTTGACTTGATTAAGCGGCCTCATTTCTTTGGAGACGGCGGCCCGGTCGACCGTTGGAGACCTTAAGCATCCAAAGCGCATGCGATCATATTCAACAAACCAGTAACTACTGACAATAACATCACCCATAAAAGTAGTGAACTACAAACCACAATCAAGTTCAAATTATCATAGATTAACAATAAAACATCAAATCGCAGCGATAGGTTGGTTTCCATAAACAACACTATACATGCGTTAATATTCAAGTACCAAAATAATATATTTAAAACTACAAATCCAAAGTTTCAAATGAAATCCGCATTCCTGTCTTCATCCTCACATTTTACTTTTTCCATCTCCGAAGCCCCGACAACATTTGATTCCACGTAAAAATATGTACATAAATGATATTGGTTAAGTCATATTGTGTGTCTATAAAGAAAATAAACACAGGTTAATAAATAATAAGTAATTGTATAAAGGGAATTCTTATTTTAAACCCTCAATAGAAAAGTTAAACTTACCAACAAAACCAAGTAACCAATTATCGTGCATATGAGAGAGTGGACTATTTCATGAAACATAGAATTCTTATACTTGTTCAAAACGTGAGAGTCAATACTAAAAGCAGATTTCGATGCTACGGTAGCTATTGGAATGCTCAATACATCACAGGCAATCCTTGTAAGATCACCAAATCTATTACTTTTATATTTCCAATAACCAAGCACATCAAAATTTATAGAGAAAGGAATTATTGACTCTTCTAAATAAATATCAAGTTTAGACTTTCCGTAATTGTTAGTTTTTGGACAATCAAATTCTTCAAAATTCTATCAAATGGCAAATAAATATTTTATTAAACTAATACATATATATATAACCTTCACTATATATATATATATATATATATATTGTGTGTGTGAATGTGTGTGTGTGTGTGTGTGTGTAATTTAAAAAAATGATTTCATTAAAGGGAACTTACATCATAGGCAACTTCTCTGTTTTCCTCTATTAGTACTTCAGGATTTGACTGTGAAGAAAAGTCGGAGGATTGATCTATCATACTTGTTCATCACAAAAAAGTGCATATGAACATTCTTAACCATACCTAATTTTCTTCGCAGTTATGTTGAATGAGTCTTTGAATCATTATAGTTCAAAGAAATTAAAGTTTCTTAGTCCTTATCAATATAGCCCTAAATGCAGAACCACACTTCATATTCACTCAGTATTGTGTAAATTTATTTAACTCTACAATATATTCTTTGAATCAACAAATCCTCATTTGTCAGATTAAATGTCAAGAGAAGCTCTATCCTCCAAATTTCCACAAAATACAAACTAGAAGTATGATAGGATGACCCGAGAATCAAGTTGATCATTGTATAAAATGACTTCAAGAATTCACATATTGAAATTGTTTTAAATCATTAATCATTAGATGGACACCACCTATAATTTTTATCAATCAAACTCAAATTATGAAAAGCCCGATGATAATTGACTACACTCTCAAACATTATATAAGTAGAGTTTCATCTAGTAACATGATCTGACCCCAAGCCAATTGATGTATCAATCTCACCAACTTATTCAATACATTGAAATAATTGTTTCTCCCCACTCTTCGATGCCTTACATAATGCACGTTTTTCCTAATTTTGTGTAATGCATCATTAGCAACCTTCAAAATCTTGAATAATAAGGTTTAAGATATATGCAGAACATATAATATAAAATGACTCTCCATTAAGTAACAAGTTATTTGACAAGCACATGTGTTATTTCAACATGTTATCACTCAAAGATGTATTATCCAAAGTAATAGAAAATATTATTCTCTCCATTCTCCAATCATTTTTTAAAACCTGAGAAAATTTGAACTTTTCCGAAAAATAGGCAAAAAAATGGTAAATTGCCACTATAGTACAGGTTGAAAGCCTGGAAATTCTCTAGATATCATATGACGAAACGAACCTCACCGTTGGATTCATCTCACGAAATCTAGTTACCAAGACGAATTTCGTTAAATTCCGAGATGGTCGGATTTTTCATGATTTTCGGGGCAAAAAGTAACCCAAATGAGTGGGTGACACATGGCATGGTGTATGCATGCCATGTGGATGTTTTCGCATGATCCATGCATGCCATGTGAATCGTCTAACATAAAAAAAGGGGCCAGATGGAAGGAAGAAATAGAGGGAAAGAAGAAGGAGAAGAAAGGAGAGAGAAAGAGGGAGATGAGGAAGAGTCGGCAGCTTCTTCCTTTGATTTCAACTTGTTAAACAGTGTTAAATTAGTTGGGCGAGAGTTAAAGTTAGATCTACTCGGCGGATACGCTCGAGGGTAGAGATTCTTCCTACTTTGGTTTATTTCCACCCTAAGGGGACTGGTTTTCAATACTGATTTTGGGACTGAAATTCTGGATTGAGGTTCAAGACCGTCTCGTGGGCATGTGGAATAGATGTTAATAGCTAAGTGTAAGCATGTTTGTGGCCTAGTTTTGTCTCGTTTGGGCAGTCTTGGGGCTAGATACAGGGTTGTTCTATCTTAGGGTGAGTGGCATGTTTATTGACTGTGATGGCTGTATGTGGACTGCACTTGTGATCCTTGCACGCCATGATTGGTGCGTGAACCAAGTTATCTTTACTCACTTTTAATTAACTTGCTTGGTAATAATTGTTGATTGAATGTTGATATATGAACTCTAATATATTGACATTACGATGAATTGTTTGGAAATTATATGCTTTTGATATAATTGTCCATGCCATATGACATGCATTACATATGTGACAGGAAATCGACTTGCAATGGCATAATGCATTGCATATGCACTCAGGCATCGCATTCATGGGTGTAAGTGCATGGTGCCATCACACACCATCCTTAGTGGTTGATGAGTGGGCTCGATACGTTGAACGAAGTTCAGCAAAGTTCCGCTGTTTGCAGAGTATGAAATGGTTCCATCACACACCATCCTTGGTGGTTGATGAGTGAGCTCGATACATTGAACGAAGTTCAGCAAAGTTCCACTATTCGCAGAGCATGAAAACTTGTATCGGGTAGTGCAAGTAGGGATAGATAACCCCTCGGGTGAAACACTCGGTATTTTTAGTTTTACATACGTGTCAAACGGTGAAAGCCAGTGAAAGTGTATGAAGGCGTGCGAAGCCTACGGTTAGACCCCGAAAATTCGCCTACCCACAAAAGACACATGTTTTGTTAATAAAATGATCCTTTGGTGGAAACATCATTAAGTTTTGATTTCAAAAGCAGTTTTGTTTCAAAGTGATAGTGGATGAAATTCATGAAGATGGATGTTATCACACATTGGTTATGCATTGTGTGATGGGGTATGTGATGACTACGGTTTTTCACATGCATTAAGTGAGGACTTTCATCTCATTTCCTTGGCATGACATGACATGTAATTATGCCATTAGAGAGATTGCATCATTCTATTGGAATGTTGATATATATATATATATATATATATATATATATGTGTGTGTGAATGTGTGTGTGTGTGTGTATGTGTGTGAATATCAAGTGAACATTGCATGTACATTAGGGGAGTATTAGCCTGCAGCCATGGAGTCCTCTTCTTTGGGCATGACTCACCCTTTATGGGAAAACATTTCAAGTGCAAGGCATAAACCAATGGACGACTCTCATTCGGGGCTGAGAGGTTGAAGAAAACTGACTTATGGTTGGTATAGTTCTTTTTGTAAAAACTTTAGAAATAACTTGTTTTGGCATATGTATGTGTATGTAATAGAGTTTGTGATTAAATATGTTTTGAAAATAACATAAAAAGTTTATAGAATGTGGCTAAAAGGATTCCAATAAATGGGATTAAACAGTGTGATATCGAGACACATGATATCCATAGGTAATTCTGAACCTCACTTCACAGCATGGTGTTAGGGCATAGGTATGTAATTACTCAGGACTCGATGAATGGATCCCAATTAATGGGATTAGACAGCGTGGGTATCGAGATATACGCTATCCACGGGTACTTCCGCTAGTTAGTGGTTGGTCAATGGACCCTCAGTTTTTTAGGGTGTCACACTTTTAAAAGTTCAAATACCTTTAATGCCAAATCATACCTAAAGTGTGGAGGTTGCATGTGAGCAAATAATAAAATTTTACTTTTCGATTTATAATCCTTATCAATATAATGTGCAATCAAATATATATATATATATATATACTTATATATATATATACTATATATATATATATATATAATAATATTAGTGCATGCGATCGATAATAAAAGTCAACTACTCTTTATATGGAACTTGCAGTCACATATATTGATTGTTCTTATTTAGAAATACTTCTACAATCTTCATTAATTTTTTTTTGGTAATTTCTAAACACCTTTAACTCAACAATGCTAAAAGGTATATCACGTGCAATAATTGGCCCAAGCAGTATCTCAGATTCAACTTAGAGTCAAAATTCTCCTTTCTCGACTTCCCTTCGCAGTCAATTATCATCTCTCTCCTATCTGTGAAATTGAGGTATAATGTGGCGGCTAGGAATGTAGTGGCGAACGGGTGAAAGTTCATAATTTACTATGATGTGTTCTTCATAAGCATGTTTGCATTTTTCTTTATCATAATTACCAACCCGATTTACTCACAAATCATAAATCGAAGTCAAAGCCTTGACATTTTTGGTTTGTAATACTATAATCTCATAACTCTCATCAACATTAGTGTTACTCACAAAACTAATATTTAGCAACATTTAACAATCTTAATCATTACAACTAATGCTAATAATATTTTGTTCATTTCCCACATTAAAGGAATCGATAACGTAAGTCTATAGTTGATTAAAAAAACTATAAAAAAAATTGAGAACATATAGTTAAATCAGAAACATAAATGTACTAATGACACCCACCAAGGAAATGAGAAGCAACAATAACAATAACAATTATTTTCATCACATAAGTGGAAACAAGCAAACAATAATTACTATATATGTTGAATCAAATTGAAAATGATCAATCTTTTGATCATGTTGAAGTAAAGTTTAGGCATCATAGTAGATTATTTGCATATCAGTAAATTTGACATTAATGTAATCATTATTGAATAATTTCAATCCCCATTTAAATAGTTAACCACGGAGTTCATTTAGCTTATTTATAAACTTACATAAATAAGTCGACACCGTCGACTTCTCATTATCACTTCTTTCCACCCAATATGTCATACAAAGTAACAATACTATGTAAAGATATAATAATCTACTATCGAAGTATGTAATGTGACATAATGTGTTACAAATCATGTATTATGGTTGCAGGATATTGTTTTAGTATATGGATTTGTCGACTTTATGGTCAAGTTGCTAAAAATAATAGGTTCCGTTGTTACTTCTCTTTGAACAACAAGTGTTTTATTATTATTTGAGGACATAAGGTTAATATTTGTTGTTGTATATGAGATAATTAAAAACCAAAAGTGTTAAATTTATTGATTATGTATACAACTTATGTTTTGAGACTTATTGATGAAATGAGTGTCGCTAGGACATTGAATGTTACATTGAAATTACGAGTTTTAGGCACATTATAGTGAAATAAGAAACAAAAAGCATTAACCATGAAAATGTATAAAAAATCATAATATGCGCCTAGAAAAACCAATGTTGGAAGAACATATAACTAACATAGAAAATAATTTTAAGATTAAAGGAAAATAAATCATAAATTATTAGAATTCATTATTCTTGATAGGATTAATTGCATAAATAAATGCAAAACAAGAGAAATAGCATATACTCTATTTGGTATAGATGTTTGCTAATACTTCAACACAAACACATATGAAGTCTTTAACATTAACTTTCACTTCAATTCCAGTGCAGACACCCACTATTATAACCACAACAACATAAATCTTCACTTCCCCTTATTAATGTTTGCTATGAAGGATCCATTTCATCACACATACCATTGAATCATGTGCAATTTTTTAAATATGCACCATAGATAAAATAAGGCAGTTTGCTGAAGATTTAACATCAATTCATTACTTCCTTTGAACATTACATGTCACAAATATTTGTTTCTTAAACAAATTCATATAGTTTTCAATCCTACTCTGACCTTGTCCATCGGCTAAAGAAAGGGATCAAAAAAGCAACAAACAGCTGTGATTCAGTGTTTAAGAAACATAAATGCACTATCATCCATCTACAATTGTATAGATGTGTTCAATTCGTACAACTATCAATGTGGCATCTCCTAACATATGATGATTCAATAAATCCATTTCATGAAAACACGGTTGAAACATAAGATATCAGCATAGAAAACCATCAGCGTAAGCTCCTATAATATTTCATACAAATTTTAGTCACTTTATAAATTGTTAAGATATATTATATATAAATTAAGATATAAATTGTTAGGATATAGATTTAATGTACAAATAAAAATATTTACTTTCACTTTTAGATGCATGACGTAGAGTGTTGATCAAATGTAAGAAAATCAAATTTAGTAATAACAATACTTGATACTTTTGCTTAGTTGAATTTACTAATTTGAATTTTAGCGACATATATTCTTTAGTCCCACTTGACATAACTTGTACACCTATCAAATTTAAACATTATCATTATAACTTTGGTGTCGAAAGTAAAATGTCTCTATATAAGCTTACTCTTAATAGATTTTTCATTATTGGATCTAAGAATATGGGATAGTGGTTAAAGTAAGGTAAGTTTTATGTGGAGATTTAGATGAACAAGTTTTGGGTGATTTAGATAAGACAAGTTTTATGTGTGAGTGGCATCAAGTATCATGACTGAACATGTTATATATACATGTCTCTCGTTCTTAAACAAATTAGTGCTTGATTTGTTTCTATCACCTCAATCATGTCCCTTACCCAAAAGGAAAAATAAATAAAAAAGGAAAAGAGCAAGTAACAACATATTCATTGTTTCAGAAACATAAATGCACTATCATCCATCTACAATTGCATGAACGTATTCAATTCGCACAACAATCAATGCATCTCCCAATATATGATGCTTCAATAGACTCATTTCATGAAAACAACAGTTAGATGCATGAGATCCATCAACGCCAAATACATCAACACAAGATCCAACAACATTTCACACATATTTAAGTCACTTTCATGTAATTAAAACATAGAAAAATGAATATTGTAAAAGTCTTACCATGGCCTTACAATTCCATAATCCATTAACTACTCTATCTAAAACCACATTTTATTTCCCATGAATATGTATATTATATATAAATTAAGGAGTCTTAAGCTCGTACTGAGTAACTGATAAGGAAACAAAAGCATGAACCATGAAAATGTATCAAAAATCTTAATATGCGTCTGGAGAAACCAATGTTGGATGAACATATAACTAGCACAATAAATAACTGTAAGACTCAAGGAAAAAAATCATAAATTGTTAAATTCATTAGCCTCAACAAGATTTCTTTCATGATAAATGCAAAATAAGAGGAAATTAGTATGACACACCCCCCACCCCCTACTATCGGCAGGTGTGCTGGCCACTCCACAGAAATCGATCGTTTCACCTCTAACATTTCAGAAAATCCCCAATGAAGCGAAATTTGTAACACCCAAAAATACCCTAAAATTTTATAATAAAAATTATATATATTCGGGTATAATTAGACCAACTTGGGTATTTTTTGGAAATTTTTTAATATTGATTAGATGATTGTTGAATCCAGGAAATGAACCCAAGTGAAAAAATATAGAAATTGTAAAATGGGGATTAAGGGTCAATTAAATAAGTTTGCATGTCTAAGTGATATTAGGAGAAATAAATAGTAAAAGGAAAAAAATCGAGAAATGACATGTGGCACGTAGGAAAGAGGGAGGAAGCTTCCTCATTACACAAAAATGATTTAAGAGTGATCCATAAGAAAAGAAAAATAGAAAGGAAAGTTAGAGGCTCCACCTTCTCTAGATTTACTAGACGATCGAACCATAGGTCTCTGTGAAACAGAGGGAGTCTTCCTAGTGACAAGAGCTACAAGTAGAGCCCAGGAGCAGGGACTTCGACAAACTCCATGAGGTGGTCTTCTCCTACTTGGTCTTAACTTCTACCACAGGATTGTTGGAGTGGATTATCGTATAGGGAAAGGTTGGTTGCATTTTAAAACCATGGGGCTTTGCCACATTGTGGTAGTCACGTGCGAACAGAGCTGATTTTGGAGTGCAGTGAAGGGAAGTGGTGATGCGTCCTTACAGTAAATTGTAGCCACATCGATTATCTTGATGTTAGGCTTTGAATTTCTCAATTTGGACCTCTAGTGGGCTAAGTTGCAGTCTTTTAATGAGGTCAGCCAGCTAAATCTGGTAGATCGGTTGTCCAATTAGTCCTTCTTACATTACCTTAGAATGAGTTTGGATCAGAAATAAAGATAATTTGGTAGTAAGTCCTTCTGTGAAATTGTAGCTACATCAATGGAACTGATGTTAGGCACAGTTTCTTAATTCGGACTTACGTAGACCCGAGTTATGGTCTTTACTTTCTGAGCAGTCAAATGGGTCAATGGTCGTCAAACCGAGGTTGTCAAACCGAGGTCGTCAAACCGAGGTCTTCAAGCGATGGTGCGTCAAACAATTGTCCGTCAAACAGCTGGTCGTAAAGCGGTGTCGTCGAAGCGATTGATTAGTCAAGCGATTGGTGCGTCAAAGCGAAGTCGTCAAGCGATTGGTCGTCGAAGCGATTGTGCGTCAAGCGGTTGCCGTCAAGCGATGTCGTGGCGATGGTCGTCAAATGGTGGTAGATCAGCGTTGTAATTGCGTCCAATGAGCTAGTCGTCCAGCGATGGTAAATGCGTCGGCGGTGGTAAATCGTCAGCGGTGGTCGTCAAGCGATTAACTTTCGTCGATTCGGTCGGCTAATTGAAGTTGACTGCGTGACCTGAGCTTCGGAAGGTCATATCTCGCCGTTTGAACTTTCCGTTTGGGTGTTCTTGGACTCTATGGAAAGCCCTTGGAGTCAGAATACATTCATATGCCGAGGAGGATGTTAGATGTCAGACGGTGTTGGCCCGAAACAATAGCTGATGCGCTCTGCGAGTTCAGGTCGACTCGTCAGCGACTACACATGACCTCAACGGAGGTCATATCTCGCCGTTTGAACTCGATTTGGGTGTTCTTGGACTCTATGGAAAGCCCATTGAGTCAAAGGTATTAATATTCCCTGATGAGTATAGAGATGTTTGACCTAGGTGGTAGACAGGCTCGTCCAGTTCGGGTCTGCTCGTCGGTTCGAGGATTTATTTGTGTATGACCTCCAACCGGAAGGTCCTAGCCTACGTCCGAACTCCGATTAGTGTTCTTGCACTCTATGGAAAGCCCATTGAGTCAGAATCCATCTACATATAGAATGTTTAAATTGGAACTCACTATTAAACTCAATCAATCCTAACCAAAACCACTAGTACGCTTGAATAATATTGTTCTTTAATGGTTTTTGGAATGAGGCAGCGAGGAGAAAAACCAAAGCGTGATTGAGATTCCAAGGATTGGAATCAAAGTGATATTTTTGGGTTTGTTCATACCAACTCCTATTCGTTTCAAAGTTTTTGCATGTTGTTAAAGCATATTGAATTGATTTAATTGATTTGAGAAAAGTGATTGTGAAATATTTGCATATAAAATTTCATGATTGTGAAAATAAGCTATTTATACAAGCGTACATATTGTACTATATTTTGCTATAAGGATTTGAACGCCCTTAATAGAATGTTAACCGTTTATTTCGCATTGGGGATGAATTGGTATACAGTAAGTGAATACGCGATGCAGGCATATGATGTGTCGCTCGGTCGGCGGCCAGTAGGACCGTATCGGTAGTGTTCACTGTTACGATTGTTTATAACCGGTCAGCGGCCAGCCCAGGATGATGCGTGTTATAAAACCATGTGATCTGAGCTGCTGACCCGAGCGGGGCCGTGCCGTGACTACGATATCAATATGTCAGCGAGAAGACATAGGTTAAATTAGTTAAGGGTATAAGCGAATTGAAGTGGGCATAAGCTGAATTGATTGGCATAGCGAGTGATTGGCGTAGCGAATTTATTTGAGGTGGATTGAATCTTCGGAACCAGTGAATTTGTGAGCATATTTGGATTGATTTGAGATTGTGAAATATTGATTATGAAAATGTATTTATAGGATGATCAATGAACTATAATTTATTAATATCATATATAACAAAGTATATGTAATGTATTTATGTTGATCATCAAATGATTGAAAGTTCTAAGATTGATAAATTGCATAGAGTCAGAATTTAAGTAGGCCCGAGGAATGAATTTGTATAGAACCATAAGCACATGAAAATGCTTAAGCGTATTGATTTTACCAATCTTGTAGTGCAGAGTGATAGATAGTGATGATAAGCGGTTGAATCGAGGAAGCGTCGAGTCATAAAGAAAGAAATCTCGGGTATGCCGACATGTGCCACTCATTTCATGTATTCTTTTTGATATGGATATTTTGGCATAAACAATTTGAATCTTGAACATCTATTTTGTAAATCATTTTGAAAGAGCTTGGATGCCTACATTGTAAATGAATTTTTGTTAAAAAATGTAAATGTTTATGGGCTTGCCCAATTTGTGTCAACCCGCAAAGATATGATTTTGAGTAATTTTGAGTGATTTTAGTGGCATCCGGTTTCGGTTCGGATCAGCTAGCCGGGTCGGGTGGGTGGGGCGTCCGCAATGGTATTGCTTCAATCTGGCTACTTAAAAGAATTTTTTCTTTCTAAACTTATGATTTTTATAAAAATTGTGACATAACCCGGCTTTGCATATAGGACATGTCCCAAATCTGTATACACAGTTCACTATCTCAAATGTAGCGACAGCGACAACATTCTTTCAAAAGAGCCTCAAGCTCACACATTTCCACAAAACCACCTTATGTACATACATATATTCCTTTTCAGATTCTAAAGTATTTCCACTACACAAAATAGTATTAATACGGCTTCCATCTGATCGGGAAATCTAAAGCTGCTCCGGCGTCCGTGATACTGTGCACAGAAAATGATTTTAAAGCAGGGAAAATAATAGGCTAAACGAGCTCGGTGAGTGCTGCTTTATTAAATATTTTGCTTTAGGAGAAAACATCTCAAAACTGTAAAACTTTCTTTTACAATTATTTTTCAGAAGCCTTGCTTGCTTACTTTAAAGTTTAAAACTTTTCGTAATCTCTTGCTTGCTTTAAAAGTTTCATAAAACTTTTAATGCCCCCTTACTTCTTTTGCTTCTTCAAAGGTTACTTCAAAGCGTTCATAATCTCTTTGCTTTAAGTTTCTAAAACTTTTAATACGCTAACTTTTGCTTTGCTTTGCTTTTCTTTAAAAGCTTATAAAACTTTTCCAATCTCTTGCTTTGCTACCTTGCTTGCTTTGAAGTTTATAAAACTTTTTATAAACCTCTTGCTAAAAATGCTTATACAAACATTTCTCAAATCTCTTGCTTTAAAAGTTTCCAAAACTTTTATAAATCGGGAACCTTGGCTCAGCGCATCTTTGAAAATAACCGCGGAACTGGGCTCAGCCGTCGTTTGAAATAAAAGCGAGAACTGTGCTCAACCCGTTTACTTTTAAAAATCTCTACGGGAGCACGAGAATGACCGTGCGTAAATCTCAGGGAGGGCTTGTGCTCAACCGTTGCACCAATGGTTGATTTTTCAAAGCGGCAGCATGATAATGCTTATAAAACATCAACCAACTTTGGGGCTTTATACTTGCTTGTTGTACCCTAGTGAACCACGGAGCTGGGCATCGGCCGTGCGATTGGAAGGACTGTAATTGCATCACCTTTTTCGGTAAATATGGTGCGGAATTGACATGGTCGCCATCACCGTAATTTAGTTAGCGTTAACCCTATATCACTCTGTGCGTGTCGCGATTATAACTTTAAATGTGATCGTGACTGAGTTTGCCGACCAGGAGAACGAAACTAAAATATGTGCATGATATCCCTAACACCACCGTGTACGTCACGAATACCGACCGGTATGCTTGCTTAGAACTAGGGATTTAGTTAGGCTTTGTTTCACAAAAATATTCTTTGCTTGCTTTCTTTGAAAATGGTTTCAATTCAAAAACCATTTGCTTGCGCTCTTTGAAAATTGGTTTACAATTCGCTCTTATTTACTTGCTTTGCTGCTTTGAAAAATGGTTACAATTCAAAACCATTTGCTTGTTTTCAATTATGGTTTAAATCAAAACCATTTGTACTTTAAGTATGGGTTTAAATCAAAACCATTTTGCTCTTTAAATTATGATTTTTCAATTTAGAAACCATTGTGCTTTTTCTTGCTTGCTTGAAACATGGTTTAATAATTCAAAACCATTTTTACTTATTTTTGAATATGGTTTAAATCAAAACCATTGCTTGCTCTTGGAAATATGGTTTTCAACAAAACCATTAAATATGATTTATCAAAAGCGGGGTTTATAATATTTAATACACTAGTATTTGAAAATGGGGTTCAGAACACTCACCTCTTTGTTTCAGAAGCTTGAGCACAACTCCACTACTTTCCACTTTTGCTTTTTAGCCTACACTCTTGCTTGAATACGACAACGTATTATTGCTTTCGTATATAGCATTAAACTTTCTTGTACTTCACCATAAAGTCACTTTAGGGTCACACAACATTCATATAAAGCCAAATTAACAATTTACCCTTGAGCACTAAAAAGCCCATAACAAAAAAAACCACTCATTTTGACAGCTTTTCCAACAATGCTCCCTCTGAACTTTATTACCCAAAAATTGTTCAACGAGTTTTCAAAAATTTGACTCTCAGATCAGTCATTTATATATCCAATGACATCTCTTTAAATTTTAATTTAAAATTCCTTCTCTAAGGCCTCAACCACATAACACAAATTACAGCAATTTTTTTGATGCCAAATTGGTTAGCTCAGCTGAGATGCTACTGTTACATCGCCGATTTATGTGGATCCTTAACTCCGCAGGTGAGTATTTCTTCACTCATTTGGAAATTTCTTGGTTCCTAGGTTCTTCTCCAATTGGAATCACCAAATTTGGATCACCAAAACTCAAGTTATTGTGCTGTATCCTGAATTACTCAAATTGGCATAACAGAATCTGCACATAGCTCGCGGAAATATTTCTGGGCACTTTGGGGTTAAAAATTGCCGCACCTTCAGCCTGTTATTCCCTGAGTCTAGTTTACCAGAATTTTGAATCACTCAATTTTGGATAGAGTGAAACTCTACTTATGTCCAAACACTACAACAATACCCAAAACAGAGCATCAGTGAGCTACACAGCTCACCTTTCCAGTCCGTATTTGGGAGCCTTAGAGCTACAATTTGCAGCAGCGGTCCCTTCTATACATTTATGACTTCATATCTTATGGTTCTTTACCAATTGGAATCAATTCATTTGGATATTATAACTTGTCATAGCCAAAACAAAAACAGGGGTTTTTACAAAAAATTTTGACAGCATTCCCTTTAAAAACCCGGTATTATACTTTTTACAACTATTCCATAATACCTCAAAAACCACGCCAAGAATCTAACTCAAAAGCATTTCCCATGACGGCTTGAATTGGTGATTGGAAATTAATAAAATAAGCCAATGGGTGAAAATCAAAGGAATTCATGAGGTCCCTTCAATTCCTACAAAACCGCTAAAATTATGATGATTCCATGTTTAATTTACACCAATTGGGGTTTTACCCACGTAACCTCAACAAATCAAGGGTTTGGGTGCTCTTTCCACAAGCGCAAACGAAGGAGCAATGAATTCTGAAACCCGAAACCTTGGAATCCAAAACACCTATGAATTCAAGAAAAACCTCTGTGGTTTTTGCAGACGTGGCCTTGTGCTCCTTCTTTTCTTCCCTCTTCCTCTTCTTCCTCCTCTTCCTACTCACTCTTTTCTCTCTCTCAAAACGTGAGCCAGCTTTTGTGAGACAAAAAGAAATGAGTTTGGCTTTTGTTTGTCTCATCACATTTTCTAATCCCATTTATACCTTAATTGCCATTAAGTCCCTTCATCATTTAATTTTTGCAAATCAACTTATTTATTTTAAATTTTGGCATCCTATCTTCTCTGCATTATGACTTCCATATCATTTTTGGAAGTATAACTTTTACCCCTTTCTTCTAGTATCACATTAGGGTTTACTAAATTTATAATTTCATATTTTCATCCTTAAAATAACTCCCGAAAATATCAATGTGACCACTTTGTAGTTGCTCGTGTCGCCCTACCGAGTTTCATATGCGCCTGCTGTGTATCCAGGACAGCGTACAAATTACGCCTCACAATTCTTTGAGAGATATTATTAATACTTTAAAACCTGGGCAAATTTGAACTTTTTCCGAAAAAAGACAAAATGATAAATTGCCACTACGGTATGGGTTGT
Organism: Tetrastigma voinierianum; assembly: GCA_016808115.1. NCBI lineage: Eukaryota > Viridiplantae > Streptophyta > Magnoliopsida > Vitales > Vitaceae > Tetrastigma > Tetrastigma voinierianum. Next base: position 112,835 of record JAEQBH010006783.1, read on the forward strand.
AAATTTGAAAATTTCTAAATCTAAGACGACGAAACAGACCCCATCGTTGGATTTGTCTCGCGAAATATAGTTATCCAAAAGAATTTTGTTGAATTTCAAGATAGTCGATTTTTTTTCACATTTTTCAAGGCAATGAGTGTCCGATGACCTCGAAAAACGAAATTTTAAGAAAATTTTGAAAGTTGAAAAATAATTTAAATAAAATTTATATAAAATAATTTGAACTTAAATTGGGACGAAATTAATCGTTTTGGGGCAAAACGGATTCAACAAGTAGCGGGACACGTGGTGCGACGTGAGCCAAGTCTTTAAAATTATGGATAGGCTAAAAATCGCAGGTTCGAGAAAATATCGGATTTTTTTTCCATGCTTTGGAGAGAAAAAGATAATCCAAGTTTTTCGAACCTCGAGTTACTGCCGATCGAATTCATTGAGCAAAGAATTAAAATTCATCTCCTCAATGAGGGCTACTCATACGTACCAAGAACGAGGGATTTTGACACACCCCCACCCCCTTCCAATGGCTGAAAAGGTGGTCACACACTCACGTAAACCCTACCATACCTCTAATGACCAGAAATTCTGTGAAGCCGGCCGTATTTGTTTGCTTAAACCTCGTATAAATTTTTTTCTCATTTTTCCACAAATCCTGTATAAACAAATTTACACTTTCCTAAATATGGCAACCAACAACCCAACACATTTTCACAAAACTATACTATGTACATACATATGTTCCATTATACAAAGTCAAAGTATTTCCTTACAAAATATTCCCATCATAGCATTTGTATAAATGTCGAGACTTAATCTCGTCTGAATAGCCCACGCAGGCTCATTGTACCTGGAAAATAGTTTTCTGAAACATAAAATAATGAGCTAAACGAGCTGAATGTATATGCTTTATAAAATGTTTTGTTTTTTTCTAGTAAAACATCTCAAAATCAGAAACTTTCTTTTACAAGATATTTTCCAAAAGCCTTGCTTGCTTACTTTGCTTTAAAAGTTTCTCAAACTTTTCATAACTTCTTGTTTGCTTTAAAAGTTTCTAAAACTTTTGTCAATTCTCTTGCTTGCTTTACCTTGCTTTGAAAGTTTATCAAATTTTTTATAACTTCTTGCTTGCTTTAAAAGTTTAGAAAACTTTTCATAAATCTCTTGCTTTAAAAGTTTATAAAACTTTTTATAAACACGGGAGCCTGGGCTCAACACAGATGCTTTTAAAACAAAACTAGGAGCCCGGGCCTCGACCGCTTGCTTTTAAAATAAAAAGGAGTCCGGCTCAACCGTCATTAAAATCACCACCTGAGCCCGGGCCCCAACCTCTCTCGCTTTGAAATAAAAATGGGAGCTCCGGGCTCAACCGGGCTTGTTTAAAACAAACACCTGAGTCCGGGCTCAACCGTGCACCAGCGGGGTTGATTTTAAACTCAGATATCATGCTTATAAATCATCAACCACTGAGGCCTTTCCCGCTTATCAGACTCTAGTGAACACTGAGCCTGGCACGACCGCGGCCGGTGGAAGGACCTGGTCCGCATTACTTAGGTGGAAGGGCCTCGGGCAATTTCACTCCACCTTTTTCTCCAGCAAATATGGTGGAGACCGGAATTGGCCCGCATCACCATAATTTAGTTAGAGCTCTTAACTTATATACTCCAAGATTTTCACGGTCTTCTTTAAATGTCATGATGATGAACTAAGTTTGCCGACCGTGCAAAATCTAAAATGCATGAATGCATATCCTAACACCACCGCGGCACGTACGTATCACCTCCAATTCCGCATGTCGCTTAGAACCAGGATTTTGTTGTGCCCGTTTTCTAAAATATTCCTTTGCTTCATTGTTGGAAACATGGTTTAATTATTCAAAATCATTGTTTGTTTTAAATATGGTTTTTTACACTCAAACCATTTGCTTTCTTGCTTGCTTGTTTTGAAATATGGTTTTTCAACTCAAAACCATTTGCTTGCTTTTCTTTTCAATTATGTGGTTTAAATCAAACCATTTGCTTGCTTTTCAAATATGGTTTCAAATCGTTCCAGCTTACTTGCTTTTCAATTATGGTTTAAATCAAAACCATTTGCTTGCTTTTCAATTATGGTTTAAATCAAAAAACCATTTAAACACTGGGCAGTAAAACAGCTTTATAATAGTAATACACTAGTATATTTGAAAATTAGGTTTAGAACACTCACCTTTCTTTCGCTAATAAACTTGAGCACGATTCCACAATTTTCCCGCCTTGCTTTGTTTCTCTACACACTCAAACGACGATTTAACACAGAGTTAATTCGCCTACGTATAACGTAAACTTAACGCACCCACACCAAAGGGTTTATTGACACCTGTCACGCTTCACCTCTACGCATGAGGCACGCTTTACGTTTTCCTCGAGTTCCAACTATTCGAACCTTTCTTAATCATTTTATAAGGTTCCTATGCTAATCTGTATGAATTTAGGTCACAATATGCTTAAAATACAACATTTTGAGCATTTAGCACACTGCATTCTGGTGACAACTCGACTGTGATTCGCATGCTTGCTTCTGCTAGTAAAACTTTGATGCTCAGATTTGTAATCTGCAGACGTTCTGAATTTTGCCTGCACTGTTATTTTGGCCCACTTTTGGTACCACCTCTTCATACAACTTCCCATTCTTAATACCTCAAAAATCATCATGGAAATCATCCAAAACCACTCCATAACACTTGTATTGGTGGTTTGGAACCTCATACCACAAAACCCTAGGTGAAAATCTTATAAATTCAACCAAAAGTCCACCAATTCTTCTAAAAACCATATGAATATGAGGATTTCATGTTTATTTTTCACTAATTGGGGTTTTACCTACATAACCTCAACAAATCAAGGGTTTGGGTGATCTCTTCCACAAAACCCTAGAAAAGGAGGAACAAATCTCCAAACCAAATCTTAGGAATCCAAAATACCCATGATTTCAAGATGAAAACATACCTTGGTTTGGCCTGCTCCCTCTTCTTCCTCTTCTTCCTCCTCTTCCTCTCTTTGCTCTATTCTCTCCTCTCAAAAAACATGGAGCCCTAATTTTTATGAGACAAAATAAATTTTAGTTTGTCTCTCCTCCTTTTATAATCCCATATTTACCTTAATTGCAATTAAGTCCTCAAGCACTTTTAATATTTGCAAACTCTAACTATGTTATTTTCATTTCAAAAAGGTCACCTTCTTTATAATTTATGGCTTTCATATCCTTTTGTACCAGCGAATCTTGCTCCTCCTCTTTACCAATTCTCCGGTTCCATAAATTTATCATTTCATATATAACTTCCGAAAATACTACAATGGCACTTGGTGCTCATATGTGCCCCACAAGATCATGTACTCGTACACTTTCTGAACTGGCGTTACATTTCACCTAAGGATCCAAAGGAGGAGAGATTTGGGATATCAAAGGTTTTCTGGCCAGAGGTGTTCCTCAAGCTTTACATTTTCTACTACACTCCAAGAGGTAGGGTTCTTCCTATTTTGGTTTCACTTCTACCCTTTAGGCTAATTTAAGGGGCTGTTTGGTTTGGTTTATTTCTACCTTTGGGGCTTATTTAAGGGGTTGTTTGGCTTTATTTCTACCCTTTGGGCGGACTTGAGGGGTTGTTTGGTTTATTTCTACCTTTGGGACTGATTTAAGGGATTGTTTGGTTTTATTTCTACTCTGGGCTAATTTAAGGGATTGTTTGGTTTATTTCTACCCAGTATCGATTTAAGGGGTCAAGCATTTTTATTTCTACCATTTGGTCTGATTTAAAGGGTTGTTGTTTGGTTTTATTTCTACATTTCGAGGTGTCAAGTCATTTTTGTTTCGAGGTCGTTATGTACTTTGGCTTTAGTGGACTTTTATGTGGGCTATTTTGTGGGGCATATTATATGTTACTTTTGGCCTTGAGGATTAAAGGTGTTATCAGACGTTCAAACTCCGGGTGTCCGTTGACAACCCACAACCCAAGGGTGCACCCATACAAGCCAGACGCGAGACATACTGGTGCAAAAATAGCCACTGGGCCCATACACTCCAATACTCTCAAATACAATCTAACTATAACTTAATAGTCCAAGAGTTATTACATCACTTTACCAAACATATATCAAAAGTTTACAATTTTTAATACATGTTAAACCAAAAACTATCAAAGCCACAACCCTGCTTTCTTCAAAATCGGCCTCTAAGATGAGCCAAGCTTCGAACGCTCCCGCACTAAATAATATAATATTCCTCACGGTGAGCACAGCCCAGAGCGTGAATCACTCCTAACGTGGTTACTCTCCACCTAAGTGCATACACGATCCAATAAACACACACTCAAGTAAATTTGTGATCCTACTTGAATGTCTAAATGCCCATTCCCATGTCTCGAGTCCTCAACGACTCCCTGACACTTACCTAAGCCATGTATGAGAAAACACAATTTTCAAAACAAAACTTGTTGTTCTCGAAAATACACTAAATGGTTTTTAAAATATAGGACTACCCTCCGAGGCGAATGTGTTGGAGAACCTTCCGAAACAAATCATGGGCTCCTCCGACGTGAAATTGTTGGACCATCTCTCAACACAATTCTCCAGAAAATCATCCATTGAAATTCCTTTCGCAACCATGTTCGTTTTTCTTTTAATTCATGTCATGCACTCACACCTAATTCCTAGGTTATCCTGATGCATATGAAATGCATTATGTCATTTCAACCATTTTTATACCAATATATCAAATATGCAGGTATTCTCAAATTCTACAACTGCCACCACATGTGAATTCAATTTCGATCATACAACACCCAAATTAGCTCACTTCAGTTAAACACACCCATTTTAATGGTTTATACACACAATTATATTCCATATAATCGTGTCATCATGTTGGCCATAACAAACTTATACATTAACCTATTAATTCCCCACACAACTCGTTGTTCACTTCAAACAATTTCAATGCCAAAACATAAGCACGCTTATGGTCCATTTCATACAAACCGACCGTTTACAACCCAAAACAGCAAGCTATCCAACATCGTTCTTATTTGCAGAACTCAAATTCCATGACCATTTTCCCGCCTATACACACTAAACACAATTTATTGCATAAATTACACCATTAAGTCGCCCAAACAAGCCTCCTACACCATCACTTCAGTGACTGCTCCAAACCGGCTCCAAAAATTTTCACATTTTGGTTCCAAGTTTTGGGACTGATCAAACGGCCACTCACGACCTCAAATCAACTCAAGCATTACAAAACACTTAAATCAAGAGTAAAACAAGTAGGATAAAACCTATACCTCACGGAGTTTGTCTAAACTCCTCCAAACCGGTGCCCACGCCAGAGTCCCGCCAGAGCAACTTCTTCCTTCTGGCCCGAAGAAACTGATGGTCCGACGTCTCGGATCTTAGAGAAGTTACCCTCTCTCAAAAAAAAACATCAAAACCTAAGCTCATCGCACCTTTTCCTCCAAGTTGGTCTCTTAATTGAAGAAGGAGATGATACTATTCAAAATTTTATCCTTATTATCATTTAACTTACAAATAATATCATCTATGTCCCTTCTCTTGGATTTTTGACACTTGGCACTATCTCGGCCTTCCATTTCCATCCTCTCTATTCATAAATACGTGTCACATGAGTACATGTTATAGGTGACTTTTGTCACATCATGTCATCATTTTACTCAAGATCCGACATACTCTGCCTCGAAAAACGTGGCAAATTTCCGACTATCTTTGAATTCCCACGGCACCACGTGTTAGCTAGCTCCCCGTGAGACAATTCCAACGATGAAGTCCGTTTCACCATCTCGAGATCTAGAAAATTTCGATTTTACCGAATTACAATTTTGCCATTTTTCATAAAATTGAATTTTCGTCTTACGCTTATTGCTCGATTATGTATAATGATATGCTTGGTTGTCATGGAAAGATAAAATATTGATATATGTATTAATATAATGACATCGATGAGTGTTTATTCGAGATTATATGCATGGTGATATGATTGCCCATGATATACATGAAATGTGTGATTTAAGTCATTCATGTGACATTCACTACATATGAGGCATGACATTGACATGCAATGGTGTATTACATTGCATATGCACGAGATACGTGATTCCATAAGTGTGTGAGTGCATGGTTGAAATCAAAACACCACATTTGGTAATCGATAAGTGGCTTCGTACCTCATTGACCAGTTCAACAGAGTCACACGCTATTAGACATGGAAAAAATTTGTGCCTGCATAGCAAAGAAGGGCTAGACACTCCTCCTCGTGAAAACCCGCCATCGTTCATACACCCGATGTTGAATGTCCAAAAGTATAGATAGGCTTATGAGCCAACGATGTGATTCAAAATCCGCTATCCTTTAAAGATATGTTGGCTTTATTTTGTTTATGAAGTGATCATTCAAGGTGTAACATCCAACAAGTTTTAGTTTATAAACATGACTTTTATTTCAAAGTGATCATTGATGTAATTCATCACGATGCATTTATTATACATCGGCATTGCATTGTGTGGTAAGAGTTGGTGAAGACTCAGGGTATAATGTATGAGTGAGTTTCATCTCATTTCATAGCATGACATGTAGAATTCCAACATATAATTTGCATATTCTTGCTTGGAATGTGGAGGTGAATATGACTTGTCAAATGTGAACATTGCATGTGCACTTAGGTGGGGAGTAGTCTCTATAGGAATTACTCTACTGGGCGTGGCCTACCCTATACAAGAAAACATTTCAGGCGCGGGATATACGCCGGTTGTCTGCTCTCATTCGGGGCCGCAAGGATGAAGAAAGCCAACTTGTGGCTTTTATAACTCCTTTTGTAAAAGTTTTGGAACAAACTAGTTTTGACATGTATTTTTATGTATGGAGAGCTAGAATTCATCCTGCTATGGATTTTTTTTTTTTTTACATAGTCGTCTCAAGATCTGCCTGCTTGCCTCTGATTGAAGTTTTCCTTCATTTGTGCGAAGGTGAGCTTTGTCTTAGCGAACCCGAGGCCTCTTGTCAGGTTCTATTTTCCTGGGTTTTTTTTTTTCCTCTTCTTTCATTGCCTCTCTTTAATACCTGCAAAAACTCAAATTATGGATCCCGGTAAATGGGATACAATTGTGTGGTATCGAGTTACATGATATCCACAGGCATTTCACGGGTTGATGGGTGATTAACGGACCCCCGGATTTTAGGGCGTCACAAATATTACAACACAAGCACATATGAAGCCTTTGGCATTAACTTTCACATCAATATCAGTGTAGACACCCACTCGATAACAATAACAACATAAATCTTCACTTCCATAGAGTAGTGTTTGTTATGAAGGATCCATTTCATCACACATACCACTAGCATCATGCTTCATTTTGAAATCTGCACCGTAGATAGAAGAAGACAAGTTTTATGTGGAGATTTATCATCAAATTGTGACTTCTTTGAACATGTTACATCATCACATGTCTCTGTTTTTAAACAAATTGATGCTCAGTTTAGTTCAATCACCTCAACCTAGTCCCTCACCCAAAAGGAAAAAAAATAAAGGAAAAACAACATATTCAGTGTTTAAGAAACATAAATGCACTATCAATCATCTACAGTTGCATAACCGTGCTCAATTCGTGCAACAATCAATGTGGCATCTCCCAACATATGATGCTTCAATAGATCCATTTCATGAAAATAACAGTTGGAAGCATGAGATCCATCAATGAAAAATACATAAGTGTAAGCTGCTACAACATTTTGCACAAATTTTAGTAACTTTTTTGTTGTTAAAATATAGGAGAAAAAACTATATAGGAAAAAGAAACTTGTAAAAGTCTTACCATGGCCATACAAATAGTTGCAGTTCCTCATAATAATATAAGTTGTTGAAGGCTTCGATAGTAAATCCTAATTATACCCAAGTTGCTTATCTAAAACCATATTTTCTTCCCTAGGGTATGTTGGTAGCAACATTGTAAAAAGTTTGAATTATAATGTATACTATAGATAAATTAGTTTATAAATTATTAAGATATAGTTTTAAGATACAAATAAAAATCATTACTTTCACTTTTAGATGCATAACGGAGTGTCTATAAAAGGTAAGAAAATCACATTTAGTATCATAATAAAGGTATTTCTGTATATACGACTTGATTTTCGCAACATATATTAATTAGTCTACTCGACATAACTTGTACACCTGCCAAATTTAAACTTGTTGCGTTTTAGTGTCGAGGTGTCCAAGAGAGTGAATGTCTCTATATAAGCTTTCCCTCAATAGATTTCTCATGTTTGAGTCTAGAATATGATAGTGATCGTGAGATGTCAAAATCTCCTATTTGAAAAAATAAAAATAAATAAATAAACATGATAAATTATTGAAAATTTAAAGAAACTTAATTAATTTTGTAATATGTAATCCACTGTACTTTATGATGTTTCAATATCATTGATCAACCAACTTAACAATTTATTTAAGCATCTCATATCTAATAATTGACTCTCATTCATTGAAAAAGCATCCAAGATGTAAGATATCATATGTTTTAACACACATATAGTTTTTAAATGCATCCCCATCACGTGTCATATCAATGGCTTTTCCTCGACAGTTCCCTTTCGAATCTTTCACCACCACTATAGATGATGAATTCAAAAGGTCATGAAATCTATCTTCTTTCCTGCATAAATGATTTATTGCTCCAAATACATATATGTAAAAGTATAAAATTTAGACTCTTCAATTTGTAAACATATAAAATCCATGAAATCTGTCAACTTAAGATATATATTCATTTTCTCATCACCAAAATTTGTAAAAAATTAATTGTGTTTGAATCATAATAACATTATTATGGTCCTCAAACCATTTGTTAAATGGTATATGATCTTCATATACAAAACCTTATATTTTTACTTTTATCATCTATCCAAGCTCCTTGGAAAATATCAATACCTTAAAACTAGATCTACCCAACCGGTCGACTATGAATCAAGAACAAATCTACCGATTCAAATGTTAAAATCGGGTTATCTTTTGAACCGCTTAGAACCAATCAAATTGATTTGGAATCGGGTCGAATTTTAGTTGGAACCTGTTGTTATCAAATCCATTTATAATTATTTTTATTTTAATAATATATTAATTATCTGATTTATGATGTCACCATTTAATCCATCGTTTTCGATTGGTTGGTTCAAATCTGAACCGATAACTTTTGGTTCGTTATTGATTCGGCTTTAAAACATTAAAAATATATTGTAAACCTCATCTTTTTGAAATATTGAATAAATCTTACGATAATCCAATTTCATCTTTTTATGACCACATGACATTCTCTTATGTTATTGATCGACAACGCTTGACGGGGACCAAACCACATCGTGTGGCTCGCACGCTAGCCCAAGCCAGGCCGAGAGGATGCCATGAAGCGCCCAATGAAAAGACATACTAAAAGAGTTCGACTCCACCACATATGCCCAAACATGGTTGCCTGTGTCATCCTGCTCATCCCCGGCCCAGAGAAGAAAGCACGTAGAAACATCCAAAAGAACTCAGATAGTGAAAAATCTAACTTCCTAATTAAATCTCCACCCAATTAGAAGTAGGATATTTCCTAATAATTGTTCATCAATTGTATCCCTTATTAATCGGGTTAACGATAAGGAAAGAAATCCTCACCCAATGGGGAGGAAATATGGTATCATCATCCAACTAGGAAATTTCATCAATTATTCCTATCAATCTGCTAACGATAAGGAAAGAAAATCCCAGATTCAAATGGAGAAATATCTCAGATCATCATCCAATCCAGGTTATCATGATCATCCATTATAAATTACCAGCCAACTTCATTGGTAAAGGATCGCTGAAAGGTATCGCACAAGAAATTCTATCTCTAAGTAGCTTGATTTTCTTCCACCAAAGAATCACTAGGTATCTGAGAGGCATGAACTGGCGAACTTCACATCCTTCTATGTTTTTTACTGTAGGAGCTCGACGTCGTAGAGTCAGACCGACTCCAAGAATCCCTCAAGTCTGCAGCCTAGTTTTGTTGAAAAAGTATCACAATGGGCTAAACATATGAGAATATTATAGTAAGAAGTCAATATCCGTATAAACCTAACATCAAAGACAACCATTTTGGTGGTGCCTCGATGCCAATGGATTTCTCCCACACTGGGGCTTTGCAAAATATAATTGTTAGTCAAGTGTTAAGACGATAAATAAATAATAATAATTTAAAACATAATGGCTTGATGAGTACCTAAAACACTCATTTTATCCTCATATTTTAGTTAGTTTTATGCGTATTTTAGTATATAAATAAGTATTCTAATGCAATTTTTGTTATTTTTGGTATATAGGTCCAATTCCAAGTACATGAAGCAAAATAGTGAAAAATGGGGTAAAAAATGTGAAGTGCAACAGAGCATTCACGTCGCGACGTCGTTACACCTACGCCGACGTACACGCACTTAGCGACAGGCGTAGCCATGACTTAACAACGGCAAGCCATACGTCGCGGCCAGGGGCACTTTTGTTCTGCGGTATATGAGTCCACCCGCCACACATGAAGCAAAATAGTGCAAAATGGAGTAAAAAATGTGAAGTGCAACAAAGCCTTCAAGTCACGACATAGCTGAGCACCCACGTCGCGACGTGCAAGCCACGATGTCGCAACATGCAAGCCACTATGTTGTGACGTGCGAGCCACGACTTTGCGACGTGCGAGCCACGATGTCGCGACGTACAAGCCACGAACACGCCGGTGTGCGGAGCCGAGACTTGGGTTCTTCCATGGCTGAACTGACACACTGCGATGCTCCTCAAGAGCTTCCAATGATTGCTTAGCCCACTTTTCAAGGAGATTCGACATAATTTTGGAAGGGCTATAAAAGGAAAGCGATTGGGTCCTCTTACAAGGAGAGAGAAGGAATAAGCCTCTAGGGTTTCTAGCCCTAAAAGACTCTTTTCGAGGAAGAAATTGAAGAAGAAGAATTTTTTTCGTGTTTTCTTGTTATTCTTGGTTATATTTCTTCACGCTATGTTTTTATTTTATATTCCCAGTGGTTTTAGATTTAGCTCAAGTTATGATTTATGTATTTGAATACTGATTATTTTCATTTGATATTAGAGTCACATTTCCATTAAATGCCTTATTACATTCTTCATATTTGTTGATGATTGTACACCATTGATATATTTTGTGGTTCAATTCAAGATATGAGAAATGAGAGTTGAATTAGATATGTTTGTACATCACATTTCACCATTGACAATAAATTCTCAAGGGTTTTATGTTTTGATTGAGGTTTCTGCCACCAAGACTCTTGTGTTGGTTGATTAGATATGCAAATACCAGTTCTAAGGGTAGAATGTGGGTTATCAAGAGAGATTCATATATGCACAAGGAGGCTACTTCATTAATAAGTGATTAGAATGTCATTTGGGATTAAATTAGATCATGATGCATAAGGATTAACCAAATGAAGTCTAAAGCCTAGGTTTTCCATCTTTCATTTCACCCCATTCACATGTTAGTTTAGGATTTCATTTTATTGTTTCTTTGGTTATTTTCAATATAATTCACCATCATATATAATGTTAGGATTATCCAATTTCAATACTTAACCTAATCTATGTGGGAACGATACTTTACTTACTTCTATATTTCTTGATGCGACGCGTGCACTTACGCATACAAGCGTATACATTTTATATAACACGCTCGCGCCTATCATGAGCCCAAAATCCTTAATGCCTTCAACCCCTCCTTTTTATGGAATCAACATGAGAAATGTTGCATTCCAACTTTTAAAAAAATGGTTAGGTTCATGAAACTTCATTAAGAAAGTCATGGTATCATCCTAGAAAAAATCTCAAGGAAACTACCAAAAGGCCAATGGGAATTCACTTGAGCTTGATGCTTAGTTCTCGCTGAAACTGGACAACACCTTGAAAACCTCATCCTCAATGAAAGGAGCTTCCAATCCTTTAGCCTCCCTTGGGTCGATTCTCTCAATCCTTACATCAATGAAATTAGGCTGCTAACAACATGCAATACTATTTTTATTGTAATTACCTATCACTATTTTTAAGCCACATTTAGTCATTAGATTTAAGAACTCATAATTCTTAGTAATTAGCACATCATATCTAAAAATTATATACATTTGTGGTAGTTATTAATCCATTACCCACATACCTACTTAATATCCATCTATATAATAAAATTAAAAATCTATATTTTCTTAAAATAAAGTATATATCATAAATCTTTCATGCTTCCATTTTAAAATTGGACATAGAAACTCTAAAAGAACAATTAAGAAGAAATTTTAAAACACAACACTATAGACACGTGTATGTGGTATATGCTAATTGAAAATCTAATCAACAACATTAGATCAAGAAGAAATTTACATAAGGATGGAAGGAAGAAAGCACTACCCATGGAATAAGAAACCGATAGATATAAAATGTGATCGAAGTAATGTGCAACTATAGAATATCTATAGAAGATTTTATAGAATATCTAGTTAAAAATGCAGCAAAGTTAAGAAAAATGCATTCAAAAGATTGTTTTAGCTAACTTTTCTTTGAAATGCATAGCATAAATCATGTAAAAAATTAAACATAAAATGGATGTCAATGTAGGAAATTAGATGTGCAACTATGCTGGAAAATATGTAGAAACATTTATAGAAGATGGTCAATCATAATAATTAAAGTACAAAAACTACACTCCAAAAATAAAAACATAAAAGTATGCAATCATTAATGTAAACATATTATTAAAAACAATTTTTTTCACTTTTCAAGGTCTGTTTCTTGGCCAGCACAGATCATTTCCATGCTCGCTTTTGTCACAATCGAAACATTGCATAATAAACATAAATTATAACTTAGTGAACAAATGCTTATAATGTAATTAAAACATAGGAAAATGAATATTGTAAAAGTCTTACAATGACCACACCAGTGGTTACAATTCCTCGTAATAATACAAGTTATTGAAGGCTCCTGCAATAAATCTTATCCACAGTCCATTAAGTATTCTATCTAAAACCACATTTTTTTCCTATGAATATGTTGGTTGCAACATTGTAAAAAATTTCAATCAAAATGTACATTATATATAAATTAAGGAGTCTTAAGCTCATTATAGTGACAAAAAGAAACAAAAAGCATGAACCATGAAAATGTATCAAAAATCTTAATATGCGCCTAGAGAAACCAATGTTGGATGAACATATAACTAGCACAATAAAGAATTGTAAGATTTAATCAAAAAAAATATTATAAATTGTTAAATTTATTAGCCTCAACAGGATTACTTACATGATAAATGCAAAACCAGAAGAAATTAGCATATACTGACACACCCCCACCCCCTACCTACACAAGGCGGCAAAGGGCAGTACTCACTACGAAATCCCCAGAACATTACCTCTAACGACTAGAAACTGCAGCTGCCTATTTGCCATGGCAGAAACCTCCTATAAAAATTCTTTTCTTTATTTTCAAATGAGGATTTAAAATCTTAGTAATAGAAAATTTCTATGAAGATGATCTACGCACATAGTCTGTAAATTCCAAATCCAGATAGCCATCCAATTTACACTATATCCAAATATGGCAATCAAAGATACCAACACATTTCCATCATACGAACTATACATACATATGTTCCATATACAATTTCAAAGCATGTTCTACAAAATATTACTTCAATACACAAAGACTTAAACCTGATGTCGTGACTAATCCTATGCTGCTCCAAATTGCCTTGCGTGACTTTCAGACTCGGAAAATAGTTTTTAAAGTGGGAAAACAATGAGCTAAACGAGCTCAAGAAGTGTATGCTTTATAAAGGTTTTGCTTCCTGAAAACATCTCAAAAAATGTAAAACTTTCTTTACAAATATTTTCCGTAACTTCGTTTCGCGCTTTCGCTTGCTTTTAAAAGTCAACTTTTCGCTTTTGCTTGCTTTGTACTTGCCGCTTTATTTTCGTTTTCTTTAAAAGTTCTTGTAAAACTCTTATTTCTTTATTGGCTAGAAGTTTATAAAACTTCTCATAACTTTTTCTTTGCTTCGCTTGCTTTATCATGCTTGAAAAGTCTTTAAAACCTTTCACAAACTTTGCTTTAAAAGTTTCTCAAACTTTTTCATAAAAATCTGAGCCCTGTGGCTCAACCGCATGCTTTGAAAATAAAATCCCACGAGCTGGCTCAACCGATCGCTTTTGAAATCTCAACGGAGCCCGCTCAACCGCTTGCTTGAAAACTCTCCTAAGCCTGGCGAATGGGAACCAATGGTTGATTTTCCAAACAACATATCATGCTTATAAAACATCAACCAATGGAGGCCTATTTTGCTTACTTTACCCTAGTGAACACTCCGAACTCCGTGCTCAACCGCGTTTGCGGAAGGACCTTTGTCCTCGCCACCTTTTTTTTCCCGTGAATATGGCAGAATCGACTCAGTGGTCGCCATCACCATACTTACAGATCATAACCTTATACACCCTCAGACGCGTGTCACTCGCCTCCTTAAATGCATGATGTATGTCCTAAGTTTGCCACTGCAAAACTACAATGCATGTATGAAATCCTAACACCACTGCGTGTGCACGTATCAGATACCTTCCAATCTGGCTCATTAAAACTAGGGAAGGCCTTGTTTTCACAAACTTTCATACTGCTTCAAAATGGTTTTACAATTTAAAAACCATTTGCTTGCTTGTTTGAAAAAATGTGGTTTAACTTTTCAAAACCATCATGCATTTGCTTTCTAAGTTGTTTAATTATGGCTTTACAATTTAAAACCAATGCTTTTCAAAAAAATGGTTTAACTCAAACCATTTGCTCGCTCAATTCATCATTTGCTTCTTGAAAATGGTTTGCATTCAAACCATGAAATACCAGTAAACAATTTATAATAATAATAATAATAATACACTAGTATTTGGAAAAATGAGTTTAGGAACACTCACCTCAGCTGCTTAACTCGGAAAGACAGCCCACTTATCCCGCCTTTACTTTTAACCTACACTCAAACGAATACGATAACAAATTAATCGCATAACCTAACGTACTTCCTAGACTTAGTCACACTCTTTATACTCTTTTAAAGCTAAGGTGCTAAGGGTTCTATTCCAACTGGAATCACCCACCCGAGCACCGAACTCAAGTTACGTCCTAAACAACTGACTACTCTATGTCCAAAGTCATGCAGAATTTTTTTTTCTTTTGCACTACGGGGCCCACTTTGAGTGAACTTTAGGCCACTTAGGATCAGAATTTGACGATGCCTACTTAAGTTTGTTCTCCTTGAAGTCTATTTTGCATGCAGCCACTTGAATCACTCAACCTGATAAGAAATGAGGAAGTTATTGCCAAAATACAAAATCGGGTCGTAAACATGAAAACCGTAATGTGTCACACGGCATACGCCTAACTCAGACGGTGACAAGTTGGCCAAAATGACCAGAAATGTACCGTACAAGTTCAACTTGTACCGGTACAAGTCTCCTAAAAAGTGCCTGCACGTGTGTTTTTCCCATCTTTGATGCCAATTCACTCCATACAACTTCTATAATTCATAATACCTCAAAAAACCATAACTTGGAATTTATCTAAAAACAACTCCACAACATTTGAATTGGTGCTTTGGAACCTCAAAACACAAAACCTTAGGTGAAAGAATCCAAGAACACTACCTAAGGTCCACCAATTCTTCTACACATCATGTAATTTGATGATTCCAAGTTTCTTTTACATCAATTGGGGTTTTACTCTCACAACCCCAACCATTCAAAGGTTTAATGTGCTCTTTGCACCAAACCTAGACCAAAGGAGAACTAATCTCCATACCAAAGCCCTAGAAATCCCATACACTTGATTCTAAGACAAAGGCATACCTGATTTTTGAACCTCTCCTCTTCCTTCTTTCTTCCTTTCTTCTTCCTCTCGCTTCGTCTTCTCTTCTCCCTCCTCACCAAATCGTGAACCCTAACTCCAAGTATGAGACAAAATGAGTTATTTTGTCTGCTCTCCCACATTTAGCCCTTCATATTTGCCTTAATTGAAATTAGTCCTTCTCTTAATTATTGCAATTGTAACTTATTCAATTTCTACTATGGCCCATCTCTAATTTGTTTCTAATTTCCATATCCATTTGCTTAATGACCATTGTACCCTTGGTTTATTACCACAATTTCGTTCCAAAATTTCTTTCATATTTTAGTCTCCAAAATACTAATATGTGATACATGGTACTCTTATACACCCCCATGTGATCATGTACCGTACACTCTCTCATGATCGGTGTTACTAGCTTAGTTGGTAAAGAAGGATGCTTCCCCATGACCTGCCTCGCGACGGCTCGACCAAGGAGGTGCTAAAGGAACCCCGTGGAGCAAGGTGGGGATATCCTAGCGGAGGAGGAGAACCATCTAAGGACCCTGAGGGGTGATTGATAGTTCCACCTACGGCAGTTCTCAAGGGACCTCACAATAGGCATGTCGTGAGGTTCCACTGGTTACCTGCTGGATCATTCCTCCGGGAAGAGCTTTCTCACCAGAGGCATCCCCCGCTGGCCCAGAAGGATACCTGGTTGGCTTAGTCCCAGGAAGACTCTGCTACCAACTCAGCCACGCTTCCGCTGGTAGCAAGATGCTTCCCTAAGGACTCCAGTTCACGACGGTTCGGTCTCATGGAGGCGAAAAGGAATCCTAAGAGCAGGGGGATATCCAAGTGAGTGAGGAAAACCATCTAAGGACCCGGAGGGTGACGATGGGCTCCACCCGCGGGTAGGCCCCGGGGTGGGGACCTCACATATACTCACAATTTGTTGCAAAGATATTATTAATACAACACAAGCACATATGAAGTCTTTGGCATTAACTTTCAAGTCAATTTAAGTGCAGACACCCATTCATATAACAACAACAACAATAGAAATCTTCACTTCCATAGAGTTGTGTTTGTTATGAAGAATCCATTTCATCACACATACTACTGGAATCATGCTCAATTTTGAAATCTGCACCGAATATAGAAGAAGGCAATTTTATGTGGAGATTTATCATCAAATTGTCACTTCTTTGAACATGTTACATAATCACATGTCTTTGTTCTTAAACAAATTGATGCTCGGTTTGATTCAATCACCTCAACCTAGTCTCTCACCCAAAAAGGAAAAGAAAATAAAGGAAAAACAACATATAACAACATATTTAGTGTTTAAAAAACATAAATGCACTATCAATCATCTACAGTTGCATAAGCGTGTTCAATTCGTGCAACAATCAATGTTGCATTTCCTAACATATGATGCTTCAATTGATTCCTTTCATGAAAATAATAGTTGGAATCATGAGATCCATAACGAAAAATACATTAGCGCAAGCTGCTACAACATTTTGCACAAATTTTAGTCACTTTTATGTTGTTAAAACATAGGAGAAAAAACTAGACAAAAAAAGAAAACTCGTAAAAGTCTTATTATGGCTATACCAACAGTTGCAGTTCCTCATAATAATATAAGTTGCTGAAGGCTCAGAGTAAACCCGACCACAATCTATTACATTTTATTTAAAACCACACATTTTCTTTCCCCCATGGTATGTTGGCAACAACATTGAAAAACAAATCATAATATATATTATATAAATTAAGATATAGATTTAAGATACAAATAAAAATCCTTACTTTCACTCTAGATGCATGATTTAAGTGTCTACCAAAGGTAGTAAATCAATATTTAGTATCATAATAAAGGTACTTTTGGTAGTTAAGTACGAATTTGAATTTTGGCAACATATAATATTTAATTCACTCGACATAACTTGTACGCCTACCAAATTTAAACTTGCTACGTCTTAGTGCTGGGGTGTCCAAGAGAGTGAATGCCTCTATATAAGCTTTCTCTCAATACATTTCTCATGTTTGAGTCTATGAATATGAGATAATGATTAGGGTAAGCCAAAATTTTCCCATTTGAAAAATAAAAATAAATAAATAAACATGATAAATTACTGAAAATCTAAAATTAAATTTAATTAATTTTATAATAAGTAATCGTTGTTGTAACGTCCCAAAAATAGTCTTTTCATTTTATTATTTTACTTTATAACATTTTCTATTATAAAAATTTTATTTTATTTATTCCAATATTTTATTAGTTTTAAGTGATAAAATAGAGGTTTTTGAAGTGAGAATTTACGTAGATTAAGACCCTCAAATTAAGCCCTAGTATTTAACGACATATTTTGGGAACACGTTAAATTTGAATTTTCGGGACTTAAATGCTATGAAAAAAATAAGAA
Organism: Tetrastigma voinierianum; assembly: GCA_016808115.1. NCBI lineage: Eukaryota > Viridiplantae > Streptophyta > Magnoliopsida > Vitales > Vitaceae > Tetrastigma > Tetrastigma voinierianum. Next base: position 131,188 of record JAEQBH010006783.1, read on the forward strand.
AATAAAACCGGAATTAATACAAAAGTCAAGGTCAAAATAGTAATTGTCAAATGAGAACCCAAAGGTCATAAATGAAGAAGAGTAAATGTCAAAATAGAAATGTGATAAGTTGTTGTGCAAATGAAATAGAAATGAAGGGCTTTAATGCAAAAATGAGAAATTAAGTCAAAAATGCCTTTAGCCAAACATGACCTTGTACATGAAAAGGGTATAAGACCAAATCTTGTCTTGTAAAAGGGGAAGAACACATTTTGGTTTTGGGGAGAGCTGCGCTTACGTGTGCTAAGTGAGGGATGAAGCCAAATTTTGCTTGATTTACTCCATTTTGTCTTCAAGGCCCTAGTGATCAAGAGCGAAAGAAGAGTAAAGCTAGTGAAGATCAAGAAGATCAAGGTTATGTGAACCTCATAAATTTCATCTTTGATTGTGCTTTGGGTTTTTGGTAAAACTCACTTTGTGTGTGTATATATATATATATATATATATATAGCAGCAGTATATATATATATATATATATATATATATATATATATATATATATATATATATATATATATATATATATATATATATATATATATATATATATATATATATATGTTTGAGTAGAGTTCAAGAAGCCTTTTGCTTGACATGACGGCTGGTAAATTCCCAGATAAAGTGAAATGTCGTGTAGGGTTTTTTAGAGAGCGTCGCTCGTGTACTCCCTTTCCAAAACTCGTTTTGTTTTTAAATGCATTACTATCCAAATTGAGTTATTCAAATTTCGACAACTGACTTTAAGAGAACAAATTTCCTGCAGATGACTCAGTCCCATTGTACCTAGAAATTCATCTATGAAACAGTTTCTATTTACAGAAGATTTTGGCATGCTGAAAATGTGAAAGAAATTCCTGTTGTTTAGAACATATCTGGTTTCGACGCCCGACTACGAGATTCCACTTCTGAATAAAATATACACAGGAACAATGGACTTGAATGAAGTCAAGGAAATGACGGCCTGCATTTGTTCCCAAGAAATTTTACAAGAAAGGTGTAGGTAGAAATCAACCCTAACTAAAACACTATGATGCACTATTGATATTTTCTCTTTGTGATGGATTAGAGGTTGGTGACGCAGGAAACCTCGAGTAAAGATTCAGATTCCAAGGATAGAAGTTATGAGCCACAACTTTTGGGCTTGCTTTTTTCTTATTTATTTTCTTATTACAACTTTGTATTGATTTGTCAAAACCCAAATGATTTACATGAGAAAATCAAGATATATGTGCTTTTGTTTTTATCCACATAAACAAATTTATCTTAAGTGATCGGGAAATTGATTGCAAATGGATTGACATGAAACTGGCAGCGCAAAATGTGTTTATTTGGGTATATATGCATATGTTAAGGCTGTAATTTACTATGACCGGTATTGTAATGCCCCTAGAATGTTGTATCTGCTCATATTCGAAGTTAAGGATAGATTGCATACCCCAATAAGGGGTCAATGTAGCAAAGATCGTGAACTAGATATCAGAGCGATGATGCACCATCCAGAGGTCAATGAAAGATTTTGTATTGCAGCACAAAATGAATTTGTAATGACTGTACCAAAGAACCTAACGAGACCGTGACATCAGGTTTTTTTTTTTTTTATAATCGGCCCGGCAGCTGACCGAATCGTGATTCTGATTCCAAAGTGATCCTATGCACCGAAAGTCATGGCAATTACATAAACTTATATGCAAATGTGTGAAATGCATAATTTAGTTTTGAAATGAAAAAATTAACATATATATTATTTATTGCATTGACTTTTGAAAATGTGTCAAAATGTTGTGTTCGAAAAGATACATATTTTGTGTTTGATTGAAATTATGATAGAAATGCATAAAACAATTAAGCATTTAAAATACTTAATAAGGTTGCTTTTATCATGCGTTGTGTACCGAAAGAATAGGGGCAAGATCAAGACTCGTGTGCTCCTGAGTCATCAGCGAACATGCTAGAGTATAAGTAAATGTTCCGCTCTTACGAAACATTACTCATTTCAAAAAAAATCATGTAATTGTTTTGCATTACAAACAAAGATGTACAAATCTTCATGGGAATAGTATATTTTGACTTACGGTTAGACATGAACTACAATGTTTTGTAAATGATTTGAAAATGGCAACAAATGTCGTCTTGTATAAATGTGGGAATTTAGCAAATGATGCGCTCTCTACCATGATTGATATATATTTTTATGTATAATACGTATTAGTAATGAGACCATATTTTCATACATACATAAATATGATTTAAATGGATATTAAATATCTCATCGAAAATAAGTATATAAAAAGTGTTTTACAGATGAATAGATTTAGTTGTCCGCGTCCTTAGGTCTAGTCCAGTCGTCAGGTATGGGGGCGCGACAGTTGCATTTTATGGGTACTTTTAATATCATTGGTCAACCAACTAAACATTTTATTTAAGCATCTCATATCTAATAATTGACTCTCATTCCTTAAAAAAGCATCCAAGATGTAAGATATCAAATGTTTAACACACGTATAGTTTTTAAATGCATCCCCATCTCGTGTCATATCAATGACTTTTCCTCGACAATTCCCTTTTGAATCTTTCACCACCGCTATAGATGATCACTTCAAAAGGCCATGAAATCTATCTTCTCTCTTGTATAAATGATTTATTGCTCCAAATACATATCTGTAAAAGTATAAAATTTAGACTCTTCAATCTGTAAACATATTAAATCAATGGAATCCATCAACTTAATATATATATATATATATATATATATATATATGTACATTTCGCCTACCTCAAAATTTGTAAAAAATCAATTGTGTTTGAATCAGAATAACATTATTATGGTCCTCAAACCATTTGTTAAATGGTATATGATCTTCATATACAAAAACTTATATTTTTACTTTTATCATCGATGAACAATGTTATCCAAGCTCCTTAGAAAATATCAATACTTTAAAAACTAGATCGGTCACTATGAACCAACAACAAAACCGGTCAAATTCAAACGTTAAAATTGGTTATCTTTGAACCGTTAGTGAACCAATCAGACATTGAACTACTTACCCAGAGGTCGAACCCACAACCATTATAATTATTTTTATTTAATAATATATTAATTATCTATTTATGATGTCACCTAGCTTAACTACTATCTGACTGCTTGCTTCAATCCAAAGCGTTGAACCGTGAACCCAGAACTTTAATCACATATTCGCTTTTTAAAACATGAAAATATATTGCAACTCACTTGAAATATTGAATAAATCCTCATGACAATCCAAATCTCATCCTTTTATGACCACATGACATCCTCTTATGTTATTGATCGATAGCGCTAAACATATGAGGAATATTATAGTAAGGTTGAAAATCCGTATAAACTCTAATATCAAAGATAAACTATTTTGGTGTGAACCGGTTGGACTGTGAATATCCGTAAGGTTGAACTCCTTAGAAAATATAAATGTCTTAAAAATCATACTGGTCCAATCAATTGGACTGTGAACCGACAACAAAACCGATCCGATTCAAACATTAAAATCAGTTATCTTTGAACTGGTTGTGAATTGATCAAACCGATTGAACCGGTCGAATCGACAGTTAAACCGATCGAATCGGTAGTTGAACCGATCAAATAAATTTATAATTATTTTTATTTTTAATAATAAATTAATTATCTATTTATGACGTCATCTGTTTAACTAATGTTCCATTGTCAGTTCAACTAGTAAACTGTGAATCGATAACTTTTTTGGTTTAGTTATTGGTCCGATTTTTTAAACATTAAAAAATATAATGCAAACCCATCTTTTGAAATATTGAATAAATCCTCATGGTGATCCAAATCTTATCTTTTTATGACCATATGACATCCTCTTATGTTATTGATCGATAACACTAAACATATGAGAAACATTAAAGTAAGGTTGAATATCTATATAAACCCTAAATCAGCATAAGACCATTATGGTGGTGCCCTTGATGTCATTGATTTTCTTTTATAATAGTTTGCAAAATATAATTGTTAACAAGTGTCAAGACGATAAATAAATAACAATAATTAAAATATTAATTATATTTGCTTTGATATATAGAATCCTCAAGGATTTTTTCATTTATTAGCATTTCTTACTTATTTTATGTACCATTTATAGCATAACTATAAACATTTTTTTCTGAACTTTATGCTATTATTCTATATATATTCGTCACAACTTTCTATAATAATAAATAAAAGGTTTTTTCTAAAAGACCTCTAGATTTGAAATGGAATACAAGTGCATCTTCAAGGTTATAATATTTCCTGCTTGAATTCTTAGCGTCTTATGCCTTCATCATCAAAAACTTTTTTTAAAAACAAATGTGAAAAATGATTAACAATAAATGATTATATACAAAAGTTTTAAAAACCTTAAATGTTACTAAATAGTGCATAATTTTCTATAGTTTACAAGTATATTACAAACCCACCATCTACACTGCTAAAAAAAACACATATTTGAAACAATTAAGGTCTTGAGGGGTCTTACTCCATTAGTTCCCAAGCTTATAGAGTGAGTGTGCTAATTACATATTTGCTCTCCTATGTTGATGGGAGGTCTAAACACTCTGCTTATCCTCCATGTTTTAGTTAGTTTTATGCGTATTTTAGCATATAAATAAGTATTCTAACACAATTTTTGTACTTTTTGGTATATAGGTCAAATTATGAGCACATGAAGCAAAATAGAGTAAAAAAGGTGAAGTGCAATAGAGCCTCTAAGGCCTGACAGTCACTACAGGCTACCTATGTCGCCACGTGGCAAGACTTCAAGCCCATATTACACCCACACGTCACAACGCCTTCAAGAGCTCTAATGATCAAGCCAAACATCTTAAAGAGATTCCACCACTTGGTATATTATAAAAGGAAAACGATTGGGGTCTCTTACGGGGAGAGAGAAGGAATAAGCCTCTAAGGTTTCTAACCATAAGGCAAGGCTCTTTGAGGAAGAAAATTGAAGAATAATTTTTTTTTCGTGTTTTCTTGTTCTTCTTTGGTTGTATTTCTTCACCTCATGATTTGATTTTATTTTCTAGGGTTTTAGATTTAATTTGGTTATAATTTATGTAATTGAACATTGATTTACTTTCTATTTGATATTAGAGTCACATTTCTATTAAATGCCCTATTATATTCTTCATATTTGTTGATGATTGTACACCATTGCCATATTTTGTGGTTCAATTCAAGATTTGATAAATGAGAGTTGAATTAAACATGTTTAGGGCATCGCATTTCACCATTGACAATAAATTCTCATGGGTTTTGTGTTGTGATTGAGGTTTCTTGAGTTTATTGCACTCTTAGGGTTTTGGGGTTGAGTAGAAATGCAAAATACCTAAGTTCTATGAGTATAATGTGGGTTATCGAGAGATATTCATATATGGAATAGTGAGGCTTACCATTAATAGGTGATTAAAATGTCATTTTGGAATAAATTGGATCATGATGCATAAAGATTAACCAAATTAAGTCTAAACCCTAGGTTTTCCATCTTTCATTTCACCCCATTCACATATTAGCTTAGGATTTCATTTCTTTAGTTGTTTTCTTTGTCATTTTCACCATAATTCCACCATCCAAATAAAGTTAGGATTACCCAATTTTAGTACTTAGTAACCTAATCTACGTAGAATGCTCTTTGCCACATATTACTTGATACGTGCGTGTACTTACATACATCGTATACATTTTATATCTTGCGCTCGCCACTATCCCATGAGCCCAAAATCCTTAAGGCCTTCAACCCCTCCTTTTTCTAGAATCAACACGAGAAATGTTGCATTCCAACTTTTAAAAGAATGGTTAGGTTCATGAAACTTCATAAAGAAAGTCATGGTATCATCATTGAAAAAATCCCTCGAAAGCTGCAGAAAGACTGATAAATTTGTTTGAGCACGACCACGCAGCTTGCTCTCGCTAAATAGGACAACACCTTAAAAACCTCATCCTCAAAGAGCTTCTTAGCCTCCCTTGGGTCGATTCTCTCAATCCTAACATCAATGAAACTAGGCTGCCAACAACGTGCAAAACTATTTTTATTGTAATTACCTATCACTATTTTTAAGCCACATTTAGTCATTAGATTTAAGAAGTCACCATTCTTAGTAATTAGCACATCATATCTAGAAAATATATACATTTGGGGTAGTTATTAATACATTACCCACATGGTTACTTAACATCTATCTATGTAATAAAATTTAAAATTTCTATTTTTCTTAAAATAAAGTATATATCATAAATATTTAATGCTTCCATTTTAAAATTGAACATAGAAACTCTAAAAGAACAATTAAGAATTGAATCTTGTATAGAAACAACTATAAAATCATAATTTTGCAAAGTTAAAAGACAATATTGGAAAATTTTAAAACACAACACTGCAGATTGGCATATTATTAAAAAAAAAAAACCATTAATGTAAACATATTATTAAAAAAAAACCATTAATGTAAACATATTATTAAAAGAAAAAACCATTTTTTCACTTTTTAGAGTTTGTTTATTGGCCAGCACAAATCACTTTCATACTTGCTTTTGTCACAATCGAAATATTGCATAAAAAACATAAAAGATAACTTAGCTTTTCCAACATTTTTTTCAACAACCAAAAACGTAAAATAAATAATAAAATGAGGGAAAAAAAATTAGAAGTGCATGGAATTAATAAAGGTAAAATTAATTTTTGTGACTCAAATAAATAACTTAAATTGAATTAGTAAAATATTCAATGTTAAGTATAATCTTTTATTAAAATATTAATTAGCAATGAACGTGTAACTATAAGGTATTTTATGATGAAATGAGCTAATTTAATAATTTAATTTGCATCTTGATCAAGTAAAACTAATTTTCAGAGTCCTACATCAACTTTTATTTATATATATATATATATATATATATATAAAAGATACAGTGCTTTAAATGATTTGATCGCATCCTATTAAAATGAATAGAAATAATTATGAATTGGCCAGCCAGATAAAGGACAACAAAATATGCCAAATACAAAATATGAAAAAAAATGCAACCAACGAAACCAGCCAAAATAGCTTAGCTTATATCATAAAATTTCCTAAATACGACAATCATCGATACATAATTTTTTTTGATAAGCAAGATGAATATATAAAATAAAAAATCGTCAAAATAGCTCATTTGTTCACTAGGAAAAACTCCTATAATACCGTCGTCTTAACACAATGGAGAAAAATACACTCTATGAATTCTTTTTTTGTTTGAAACAGTCTTTATGCGGCACCTTGGATCTCCGATGATTAAGTCAGTAAAAATGATGAAAAAAAAAAAGCAAAGTTCGTGTAGTTAGAATTTCATACATCTCCCTCGTGGGAGATCTTCTGATTTATAAAAAATGTTGTCGAATCTCCCTCATATCTCTAGAAAGAATCTCCTATTTTTAGGGATAAATATGTTTTTCCTTATATATGATTGATTTTTCCTTCAATAACTAATTCTTTTTTATCAAATATTATTCCTCCAAGAAGTATGAGATTTAGAAACTATAAAATTTGTAGATTCTTTGCATATTTATCTCGTTTATCTATTTATCAATAACGAATAGATATTTTGTCATTAAAGAATTTGTATTAAATATTTTATTATTTTTATTAAATATTTGTATTTATGTTTATTAAATATTTTATTTATAAAATAATGATACTTATTAATATTTTTTAATTAAATATTCATTCATTAATATTTATAAAAAAATCATACTAATATTAGTATAAAATAACCTATAAATATTAATATTAACAAAATATTTTTTATTTGTCATTAAACTTTTTTTTAATAACTGTTTTATTTATGAAATAACAATATTTGTATGTGGTTAAAAATTCATTTCGTTGCTAAATATTTATATTACATTTTTAAGGGTTGTTTCCTAATTATTTTGTCCTATATGATATAAAAGAACCTTTAACAATAAAAATATTTCATGATGGGATATTTTTAGAAATAAAATGTTTTTTTTTATGGAAAAATGTATAGAAATTTTTTATTTTTTTATTTTGAATATATATTATTTGGTATGTAAGACATTAATGATAATGGAAATTTTAATTTTAAAACCTACTTACAAAAATGAAGCAAAAAAGCTAACCTTTAAGATTTAGGAAGCAAAAAAGACATTGAAAGGTAAAGATGCTCTTTCTCTTTAGCATTTTTATAAAAAAAATGAATAATTAAATAATCAAAATGTAATTATAATTTTTCAAGAATATAATATTCCTATCAATTCTTCAATCATAAATTTATACCACAACATAGAAAAATGAAAATAATTATTGGTTGTTTGGTCATGGTTTTTAAAATTTGTAAAAACATTGAGAACAAAGAAAAATAAGAAGAACATACTTGGTTTCTTTTCTTTTTTTCTTTAAAAAACAAAAGAACACATCAAGCAGTCTATTATGTCTTTCGCATTATAAAACTGACAACGTTTAACGAGGGCATATGGAGGAGGAGGGATGCAGGTTGGGATAACAATGGGATAGTTCTTCGTATACGCCCAAAGTGTTGCTTTGTAAAAGAAACCTGATAAAAAGCTAGAATTAAGTATAGCAATTATAGTTTTAATAAAATATTAAAATAATATTCTTTATGTTTTTTAAAAACTGTTTTTAGGATCAATAGTTTTCATACAAAAAAAACCCAAACAACCCATAGTTATGTGTAAAAGAATTTGGGTTCAAAATGACCATTTTATAAAAAAATTATTATTATTATTATATACAGCTTTTATTCAAAATGACTCCTTATGCCATATATGAGAGATACTTAAATTTTTTTTATTTTTAAAATTTAATTTAGAAGTCACAGTTAGAAATTGAGGTTTTATTTTTAAACTAAAGCTCCAATTTCCTTAGTTAAAAAATAAAATCACAATTTTTAACAGTAGTCTTAATTTAAAAATGAAACCGTTGTTTCTACATGTAGCTTTAGTTAAAAAAATAAAGTCGTAATTTTAAATACGGTTTCTAATTTGTATTAAAAAATAAAAATAAAAAATTGAATATCTTTTTTAAGTGACATAATAGGGCTATATTGAATAATAATTTTGAAGGGACCTAAAATTAATATATATATTTTTAATACAAATATCATTTCACCACTTCCCAAAATTGATGGCTGCTTACGAATGACAACTTAATGATATGCAAGAATTTAGTTGCAGTAGTTGTGGTTGTTGTAAGATAATAAATGAAGGAAAAGATAACAAAAATATTTTTTATTTTTTGAAATTTTTTGAACGTTAATTAATAACATAAAGAATATTTTACGACTTCAAATAAATTCAAATTATTTGTGTTTCCGACAGCTTCTGACTTTAACAAAAAATAAATAAAATTGTTTTAATAAAAAATATTCACCCAATTGACAATTATAGCGTCTGATATATTAAAAAATAAAATTTTGAAATGCTTTATCTCTTATTGGTATTAAAGATGTTAGATTTAATAATAGTTTGAAAAAATACCTAAAATCAATATTTGTTTTAAAAAAACAAAATTTATTTTGACCCCAATTAATATTATAAATTCAAGAATTTGATTATCAAACTTTCATAAATATATTACAAATATTAGATTAATTCCTTAAATATATTACAAATATTAGATTATTTCTAAGATATGTGACAAAAATCTTTCTCGGATTCGATGATGTCAAAATTCACAATTTCAAGTGTTTCTTTACAAAAGCGGAAAATAACATTTTGAAAGAAAAATTTATGCATCGGACGAGGCGATTAAACCCGAAAAAGTTATATATTTATATTTTAAGGGATCGAATTGATAATTGAACAATAATCGAATCGAGTAAATCCATTGAATATGATTCCGGAGAATTAATAAAATCTGTTTTATTTATTTAAAAAAAAAAAAAAAAAAACTATTATCGGAGAAGTGAAAGAAAGTCAGCCATTCCAAGTCAGATTCACAACCGCAGACAGTGGAAATCCGCCACTGTGTGGGTGACGTAGTCATCACTTTCTTTTCATATTCCTTTGTCTTTCTCTCTGTTGAATTGAATTCACAATTTTTTTTTTTCTTTTTTCCCTTGTTTTACTGGGAATCATAATCCACAATAATAATCAATGCTCAGAGATAATAAAAGCCTTTTATGGAGAGAATCAAGACGATCCCAAACCCCGTAAGGCGAACCACATATCGTCTTCTCTGAACTCCCAACACTCAATCGAGAGAAACCAACAAAACCCAGATTACAGCCGTCATCCTTTTTCTTTTTTCTTTTTTTTTTTTTTTTCTGAGTTTTACTGAGAAATCTTCAGATTCACCACAAAATGGTGGGCATTTTCTCGAGATTTTATGTCAGCAGAGCTGCCCATCGAAGAACCCAGAGCGCTCTTGTAAGTCCCTGTTTTTTTTCTTCCCTTTCAATTTTTTGGTGGCTGATTTGGGGTTTTAGACCATGTTATGCGATTCAATGGGTTTTTTTTTCTTTTTTTGGGTTGACCTCTTCATTTTTGGTTTTAGATTTTGTGGGATTAGGTTGTTAGTCTTTGGTTGTTCAGTTTGTATATGATATGTATGAAATAGTTAGATATTTTAGCTTGATTATCCGATCCCCTTGTCCTGGTTTGATTAATTTTGAATTTCTTAGCAGTGGGTTTTTTCATTTCCTCATGATGATTTTCAATGTTCCACTATGATCTTATAGTGGGTTTATAGTAAATTCAGTTTCAGAATCATAGATCCCCTAATAATTGAATCTGTGATAATCAAATGGGGTTACTGAAATCGATTGGTGTGATTTGACTGGGCCTACATAACCTGACCGCCGTTGTTTGGATTCAGAAAATCAATTGCTAAATCAAATTTGTGATTTTCAGGGAGAATTTTCTCTGTCATCAATGGAGATTTTTATTGACTTGTAATTACAATTGCTCAGGAAATTGCTTCATGTATTGCAGGATGACAGAGAAGTGTTGGAGAATTTTTCTCAGTCATCAATGGAGATTTGTATTGACTTGTAATTACAATTACTCAGGAAATTGTTTCATGTGTTGCAGGATGAGAGAGGTATTTGCCATCCAATTCTGGGGTTACTGGTGCTGCTAATTCTGTTGAATTGTAGCTGCTGCTGCTGTTATTGCTCCTCCTATTGGATTGAAGTTGCAGCGAGTTTAAACGTTGGTACCAGCAGAACCTTTTGATAAATAAGGCGGTTCAATGTCCATTGCCTGAACATCAATTCTTAATGTAAGCTTCGAACCCCATATGCTGTTTCCGAATCAATTTTTCGTTAACCATCCATGTTTGACTTCTTGTGAATCCACTATATGTAGGGCATCAAAACACAAAGACAAATGCATACATAATTCCTTTCGATTTGGTGGTTGATGAGAAAAAAAACATGTTTTCTTAAATTCCTAGTTTTGAGATGGTGAGTTTCAGTGGACATGACATGATGTTCCTCATCTTCTGTCACAAGACCAAGAAGACATTCATGTGTTGTGTGTGTAATTCATATGTAAACAATACTGAAAATATGAGATTTATAGGTTAAATTCTATAATGGTTTCTGAATGACAGCAGGAAATAATATCTTTAAGACAATGTTGAACTATAGTTTCTCTATGTTCTTGATGGTTCAAAATTATGATTCGACAGCTAATGTAACGCATTATAGCAGCTATGAAATAAATGATATGTTATATTGCCTGTACATATAGTTCATTATCTCACCAAAATGCTATCCCATTGAAGGTCCGAAAACTGGTCTCGTGTTCTAATATGAAATGAGAATAGATAAATATTGAAACTTGGTTTTGGTAGCCTAGAGAACTCAATAGCTAATCGCTTAACGTTCACCTGCTTATTGTGATTGGGTTTGTTGTTTCTTTTTCGCTTCATGGCTCATTCCGTGGCTGGAACAAACTGTCTGGGAGTTACCGGCCATGAAATATCCTGCTTTGTGTTCATCTAGTATGCCATTTTCTAGCTTGAAAGTCTATCAAGGAAAGTTTCTCAATAAAAAACGTATCCATACCAGATTACGTACCCGTTAGATACTGCTAATTTTTACGTGATTTCGATCACCAATTGTAGCTCTTGCTAAGAAATTTGATGGTAGTTAAGTGCAACAGGATGGTGTCGATCTTTTTTCTTTTTTTATCAGTAATAAGGAAAGAAAATAGAGAGGAAAAGTGAAAGCAAAAAATTTTTGGAGGAAAATATGGTGTAGATCTTGAACTCCTTGATTGGAAATCCACACAGAAAGGAAAAAATCGAGAGATTAGCATTAGATGGAAGATGAAAGCACTTTGAATTGTGTGAAACAATCTGACATTTTCACAAACTGATCTTCTGTCGAGTATTAGATCATCTTAATTAGTTTATAACACGTTTATCATTGGAAAATAGGCCTAATTTATTATTTGAAAATACTTAACAAGAAAATTCTCCGGATCAGATTAGAGGAAGAGATGAGCAAAGTAACCAAATGAGAGAGATTCAATGTTGGATAGTTTATGTTGTGTTATTACATTTTTCTATTGAGTTTGTGCTACAGCTCTTGTTCTGTTGTTTGAGTGAAAACCATTTAGAAGACGAACATGATCTCGAAACACTAACCTTGTTTGAACCGATAATGATAAAGAGGTATTGTAAAAAGTGCATTCCTTCTCTCCATGTCTTTTTTTTTTTTCGTTTGGAACTCGGAAGGTACTAGAGAAAGGAAAAAAATGGTAAGGAAAATGATTTTCTCATGTTTGATTCCACGGTGGAAAATATAAAAGAACATAAAATATAATCAAAATTCGTCAAAATTTTACATTTTTTTAAATTTCCTAGTCCTTGTATAATAGAGAGAAGAAAAAAATAAAAGGAGTTTAAATAAAACATATAGAATTAATTTATTAAGTTAAACTTATTTTATATTTTCCTCCAAATTTTTTTCCTTCCACTTTTCCTCACTGTTTTATTTCCTTAGTACTTTCCGGGTTCCAAACGGAGCCTTAATTCCATACCATTAAGCAGAGTGTCTGGTTCCAATAGTTATGAATATTTTTTCAAGCTACGTGTTGTGTCATATTGATCATCTGGGCGTGAAGCGTCTTTCTTCTGCTAGGATAAACGATAATTTGTTTCCTTAGTCACTCAAATTGCTTCTTGATTGTGAAGAAAATGATGCAAGACCATTAAGTTCAGCGCGGTTTTTCTTTTCTCTGTTAGGATAAACGATAATTTGTTTCCTTAATCACTCAAATTTCTTCTTGACTGTGAAGAATATGATGCAGAACAAGTTTAAAATTCAGTCGTTTTCTTTTCTTTACAGTAGGATAAACGATACTCTGTTTCCTTAGTCACTCAAATTTCTTCTTGATTGTGAAGATGATGCAGGCAGTTTACACACTAAATTCAGCGCGGTTTTCTTTTCTCTGGTAGGATAGCGATAATCTGTTTCCTTAATCCACTCAAATTGGTTCTTGATTGTGAAAGAATATGATGCAAAACGGTTTTTAAATTGTGGAGTTTTTTCTTCTCTGTTAGGATAAAGTAACCTGTTTCCTTAATCACTCAAATTGCTTTTGATTGTGAAGAATATGATGCAAACGGTTTAAATTCAGTGCGTTTTCTTTCTCATAGGATCTTGATAACCTTAATCACTCAAATTTCTTCTTGATTGTAGAAGAATATGATGCAAGACGGTTTAAATTCAGCGCGGTTTTTCTTTTCTCTGTTAGGATAAACAATAATCTGTTTCCTTAGTCACTCAAATTTCTTCTTGATTGTGAAGAATATGATGCAAGACAGTTAAAATTCAGTGCGGTTTTTCTTTTCTCTGTTAGGATAAACGATAATCTGTTTCCTTACTCAAATTGCTTCTTGATTGTGAAGAATATGATGCAAGACAATTTAAATTCAGCTCGGTTTTTCTTTTCTCTGTTAGGATAAACGATAATCTGTTTCCTTGATCACTCAAATTGCTTCTAGATTGTGAAGAATATGATGCAAGACGATTTAAATTCAGCGCGGTTTTTCTTTTCTCTGTCAGGATAAACTATAATCCGTTTCCTTAGTCACTCAAATTTCTTCTTGACTGTGAAGAATATGATGCAAGACGGTTTAAATTCAGTGCGGTTTTTCTTTTCTCTGTTAGGATAAACGATACTCTGTTTCCTTAGTCACTCAAATTGCTTTTGATTGTGAAGAATATGATGCAAGACAATTTAAATTCAGCTCGGTTTTTCTTTTCTCTGTTAGGATAAACGATAATCTGTTTCCTTAATCACTCAAATTGCTTCTAGATTGTGAAGAATACGATGCAAGACGGTTTAAATTCAAGCCTTAGTTTTCTTTTCTCTGTTATGATAAACGATAATCTCTTTCCTTAGTCACTCAAATTTCTTCTTGATTGTGAAGAATACGATGCAAGACGGTTTAAATTCAGTATGGTTTTTCTTTTCTCTGTTAGGATAAATGATAATCTGTTTCCTTAGTCACTCAAAAGAATATGATGCAAGACGGTTTTAAATTCAATGGCGGTTTTCTTTTCTCTGTTGGTTGGCGATAATCTGTTTCCTTAGTCACTCAAAAGAATATGATGCAAGACGGTTTAAATTCAGCGTTGTTTTTCTTTTCTCTGTTAGGATAAACATCTGTTTCCTTAGCCACTCAAAAGAATATGTTGTTTCCTTAGTCACTCAAAAGAATATGATGCAAGATGGTTTAAATTCAGCGCGGTTTTTCTTTTCTCTGTTAGGATAAACGATAATCTGTTTTCTTAGTCACTCAAAAGAATATGATGCAAGAGGGTTTAAATTCAGCGCGGTTTTTCTTTTCTCTGTTAGGATAAACGATAATCTGTTCCTTAGTCACTCAAAAGAATATGATGCAAGACAGTTTAAATTCAGCGCGTTTTTTCTTTTCTCTGTCAGGATAAACTATAATCTGTTTCCTTAGTCACTCAAATTTCTTCTTGACTGTGAAAGAGCGGTACCAGATGGTTTACAAATTCAAAGTGAGTTTTTCTTTTATCTGTTAGGATAAACGATACTCTGTTTCCTTAGTCCTCAAATTGCTTCTTGATTGTGAAGAACACGATGCAAGACAGTTTATTCATGTTTTTCTTTTCTCTGTCAGGATAAACTATAATCCGTTTCCTTAGTCACTCAAATTCTCTTGACTGTGAAGAATATGATGCAAACGGTTTTTAAATTTAGTGCGGTTTTTCTTTTCTCTGTTAGGGTGGCTTGATACTCTGTTTCCTTAGTCACTCAAATTGCTTTTGATTGTGAAGAATATGATGCAAGACGGTTTAAATTCAGCGCGGTTTTTCTTTTCTCTATTACGATAAACGATAATCTGTTTCCTTAATCACTCAAATTGCTTCTAGATTGTGAAGAATACGATGCAAGACGGTTTAAATTCAGTATGGTTTTTCTTTTCTCTGTTAGATAAACGATAACCTGTTTTCTTAGTCACTCAAAAGAATATGATGCAAGAGGGTTTAAATTCAGCGCGGTTTTTCTTTTCTTTGTTAGGATAAACAATAACCTGTTTCCTTAATCACTCAAATTGCTTCTTGACTGTGTAGAATATGATGCAAGACCGTTTAAATTCAGCGCGTTTTTCTTTTAAACTGCTTGAAACATGTTGTTTCTGTTCTTAGTAAGCCTCAATATTTTGAAATTCCTTTGAATCATCAGGATGGTAGAATATGGAAGGAGCGACTTTCAGCAAGCGTACGACGAATGTCTGAACCATCATCTGTTGCGAAGGAAGGCGGCTTCCTCGAGTCTGGATCTTCCGGTAAGCCGCCAAGGCCGCCGCAATCAGATCATGCAGTTCTTCCATCTCTGCCATTGCTCCTGAACACAGCCTTCTTAACCTTCTTGATAGATGTAATTATGGGATCTAGATTGGAACATGTTTACTCATGTGGTTTCCATATAATTATGCTTCCTTTCTCTCTTCTCCACTTTTTTTTTTTTTTTTTTAAATCTTTTTATTTTCATGTTATACTTTTTTCAATCAATTACTTGAAATATGTATTTCTGAATGAATACCTTGTATGTTTATATTCAATGTGTTATTTATTTACCTTACTGCCAGGTGCTATGGTTTATTGACATAATGAGGTTATTGAAAAAAAAAAAATGAGAATGGCATTAGTTTGTATATAAATCATAAAGATTGTTATACAAAAAAAAAATGCTATATATATTTTAAAATTATTTTTAGTAAAAAGGTTGGGGTGTAAAACAAATTTTAATCTCATGATTTTTGAAAGAAAGTTTTAGGCCCTGTTTAGTAGGTATAAAATTTTTACATTTACTGTGTTTCAGCAAGAGAAAAGCAACGTTTAGATTCTGAAATGGGCAAAACAAATTTTGAAAACAAATAAAATAGATTATTTATTTTGACATTTTATATGTGAATCGAGAAAAGCTTGTTATGTCTTTGTTTTAACATTTCGAATTAAATCAGCAAGGATTTAGTCGATTGGGATAAAAGCAGCAACTGGGATTTTAGGTATTTTCTTAACTGGCACCATTTTGTCTTGAAGCTGATTTTAACACCATTGACTCCACGGCTCACGGGATTGTGAATAGTAGCGCGCATTTAAACAAATTTTAAATGTTTTAATTCATGCCGTTTCGAAAATGGTTTACAAGCAGTTTCTTGTGCTGTTCAATGAATTAATCTGGCGAAAATGGCCAAATATTCAGAATATTAGAAAATTTTATGTGCGAATTTTGGATATGAATAAAAATTTATGAAGCTAAGCGAAATTACAGGGTCTTTCAATCCTTTAGTTTCAGTTTGGCTCTTGGAAGAACTAAATAAACAAAAAATGCTAAGAAAATGTATTTTATTTTTTTTTATTTTTCATTTTTGGGTGTTTGAAGAGAGATTTAACAACAAATTTTAATTATTTAATCTTAAATTTTTTAGTTTGTAAATTTAGAGCATATATTGGACTCATATCCTAACATTTCTGGAGTTTTGTTACCAGAGCTACAATTTAACATGACATTGGAGTAACGCTCTCTAGAAGTCAGGTGTCAAAATACTTTGTTAATTAGAAATCTGTTGAATCTTTCAAAAAAGATAAAAATCTGTTTGATGATTGTTTTTTTATCTTAGAAGCAAAAAACATGATATTTTTACATTATACATCTTGATTATGTTTCCCAACATAGGGAAAGTTTTCTTGTTTTTTTTTTTTTTTTAAGAAAAATTAATTTTATTGATTAACACATGACCAGGTAAATGAAACAAAGATACAAATTGTCATCTGACAAAAGATTAAATAATATTAGTATTAATAGCGCCAATAAAATTTGATAATATGGTAAGCTGAAACTGGCAAATCAATATGGGTCAGATTCTTTTTATTATACGAATCGCTCACGCCCCAAATAGATACTTGAAAAGATGGTAAAAATAACGTGTCGTAGCGAATAAGCGTCGCGTGATAAGACTGGAAATCTTTGTGGAATAAACACTTCCTTTAAAGATTGAAAAAATGATCGAGAATCACCCCCTTCTCACTTAAAACGACGAGTGGCTGATAAATGTGTTTTTTTTTTGGGAGGAGGTTTTCTTGTTTTTCTGTAACTATGGCACTAAATATGGAAGCTTCAATGGCTGATAAAAAAAAATGTTTAGCTATAAAAAAACTCGTTTTTGATATGATAAGATATATGTATATTAAAATTTTGTCCGAGAAAACATATATTTTAATAAATAAAAAAATCAACATATGATCATAAAAGAAAGCTGAATTCTCGCATCTCAGCAGTTTTTATAAACGACCACATGATCTGTGCTAAGCGTACGTGTGAGACAACTACAATCACAGTACCGAATCTCATAATAATTAGAGAAGAACATCATCTACCAAGTTAACATACATCAAACACTTGGTAGAATCAATCATCATTCATCACACAAAAACATCAAGAAATCATAAAAGCTATAGAGACAACCGAGGAACTTGAAATGGATCATGATCAGCAGCAGCAGCAGCAGGGTTGAGGAGGTGTTTCCTCCAGGCCACGCGAACTCCGTGGTTTGTTCATCCATGGCTTCCGGACGAGTTTTCCGGTGGGAGCCGCATAAGGAGTACTGGGGTTGGAGGAAGACTGAAGAAGAAGGAAAAAGGAAGGAATATCAGGAAGGCCCTGAACTTCACCATTTTTATTTTTTGGTTGCTTCCATACTTGATTTGCTTTCCAGGTATTATATATAAAAGAGGGAATGCTTTCCTTTGCTTGGGAGGAAAATGGGGGAATCATTCTTATCTCAAATATTTCTCACTCCCCACCAAACAGTGATGTCTGAAGAGGAAGAAATCAATCAAATCATGGTTATGGACCTATGGTTGGTGTTTGTTGGTGGGGTTGGTCACTGTCTGTTGCTGTTATGATTCTGTCAGCTGACTAAATAAATAAATTAAGTTGTTTAGGCCCCGTTTAATTCACGAAAATTTTTAACTCTATCCAAAATTCAGAATATGAAAATTTTCAATATATTATAGGTCATGTTTAGTAGGTAGAAAATTTTCTGTTTTTCTACAGTAGTACCAAAATAAAACGTTTAGTTAAAGAATAAAACAAAATTTTGAAAAGCAAATAAAATGAATTATTATTTTCAACGTTTTCTGTATGAATCAGAAAACGGTCAAGTATTTTTCATTTGTTTTCGAATTAAATTGGCCGAGTGTCAAATGGGGTTGAAAATGAAAAAGCATGTTACTGGCCGAATTGATCTGAAAGCGTATTTTGAAAATGGCCCAAATATTATAATGCATTTGAAAATTTTAAATACGAGATTTTGGATATAGTTGGAAATTTTTGTGAACTACAAGCGGGGCCTTATAATCTTTAGTTTCGTTTGAAATACGTTCATCTTTGATTTTGTTGAATAAATAATGAAAATACTTTTGTAAAGCCATTTTCTTGAAAATGAGTTAATGAAAATAATGAAAAATGTGTTTAAAATCACGAGTTCTTATTTACGATAAGTGTTTTTAGTAGTCGATAAGAAGAAAATCGAAGTGGAAGGCGAGGGGTGAAAATAAGAAAATAGTCACAACCGTGTTTTGTTTTATCACGTCGACCAAATCACGTGTTTGATTTAATTAGCAAAGCAACGCGAAACAGTTTTGATTTATATATAAAATGTTGAAAATAGTGAATTTATTTTCTTTGTTTTGAAATTTGTTACTGTCGATTCTTTGTAAGCTAGCGTGTTTCAGCATTTTTCGAAAAGTTTGAATAGAAAACGTAAAATTTTGGCCCTCTTATGATACCTTTTTCATTTCAAACAATATGGGACGCTACACCTACCAGCACTCAGTGGTTTCGAGACAAATACACCACTTGAATATGAATTTTTGAAACTTTACTAAATGAAAAAAATTAAAAAATCAAACCAAACCATTTAACTTATTCACTTAAATATATTTTTAGAACTTTTTATTAAAATAACTAAATAATGAAATATGATAAAATCGTATACTTTAGTATCAAATTGAAATTATCATGATCCTTTAATACTAAATAAATAAAATCATTTGAATTTTAAAGTTTTTATTTAAAAACTTATTATCTAAAATTTTAGATATAAATTAAAAAAATTGATTTATTTTTTAGAAAAAAAAAAAACACCACCAAACAATTTTTTACCGATTATTTTTTACATAAAGGGTCTGGGCATAAGTTTCATATATTATGAACATAAATTTTCAAATAAAATGTAATAGGACCTATAAAATAGTTTTCCGTATCATTTTCTTTTTTTGGAGGGTTGCATGATTAGAAATTAAAGAGAGAAAATTAGTATTAAATCGTGAATTTTCATGGTTTTTTACATTTTAAATCTTGAATTTTTTATAAATTTTGTTTTTAAATCAAACCTCTCTTGTGTCGGAAATGTGACGTAGCGAAAAAGATATCGTTTTTTATCTTTATAACTATAATTAAAAGCAGATATTTGAAATACAAAAATAAAATTAGCGAAAATTAACTATTTTAAAAAACAGAATTTTTGTTAAAGGTTTGAGGATTTTAATACTAATTTTCTTTTAAATTAATATTTATTATTATTTTTTAATCATTAAGTTTAAACCAAAAATAAAACATTGGATCAGGTTTTCCAAATCAAGTTAACCCATCCACCCACCGGCGAAATCAAAATCCTCTTTAATTTCTATTCGTTTCTTTAGGAAGAAGAAAGAGAGAAAGAGGTTTTGAGGGATTTAAATAGAGAGAGGAAGGGCGTCACCGAAAAAGAGGGTATCACAGATTCAATCAAACGCCATGGCTGCTCTGCAATACCTTGATTCACTCCGCGCGGCTCACCCGGAGCTGGCGGAATGGTACAACTCTCTTGCAGATCTGTACCAGAGGAAGCTCTGGAACCAGCTCACTCTCAAGCTCGAACAGTTTGTCGCTCTTGCTGTCTTTCAGGCCTGTTATTCTATCCTTCTCCATTTTTTTTTTTCTGTTTTTAATTCCCTTTATTTTTTCTCAGCGTGTGGTGTAGTTCGGGTTTAGGAATTTTTTATTTATTTTTGTTTAGTTTCTGTTTAATCTGAGTTGGATTGAATATAGTGAGCTTTCGATATCTTGAGGGAACGGGGGATTTTGGGATCTTAGGACTATAAACAGCTGGGGAATTAGGGTTTTTCGGTGCATGTTTTTGTTGCTAGCTCCTGTTTGGTCCTCGAGAAAACGGATTAAAACCATAGCGAAGAAGAGTTTAGAGTATTTAGGTTCTATTTTGTTCTGGTTTGTGAAAAATGGAAACACAACTGAACTAAGTCAACTAGAAGGAAAATTAGGGGCTCTTTTATTTATTTACTTATTCCTTGGAGGAGAGGGATTTTTGACATCTTGGGTCTAAAGACCTTGGGAAATTAGAGTTTCCATGTTGAGATTATTGTCGTATTTCGAATTTGTTTCTTGTCATATTCAGTTGGTTCCTGTCTTCCAGTCTAGTTGACTCTATCATATCTTAGAAAAAACACAAAAAGTTCAAATTCGTGTATATGTGTGTGTGCATGTATGTATATATATGAACACACGCTCCCTTGCCCTCTCTGTAAAGTTTGAACCTTTATGCTTCTGTTATTTTGGCTTCTCAGATATGAAACACTCAACTAGAGTGGATTGATTTTAACACGATTTCCTAGATACTGGAAAATATCACTTAGTTTTATTTTTTGTTTGGAGAGGCAAGGTTGGGCATTAGTTTGGATGTTTTGGAGATTTTGATTCGTGGACCTAGATTCGTTATTTGATCCTTTATTAGAAGTTCTCATGTCTGCCATGCGAATCGGAAGGAGAGTGTTATTGTGTTTGAACTATCTCCAATCTGCCTGATAGCTAAAGATCTGTGGTATTACCGTCCTTCTGAGTTATGTGGGTGCTTTGTGCTTCCAGAGTCGACAAAGGATGTCCAGATGGTTCTCCGTTATGTTTGTTTTGATGCCTTTTACACAAGCTGGGGTGGGTTGGAGTGTCAGTTCTAAAGCTGTGGAGCACCTATCAAGTTCATATTTTGACTAAGTTGTAGCCCTGATTTGCTCCTTCTTGGAGCATACTTTTGTCTTATTCTGTGCATTGGGAGGGTGGCAGTTTGGATTGTCTTGTATGTTAGTGTAGTTACTTACTTGGTGTTTCTTTTACTTAAGCTTTTCTCTCACTCTTTAATTTCCTTCTCCTAACTGTGTTGGAATGCCCAAGGTCAAACTGATCTTAGTTGTGATCATGCATGTGAATGTTTGGTTTTTCGGTTTTGTGAAAGGCACATCAGCTTCATTGACTTGTTGCATAATTTTACTCAGTATTTTGGAGGCTTCAACATTGCATTTTGGGAGGATTCTTCATCTCTCTTTTGTATTTCTTTATCCTTAATTTAGTTTATTTGTTGTTTCTGGTAAAAAAAAAAAAAAGACTTGTTTCTACTTCATTCAGTGCTGAAAACAGAGCAGATAGTTTTCTGTCGTTATGGTTTATTAGTTTCAAGGGAAATGATTGATTAGTTTATTTATCATTATTGTACATGCTCCCATTTTACTGTTCTGTAACCATGTGAAAGGCACAACTTCTAGGAAGGGGTCTCACCAGCTCCCTTTTGGGCAAGGAGTGAAGTTGTTATGATTAGTCAATGAAGATGGTGGAAACTATCGATATTCTCTTGGAGAATGAAATTAAGCTGCAATTCTATAGTTATTCATATGAACATTACCTAATTTACTGGGGTGTTACTTATATTTTATTAATGTTTTTATATATGATCTGCAGTTATTGGATGTGTCCTTAGAAGCAATATTGTTTTAGATAAGAGAGATAAGAATTGGATTTCTTGTCTTGCATTGCAGGATCTCTTTGTTGTATTTTTTTAGGTGGTTCTCATTACATATGTTTCTGCTTGTTCTTGATGTGGATATTACAAAATCAAATCTATGTGCATGCATATCCTCTTAATGACTATCTGAGAATTATTCTTTTGTATTTTCATTTTCAGGCGGGTGATGCTCTCATTCAGTTATATCATAATTTCATCACCGACTTTGAGACTAAGATCAATCTTCTCAAGCTCGCACATTTTGCTGTCATAGTTTCTAGGCAGTATGCTGAGAAAGAAGCTGCTATAAGTTACCTTGAAGGGGTAATTGAAAAGCTTCAAGCTACTAGAGAGTTACGTATTGAGGAGCCCATTCTATACATAAAGATGCAAATAGCTGTTTTCAATCTTGAGAAGGGGGATCAAAAAGAGTGCAAGAAACTTTTAGAAGATGGGAAGAGTACACTTGACAGTATGACTGATATCGATCCTTCTGTATATGCCAGCTATTATTGGGTTTCATCTCAGTATCATAAATCTCGTCAAGAATTTGCAGAATTCTATAAAAGTGCTCTTCTGTATCTGGCATACACATCTGTGGAGTCTCTCTCTGAAACATTTAAGCTGGTATATAACTCACATGCTTTAATGATTTCAAAAAATTCAAGTCGCTTATAATGATTAACATTATGCTTTCATTTGCTAAGGCTGTTTTGACATCTCATTTTAGCACAGAATTTGAAAGTTGCCATCACAAATCTGGATTTATGAATTTTGATGTTTGAATTTTCATTATAGCACATTTGACTCATTAAACTTTAAAATATACGCCACTAGCATGGAGACAAAAAAGGGAAGGCAAAATGAAATGAAGTTTATGAAGAAAGAAAAGGAAAATTAAAGGAGAAACAACGGTAGGAATGGAACACAATTAAATGAATGTTTAAAAAAAAAGAGAACCCTAGGTTACTGGCATCCTTAACAAGGGGAATAAAGGTTGAGTCTGGGAGTGACATATAGATTGCTAGAGTGTGTTCACCCTTGGTCTTAAAATTAATCTAGGAAGCTTGGAGAATGGGGGAAGGACTACTCTCTGTGTTTGAGTTGGTAAGGACCCTGATCTTTTGCTCAAATTTTCTGGAATGCAAGAACCCTTACACTATGGGGTTGTTGATCTTGTTGAGAATGCGGTGTTTGATGGTTTAGCTTGTCAAGAAATAATATGATTCAATTGACTCTGCTATGCAAGTAAATGTCTTCCGAGGGAAGTCATGTAAAGCAGATTTTTCTGTGTTTCATGAGACGAAGTTGTTGAATCTCCCATGAGTATAGCAAATGAAGAAAATATTTTCTTTCTTTAATCATTCAATTCCTTGATTAAGTCATGCATTTGTATGCCCCATTTGGTGGTTATTTAACTTTAAGTGTTGAAAATGGATTAGGATGATGGTGGCATACAAAGTGGTGAGGGGCAAAGAATAATGGGGAAGGGAGTAAGCTAAGGTATAGTTAAGATATTTAGTGACAAGAAATGTTTGAGTCTGTAAAGGAGGCCAAGTTTTTTTTTTTTTTTTTTTTTTGATGGGCAAACAGAACAAGTATTATTAACAAAAAAAAAACCTAAAAGGCGACCCCAAGGTATACAAGGGAAGACCAAGCCTATACAAAAGAGGGGAAAGCGGACAATACCTACCACCCACCAATAACCCTTAGAGAATACACAAAGAATCCTTACAAAGAATGCTCCCATTGTAATTAGCAGCCAAAGGTATCTGAGAGAGTATCTGAGGGAAGACCAAGGCCATTAGCAATTAAAGGAGGCCAAGTTTTAATCCATGCTCCATGTAAGATTGATTTGTTTATCTTTCAAATAAGAAAAAGGGGTGGGAGAGGAGGGACATTTTGTTGCTAGCCCCCCTCTTATCTTCTGGTTAGGATGCTTTTCAGAAGAAAAATAAACTATTTGAGTTACTGCTTGCTTCACATGTAATAATAAGCAAACTGTATTCCTATTTACATTATTACTTGTCAAAGAAAAAAAAGTCCAATTTAAATTATGAAATAAAAATCATTGAGGCATTCTTTTTTAGTTATGAATCATTGGATCATAAAAACTATCTATAAATGCATGCTTGTGTTATTATATTAGTTTATTCAATTTTTCGTCCCTGATTAGCCGCCATAGTCCATTTTGGTAGATAAGTAAATTTGAGCCAGACTTGGCTAGTCTTTTCAAAAGTAGACCAATATCTAAGTCATTACTTCAGTGTGAAAACAATAAATTTAGCTATTGTCCAATTATGCATGCTTTTATTCATTATCTATGAAATGAATTGTTGGTCATCGGTTTAGAAATAAAAGGAAAGCTTTAAAAATATGAGATATATCTTGTTAAGGGAGACAAATTGCTTGTTGTAATAGATCCATTCACTAAGGGGTGCTCTCCAATCCTTTCTGATTACATGTTGAGTTTTTTGTTATTATCTACTAGTTAATATGTTTTTTCATATGCTAGGATTTGGCATTTGATTTATCCTTTCAAGAATTATTAGGTGGCAATGTCTACAACTTTGCAAATGAGTTTTCATTGTACCACCATGAAGAATAATTTTTTCAATACTTTATGTGATATTTTAGGATTTGGCATTGATTTATCTCTTTCAGCTGCTGGAATAATATCTATAACTTTGGAGAACTGCTTTCGCTCATCAATCGTAAGAATTCTAATACCAAAATTCTTAATTTGTCCATTGCTTTCAGCTGTATTTGAACTGATGTTGTTTTGAGGTATCTTTTGTAATTGTTGTCATGTTGCTCTACTTTCTAATGGTGCTGTCAACAAGATTTTATGCCTTTTCTTTCATTTGTATTTGGAATAATGTTTTGAAGTATGTTTAGTTACTTCTTGTCTTCTTCCTCTCCTTTGTCATGGTACTGTCTACTTGTTGACAATTGTTATTTTCTTGTCTTTCACCATGGTAGTGTCTATTGTTTGTTTCATTGATTGTCGCAGGTAGAAGTGTCTCTGATTGACATAGACCTGTTCCAACCCTAGGATGTTTATCTTAAGAACACCATGTTGGTGAACATATTGTAAATAGTAATTGGCTGCTACTGAATTGTATATATATATATATATTATATTATATCAGACACCAAGCATATCCATGTTTCATGTCCATATGGTATGTTGGCCATGGGACATGAGACATGGATATGCTTTGGTAATCTGTGTATGTACAGCCTCTTACTGTCCTCCCAGATTTGTACTCTTCAAATCCAATTATGAGAGGTAAAACCATTGAATTTGCTGCTGGTTTGCTCAATCAATAAGTTTAATTCATAGCAACTCTAATTCTAGCTGCTTTGCAAGTTTATATTCAAAATCCATCTCCATTCTACAACAAATCATATTAAGTATATCACATAATCTAGCTAGTTCTTTTTCGATCAATCTTACATCATGGAAGCACCAATAAGAGAACCCATACCAAATCTTGAATATTATTTCCCCTAATTGGAACCTTTTTACTGCTTCTCCTTTTTCTGATAGGTAACCTCTTTACTGCTTTTCACCTCATTTACCTTTATTTTTTCAGAGATGATAAGCATAAAGTATAAAGATCACTAGAATGTTGAAAACAATGTACTTCCAACCTTGATTATTTTTGCTACTTTATGTTAATGTTGAGCCATCTGATGCCATCTACATTGTTTTCTTACTGAAGAAATGGGATATGTACCCAATTAGATGCACACAATCACATATAGCACATAAATTTCGACAATATTGTTCAATCATTCTTAGTTGTATTTGGATTCAAACCTCACAAGGATTGATTTGGTTGGTAGTATGCCGTCATAATAGTTCATTTTGTATCTCCTTTTGAATTAGGTTAGGTTGTATGTAACTTCTTTGTTAGATTTTCTGGACTGGGTAGGCTCTTTGTAGAGTGTGGTTGCTTTTTTTGTGTGAGTGTATTTCCCCCTAGTGGTTTTTGTAATTTGTATACATTGTGTATACTTCTTAAAACAATACCGGTTTACCTATCAGAGAAAAAAAGTATGGCTGCAATTTATAGCTAAACATAGATAAGATTGAAGTCCATACAGGGTTGGGAGTTATGAAGAAAGAGAGCAATGAAAATATGAAGATGTTTCACAATATGTAATTAATGACCAACTAATTGAGGAAGTGAGAAATTGGGTAAGGAAACAAAGAAAATGAGAAATTGAGCGGTGGAACAAAGAAACCGAGAGAGATTAAATTAAGAATGCTAAAAGAGACAATAAAAGAGGGCGGAGATAATTACAGCTTGGATGGTTGGTTTTGGGTTTGAGATGTGCCTTCTAGATTCTTTTCTATGCATGGTTGATCTGGGCAAGTGTCTAAAGGTTGATTCATTGACAATCTGAGAATTAGTTTAATCCTATTACTCTCTCACCCTCTCTCTCCATTGAATCTCTCAAATTTAGAGTCTTTTAATAATATAAGATTCATTTATATTATTTTGTGCTAATGGAACCTATAGATACTTTCTAGAAAGATGCCCCCCTATTTATAAATTTATTAGGTGACAAGTTTTATTGTTTCCTATAAGCTTGTTTTGCTATTCTAAAATAGAATAAAAATTTCTCCCACCTCCACTATATCTTAAACTTATTGTGGTCACTTACCATATTCAAACTCTGTCTCTCTCTTTTTTTTCTGGGGTTTTTTTGGTTGGTTTGGGTGGGGGGAGGCATTGGGTTTAGGATTTATTTGACCCATTTTACAACATTCGATGAGTATCAATATCTGAGACATGAATCGGTATGTGCTCTAACAGTAATCCTTGTTACTTAGCTGCAGAGCTTTTCTAGACATTTGTGTTCTGCTGTATGAGTCCTTGGGTAGGGTGTTCTCCTGGCAGCAACAGTACTTCTACTAGGTTGAAGATTTTATTGCAGAATTAGGAGGATCATGTGATTGGAGTTTTTGTGAGAAGGAATAATTTTGCAAGGATTTGATGGTTTTGTATCATTTCCTTCCAGGTATTTTGAAAGAATGCAGTTGGAGGGTTCTGCGAATGAACATTGATTATAGCATTTTATGTTGTTTGTAGCAAAGTATCTTTTTGTTTAGGCTCAAGGGTTGGATTTGGACACGTTTTGAGAATGCTTGAACTGGAAGATTTCTTGTTTTTATGTGTACTAGGGATGTCACTTTCTTAAAGATGAAGGGTAGTTCTGTACAACAATGAGAGGGAGGTAGGAGGCATAATTATACTGTATATCTATATATTTCCCACACAGATATATTTTGAACAAACCAACCAACAAGCCTCAGCCTTGTCCATACAACCAAGGAGCAAATTTGTATTTCTATTGTGGTAATTGATATCCATTTTCTTACACTCAATTTGTGATTCTTTATATACATGCATGAAACTTGTGTATTTGGAATTGAACCTCAAATCTTTCATCACATTCAACACACTGGGACCAGGATTTGGGAAAATATATGGTCTGCATCTTAATAAATTATTCCAATCACTTTCTTGAAACTCTCACACAATGTTTTAGAAGGCTATTGGGGCATATGCCTTGAGCCTCAAGGTGAGGCTATGCAGATCACCTTTGAGGCTATAACCTGAATATTTTTTTGATGGGTGAACAGACGACATGAATTAGCCACAAAAAAGAGAACAACCAAAGCCACCCAAAAGTATACTGAGAGTATTCTTCAAGGAGCGGCCAAAAAGGGAGCCAAACGGCTCAAGAAAACCCACCGGCCCAAAAAATTATCTATACCCCATCCATGTTAAAAAATCTAGCAAATACCTGTTAGTACCCCCACTATACACATTGGACCAACCCCATAAATTACAAATGAAATAACTCTTCACTTTGTACTGAGAGAAGACCGCTCGCATTATCAAAAGACACTCTATTCCTTTCGTGCCAAACTGCCCAAAAGAGGCAAAGGGGGCTCCCCTCCAAACTTTTTTACATTTTTTTCCCACTCTGGCTCCTTGGCAAGAAAGAAGGGCTTGGCAAATCGGGAAAGGAAAAACCCATCCCATACCAACAATCACCAAAATAATATCCCAAAGCATATGAGCCTGCTGACAATGCACAAGAAGATGCCCTATGGTTTCCTCTTTGTGCGCACAAGAAGATGCTATATAACCTGAATACATAGAGGGAAATCAAGACTCATCACTCATTTGAGGTATAGCCTTGAAGCTGTTAAAGCTTAAACCCTTAATATTCAAAAAGTTTTAATGGGTTCAGGGCCTTCATGGGCTTGTGGTATGTATTTTAAGGTGTTTAAACTTCAATATTCAATGGTTGTAATGACTTGTTCTTTTATGAGGTTTTGGTACAAATTTATAAGTTTGACTTGCATTCAAAGATAGTTTGAACCTTCTAAAAATAAAAGAGGTTTAGTTAGGAAGAAGAAATAAAGAAATGTGAAAAACTATTTTTAAAGGGTGTTTGTTTGTTAGCTTTTACTGAAATCAATTTGCTTCAAACACTGGTTTGGATGTATCTAGGATAAATATAAATGAGAGTACGGTCTGACAGAGATATACATATTTGAATTCTAGTGCTATATTATTGCCAGATTATCAAGTGTACTGCTGAACCTTTGTCGTGTCTTTTCCCCTTCAATCTGCACATTTGCTAGCGTCTTGAAGGTCCTGCTGTCTTTTCCAGAGATTTTCTTTGGTTTCCTGATTATTCTTTCTTGACAAGACTCATTAAATCCAGCACCCGTGCGAACTTTCTTCTTTACATAATCCCCTTCCAGTTATGTTTAGCATTGTCCTATATTGGATCAATAACATGTTTTACGAACTCCTACAGATAAAAAGTCTTCTGGGGACAAAGGTTGAGTGGCTTTACTATATACTCCAGGCATTCAACTCTGGAGATTTAGTCCGCTATCAAGAATTATGCCGTGTCCATAATGCTGCTCTAAATGCTCAACCGGCATTAGTTCAGAATGAGAAGAAGCTACTGGAAAAGATTAACATTCTCTGCTTGATGGAAATCATCTTCAGGTATCTTAATAATATCATTTTTCACTTGTAATTTGCTGGGCAAGATTCCATTATCCATTACCAGTCAATAAGTTGTGGCTGAAGTTAACTGAGATATTGTCTCTTGCAGCCGTCCTTCAGAAGATCGTACTATCCCATTGAAGATCATTGCTGAGCGCACCAAACTTTCCGTGGAGGATGTGGAGTATCTTCTCATGAAGAGCCTTTCTGTAAGTCCTTGCATTTCTGATATTTGTGTGAATTGTAAAATGTTTAAAATTCATTTTGAGCATTTACTACCAGATCAGCTTCCTTTTTTTTTTTTTTTATCGGAATCAGCTTCCTTTTCTTCAGATCTGAATACTGCTATACTGTTTCTGTGCCTCTATTATCAGGTCACTTTTAAAATGGAAGTGAGCCATAACCCCAGCTAAGATTCCTAAATTACCAGTGTTAGAATCTCATAGTACATAAAAATTATGAGAAATGTCGTGATTTAAAACCCCTGAAAATCTTATCAATTAGTGGTATCATTTAGACATTTCTAATTGTGTCTACTTTTCCTTTTTTAAACACTGTTATTCTTGAAATTTCTAATTGTGTATTGAATTTTCAATACTTGTTTGTTGAATGTTTAATTTTGGAATATTAAGTTTTGTATTGATGGATTATATATTGGTCCAGATTTTATAAAATTGTTATGGAGTCTATGTTAGGTTTCACTTTACTCAGATGTGTGTCTTGGGTTGTGCCTCGCCTAAGCACCCTATGTCCCCCTTGTGGCTTTTAGAACTATGTATTTGCCTGAATTATGCTTTAGCAGTTCGCATAGGATACTTCATCCCAGGAAAATTGAGAAACATATTCTTATAAACTTTATTGTTAACCAAAAACTTGCTGGAAAAGTTACTCTCTCTCCTCTGTGTTCTCTTGCCTATAGGGTGTGAGAGTTTTGTCCCAAAATAATACATTAAAAAAAAAAAAACAAATCTAATATGTTTTTGAAAATAATGCCTAAACTAGTGCTTAAAACTGTAGTTGGTGACTAAAGTTTTTACTTCAAGCTTAAAACCGTAGTCATCAACTACGGTTTTACGTAAAAAAAATTAATACCATACTCACCGACTATAGTTTTGATGAGGACACACTAGTTTTGGCATTTTTTTCAACATGATAGATTGGTGACCCACAAAAAAATGTATTATTTTGGGACAAAATGTATGATGGACATTGTTTTTTGCATGAGTACTGTTAACCTAGTGTAGAAATTTGTTATACTTTTATTACCATCTTTAGCTATAGGATACTGAAACAAGAAATAGCTTTAAATTTGAGCAAAAGAAAAAAAAAGTGCACAAATTTCATATCAAATAAATGAACGCAGGGAAGTTTTCCAATTAAAAAAATTAATGTGCTGAGGGTCCTCTACCTGGGGTGGCTTCAAATGGGATGAAAGTGAGACATGAGTTTTACAATGGAGAAAGAATCTTACAATGCAAGACTGTCTAAATAAATAAATATTTTTTTTCTACAAATTAATGTGACTGCTTGGAATAAACCAGAGTTTGTCATTGTTCTTTACTTGGGATATTTTTGGCAGGTTTTCTGTTATCAAATCCTCATGGAGTTATAATACATTTAAAAAAAAAAAACCAATCTAATACGTTTTTTAAAATAATGTCCAAACTAGTGCTTAAAACCATAGTTGGTGACTACGGTTTTAACTTCAAGCTTAAAACCGTAGTGACCAACTATGGTTTTGATGAGTTCACACTAGCTTGGGCATATTTTTTTTAAAAACGTATTAAATTGATTTTTAATTTAAATGTATTATTTTGGGACAAAACTCTAATTAATTGTATCCACTTGCTAAGAACCTTAGTCAACAACTAATTTTTTAACTTTAAAAACGTAGTCAACAACTACTGTTTTGATGAGGACATACTAGTTTGAGCATATTTTTCATAATCGTATTAGATTGGTTTTTTTTTTTTTCTTAAATATATTATTTTGGGACAAAACTCGAGTTAATTGTATCCACTTGCTAAGTAGTCATTTAGTTGTTCCTGGAAATGCAATTCAATCTTTACAACATTGAGTTAATTGTATCCACTTGCTAAGTAGTCATTTAGTTGTTCCTGGAAATGCAATTCAATCTTTACAACATTGAGACACTGGCTAAAAGACTTGGACTGCTTCAGGTTCATCTTATTGAGGGCATCATCGATCAAGTTGAAGGGACGGTCCACGTCTCGTGGGTGCAGCCTCGAGTGCTGGGTATCCCACAGATCAAATCCTTGCGCGATCGACTCGACAATTGGCTGGAAAAAGTGCACAATGCTTTGCTCTCCGTGGAGGCAGAAACACCTGATCTAGTTGCATCATGAAGAACAACACCCAGGTTTGTTTCCTAATATTTCCTTTTGTGTAACAATTTTCTTGTGAGCACCCTGAAAAGATTGGTAAAAGGAAAGAAAAAGAGAAGAGGGTGTATGTTGCTTGGGCTTAACTACTACTATTAATTCTCTTGAATTATTTTCTGGAAGGATCAACGATTTCTTTTATATTTTCTTATTAAGTTACTAGTTTTACGGATGATGATTATTAGGACATGGAGAGTCAATTGGAAAACGGCGGATCTGTGTTGACTGCTTATATATATATATAAAAGTATGTAGTTCAAATTTTCTAGAATTTTACAATTTGTAGCACCTGAGTATTAATGTGAGATTATGAAGATAGGAAAATATGTTTTTATTGCTAAATCTGAAAAGGGTTTTCATCTTTTTAATTATGGAGGATTTGGTGTGACTAGGTAGGCAGTATATGTCTGGCCAAAATTTATTATTGCAGGGAAGAGGATTTATATATATATTTTGGAGTTTTTGTCCCAAAATAATCTTTTTTCAAAAAAAAAAAAAATAAAATTCCTAAATTAATAAAAATAATCTCAAACTAATTTATTGTTCTCATCAAACTGTAGTTGAGTGGTCTGATTTTAAATTTTAAAGTTAAAATCGTGGTCACCGGTTTTAAGCACTAATTTGAGTATTTTTTTTCAAATCTGTATTAGATTTTGTATTTTTTTTTTTTTAAAATCACTATTCTGGGACAAAACTCTATTTTGATATCTATATACTTTGCATTATAACATTTTAGTATTTTGTTCTCATGGAGACTCGGGTTGTACCTCATATCTTTCTATGTCCCGTCCGACCCTTTAACTACTAAGCCAAGCTGGTTATCCATTTTTGTATTTTTTTTGGATGCTGTTACAATGTACTGAATTATTTCGATTGGGACTCTAACCCGGGACCTTTTCTTATGCCTTGCCTTTTTGAAACATTGAGTGTTTTACCCACAGCAGGTAGGCATGATGGGCATCTGTTTTGTATTTAAATTAATCTGAATTGCTATTCTTCGAAGGGTTAATGATGGGAACAAAGAAAATCCAAGTCTTCACGTAGAAGAAAGGAATCTTGGGAGGATTATGCTTTCAGACCTCGTCTAATCCACAATATTCAACCCCCATCATGTGCTAATTATATGTTAATTAGGTGTGTAATCTAGTTGATACAAAGCTAAGTTTGAGCTCGACTCGATTAAAAAACTCGAAGTTTGAACTCGATTCGAACTCGATCGAGCTTTTTTCTAGGGTTTGAAACTTGATTTGAAAAATAGTTGAGCTACGCGAACTCAACTCAAGCTTGAATTAATTAAAAAATTAATAAATAATTATGCTTGAATTCGACTCAATTCTATTAATAAAATAATAAAGCTCTCGAGTAGCTTGAGATATGTAGTGTGATACTTAAACTTGATAAGCTATTCGAGCACAATTCGATTAATTCCGAGTTGAGCTTGAGTATTTTGATTTGTTTACACATGCCATTATGCCCGCTTTTGGGAATTATTTTTATCTTTAATTCCCAGCAAATGGCAGTAGGAGTGTAATAATATAATGCATCTTTGGAGATGCTTGAAGTTGCAGTAGAGATTATCTGGTTGGGTTGGGTGGGTGACAGTAGAAGATATTATTACAACATATCATTGCCATGGTGTATTCATGGATTCATTCCAAAGTACTATAAAAATACAACTCCTTCCAATTCATATTTAAATGTTCCCAAGAAGAATGATTTTCTCATTTTTGGTTATCCAATTAAAAAAAAAAAAAGAAGTTCCAATAGGGAAATACTTTAGGGGAATGAATGAGAGTATTTAACATTTTCAAATAAGTATATATATTTTTACATCTAATTCTAACTTGTGAGATTTTGGGTATATCTTAAAGATCCAGACAATTAAATATTTATATACAGCAATAAGATCACAAAGTGATGCGTAATGAACTAGAATTTTTAGGTGGAAAACTTTCATGTAATTATGGTGATTAAAGAAGTACAAGATTTAATACCATAAATCTAAATTCATTATACTAAATAAAGTTACACAAATTTATTTGACCACTTTACTTTACCTGAAAGATTTACTTTCTAGTATCTACAACTTGATTCACATCCACAATAGAATAATTTTCTAATTGTTTCAACTTTCAATGGATACGATTCAACCTTACTTAAAGGGATGAAGGTTTATGCCCATAAACTAAAAAAAAAAAAAAAAGAAAACAAACAAACACCACCCAAAATTTAGCAGAACTTCCCTTTTGAACACACTAAGATAAAAGGCAGAAATATTTTATCATTCATCATCAATAAATATGAATAGAGAATCAATGTAACCTACCTTGAAATGATGATGAATATGGACCCCAGCCCTAAGCTAAAAGTGGGTATGAATAAAAGTGAGCGAAATTGGCCTAACCTATTTGGCTTGTGACCCGAATGGGCTCGATCCCTTTGGATATTAAATCCGACTCATTTCCCAGCTATAAATAAGAGCGAAAGAGATGACCAAATATACAATTATATAATTAATTTTCTACAGAGAATTCCCCAGCTTAAAAAAAAGGCAAAAAAACACAATGCTTGTGAGGAGCTTGCTGCATTTTTCTTCTACAACATAAAAGGGTCCACCATTGAAGGGCACCATCACATTCTGGGAACTTGTGCATAAACACATTCTTCCCCATAAAAAATTCCACTTCAATTACACCCACCCATCCATATATCTTTGATTTCATGTTTCCCCAAAAAAAAAAAAAAAAAAAAAAAAACCCTTATTTTAACAAGCATACAACAAGAAAGAACAAGCACTTTCTCCTTTTCCTTCCTTCTTTCCTTCCTCTACCTATCTATATAGCAGCAAACACAAATGAAGACATTGAAATCGCTTCACTTCACTCTTCTTGCCTGAGGAGGTGATGTTTGTGCTATAAAAGGAGTCCTCTATTCCGCCATAGAAGAAGGTCTCCTCTTTCTCCTCGTCCCACTTGAGAACCTCCTTTACATACTTGGAACGCTTCACCATATAGCAAATACAAATGAAGACATTGAAATTGCTTTACTCTTGCCTGATAAAAGGCGAGGAGCTGATGTCTGTGCTGTAAAAAGAGTCCTCTACTCCACCATAGAAGGTCTCCTCCTTCTCCTCGTCCCACTTCAGAACCTCCTTTATATACTTGAACGCCTCGTCTATGGTGACCCTGTCCCTCGCCCTAGCTTGGGCTACAAACAGCTTTTGAGTAGTGAGGGAAGCATAAAGGTCTTTAAACTTCATTGCAATGTAGTAGTAAGCCTGGTTAGCTAGAGACTGGTTGTTGTTATGGGGCCGGACAGGGCTGAAATCGTTGAACCATTCGCAAGTACTTAGAGGTATCCGATTCGCCTTCTCCTCAAATACATCGTACTTGTTCAGTACCAAGACGAAAGGAGTGTCCTTGAAGCAGGGGTGCCTCACCATCGTCTCGAAAAGCTCCTTGCACTGCATCATCTTGTTCTGGAGTTGGGTTCCGCTGCTACTGTTCTCCATGGAAACCGACATTTGATCATAGTCGCTCAAGGAGACGCAGAAAACTACAGCTCGAACATCTTCAAACATTTCTACCCACTTGCAACCCTCGCTCATTCCCTTCCCATTTACCCTTATAAGTTGGTATCTAGTAAAACAGAAAAATTGACACATTCTCAATTCCGTTATCATAAATCAAATCATAATGAAATAAACTAAAAAAGGCATAGTTAGGAAGTGAGGCAGGATCAAGAAATTGGAACCCCATTTCTATATATCAGATGTCTTGCTTGGAAATAAGCAAGTAGATGTGTTAAACTCATGTTTCCAGGGACTATTCTGATTAAAAAAAAAAAAGTTTCCAGAGACTATTGACATGGAAACTTCTCTTATTTCTCTCTTTTAGCATGTCAATGATTATTCCCATCAACAACTTTAATAACCACCTCAAATTTGACTCTTCATAAACCATTCTTAGTTGTGCACAGAAATAGATTTTTCAGAAAACAAAATCAGAAGTTTATATATATATATATATATATATATATATATATATATAGTGGATCATACGTTTACTAGATAATGTGCGATATGCCATTATTCTACCGTGGAGAACAAAATTGATAGTAGACCATCATATCAAGGTTCAAAAGAGCATAGGTATTATTTATTATCTACCAAAATAGAGCTATTAATATTTTTATAAAAAAAAGTGAAATCAATAGCAAAAGTTATGGAATTTTATAAATTGTGCAATGAAACTTTTTGTGATAATTAAAATTCTGAAGAGGCTAAAGATAGGGCCTAGGAGAAAGTGTAAACCAATCTTAGTTGTGCACAGAAATAAAAAAAAATACAAATAGAATTTTCAGAAGAAAAGAAACCAGAAATTATATATATACATTTACTAGATAATGTGCGATATGCCATTATTCTAAAGTGGAGAACAAAATTGATATTAGACCATCATATCAAGGTTCAAAAGAGCATAGGTATTATTATCTACCAAAATCAGGTATTAATATTTTAAAAAAACAAAGAAAGTGAAATCAATAGCAAAAAATATGGAATTTTACAATAAGAAATGAGGGAGGTTTGTATAGACATATAGATATTGGAATACCAACAGGAATTAAAAGCATGCTCAGAATACCAACATGGATGACTGCAACAATTTCTGAGCAGAAAAATAGAGCTTTTTCCCATGGACCAAACATAGATGAGCACTAAAAGAATATATGAAGACTAATAAAAATAATTCTTCTTGCAGTCAGGGAAATTGTATTCTACTATATTATAGGAGTAAGAAATTACTTGGTCAGAGGCTGCGATGGAGCTTCCTGATTGTCTATGTAGGTTTCAGCCATCAGATTCCGATCGTCAAGATAGAACTCTATGAAAGCCAAACCATTCCCCTGTGTGACCCCCTCCGCATATAGTATATCCCTCTCTGAAGGTTCATACTCATTGCTTGAGACCTCAACAGCCTGAGAGGAAGAAAATGAAGTAAATAGCTAGTTGATGATATCAATGTGAATATCTAGATCCAATTCTAAACTGTAACTAAAAATTTTGAAACGATAAGACACGTGCAACATGTTTATTAATTTGATAATTTAAAACAATATAAATTATAACTAATTCATCAATATTTAACATAGATAATATATAACATAGATAATATATATATATATATATATATATATATATATATATATATATATATATAATAGGTTAATCTAGATTAAATGTTAATTAACATAATAATTAAACAGGTCAATACGGGTCAACTTTGTGTTATATGGATTGATACGAATACAATCCGTTTATTAAATGGGTTATGCAAGTCAACACGAATTTGACCCAAACTCAGAAATTAGATATCGAGCAGAACAAAAAGTTATTCAATACAAAGAGAGAAAGAACAAAGAATAAAGAAAGAAAAAAAAAGGAAAGAAAGAAAGAGAGAGAGAAAGAAAGAAAGGCAAACATAGAAAAAATCCCCAGAGAAACCAGTCAACCTAAATTACCTAATGCAAAGTAGAAGTTCAATTTTTTAGATTTCACCAACAAATTCAGTATCTAAATTCTTTATGGAGTTCTAATATTTGATTGTGCTTATTTTGAATCCTAAAATGCAAGCAATTTAATACTCAAAGGTGTGGATTAAAAATATAAATATTAGTCGATAATTTGACAAAAATATTGAAAGAACATAAATTATTCATTCAAAAACAGAAAAAATTCATAAATAATAATCAAATCTCTCATCATGATCACAAGATAATTTTATTAAAAATGTGTTTTATTATATTTTAAATAAAAAACTAAATGATTTATAAGATTTTTACAAAAACATTCAAAATTAACTAAAAGATATAAAAAAAATTTAGAAGTGAACTGAAGTAATAACAAATTTTAAAGTATGCTTGAGGAAATAAATATGAAAATGTTAAATATATATATATATATATATATATATATATATAAATATAAATAAAATAAAATGATGACACAAATTTTAAATAAAAGATAAGGTAGTAAATAAAAATAAAAACTGTTAAATGACCATCTCTCCTAAGAGCTCAAACTTGTAGGATTTAAGTTTAATATGAATATCATGCCTTTAACAAAAACAAAAACGAAAGTGCTAACCCCGCTAACCACCACAAGATCACAGGCTCATAAAATATATCACTAATTCCTGAAGTATACCTAGTAATAGAAAAGACAAAAAATTCTAGAGAATAGCCCAGTTTTCCCAAAAACACAGAGAAAAAGAATATAGCAGAACAGTCAAATGCTACAAGTTTTTTCTGTAGCACAAGTAGCAAATAAAATAAGGGAGATACTAAATGTAATACCCGACTTAAGAAATAGTCAGCAACATCTGGAAGAAAGTGCAGCTCATCCTTTCTTTTATATGTTTCCTGTACAGCAGGATCCTTCCACACCTCTTCAACTAATGGAGCGTACTCCCGAGTTGCAGCAGGGAAGAAAGCATCCAGATCTCCAGTGGCTATAATATCCAGGAGCCAGTCAGAGAAATGTTTTAACCTGGGGTTAATGGAGTAGATAGACTGACTAGTCTCACTGGACTCAAGCTCTTCACCTGAAACAAAACCATAATCAATTATTGGAGAGTGAAGTCAGCAACACTTATCGTCTTTCTTAACCTTTGCAAATGAAATGATCAATATCACTACTTGATATTCAGAGGAAATTTGTTTTCAATAAGTATGAACAAGATAAAAACAGAAGCCCTGAACTTCTGGAACATATTAATTAGTTTTTTCAACTGTCAAGAATCAAGATCTAGTTTAACTCAAAACTCCTAAAATGGATCCTAAAATAGATGTCTTAAACTTAATAATAATGAATAATCTAGTGCAATTTTGCTTCAAATTTGAACATTTTGAAAATGTTTCATTGATCCTACAACACTTCATAGTAATTCTTTGCCCCATCATCGTGCTATCAATTATATTGTTTCTCACCTTAGCCCTAGTTTATCTTAAACTTCTAGACTCTACACCATTCCGCTCGGTTCTCAGAATAAACACCAACATTATTTATGAACTAATATCATATAATTAATGAATTGCATGCACCCTAGTCTCTTCATCAGCATGCCAGGTTCATAATGTCTAATTTAAAAATATTAGGGACCACTGTGATCGGAAATTATAGATCTCTTCCCCAATTGTTCTTACACCAGCTGTTACTCCAGGGCACATATTCTTTATATCAACATATGTACTTAACACTACTGCTCAAACTTTTAAGAACCACCACATTTTTTCTTTGCAGATCCTATCTCCGTCCATCTGCTCATTTGAAGTTACCGTGTATTGATTTATCCTGTTCCTTTTAAACCATTCTATCAACTGTGAGAGAAAAAAGTACCTTCCTAGGTATTTCTTTTTTTTCCCCCAATAAGTACCTTTCCGAGTACATCTCTCTAGCATGAAACCCAAGTTATTATTTTACATTCCATTTCATTTCTAAATTTTCCTTCAAATCATTCTATACCAAAAGTCGCATACTCCCCATTAATTTTTTATGAATGCTTTGTATAAATGGTCAAAGATCAAATTCTACTTAAACTCTTTAAACCAATCCTGCTTTAACAGTAGTAATAGTAATAAGAGTATGCGTAAAGGCTGTTGAAAATTTTCGGAGCACTGTCTTCAGTAGAAATTCACAATTGAACCATTTAAGGGAAAAATGTTATTGCCTCTCCTGAAACTCAACTTGGAACCCCCAACAAGGGTGTGGCAAAATTTCACTCCCCAAAGGGCAGAGCGTGATCTTTAGTAGAGATTCATGATTGGTTTAAAACATGAGAAAAAAGAACCTATGGGAGGCAACTTAGTAAATAAGAAGATTACCTGCTTCAGCACTTTGATCCTCAGAATCTGATGCTTTCATCTTTGCCAATGCTTCCTCCTCAAAGCGCTCCCGACCATCAAGCAAAATGCTTAAATATCTGTACATGTTGCTTTGAATCATTAACTTAATATCCTGCAATTCCTCAGCAGTAAACCTGCTTCCATACAAAAATTTGGCCTGTCCAGCAACACAATAAGCAGGAAATAGGCATCACATTAATATAGGAGTCATAAAAGAAATTTGGATAAAACCTTCTAAAAATAGTCAAAAGAAATGACAGGCAGTAAGGGAGGGAAGATATCTTCAATTAATTGTTTCTGACTATAGTCTATCAAACCATGAATATTTTCATTTCAACACAACAAAATGGAAGGAAAAGGATTTGATTCATATACATATTTACAAATATTCACAAATCATCATAGCAAACTCAAACAGGCTGAAATGAGATCTGTCTATGTATGCATAATCAGATGACATAAAAGCTGCTGGTTAATAAATTCTTTCCTGAACAGATGAATAATGAATCAGTTGCAATGATGAATACTCACTACTCCAAAAGTTTATTGCAAGATTTCAGTAAAGAATTCAACATCATGTGAAGTTATTCCTCTAAACATGTGAGTTCATGCCAGAAATACCATTAGTTGATAATATCAATATCTATATCTATATCTATATATATATCTATATATATATATATATATATATATATATATATATATATAAGTAACAATATTAGTTGAATATATGGATTAAACAAAATGTCACATCCAGCAAACGCAGAAAAAACCATGACTTGACAAAAGGAGTTTTAATCTTGAGAGAATAAGACAAATGTTTCTTTTATAACATTTGAAAAACACGAATGATAATATTTTGTTGGGTTATGCAATAGAGTTACTTCATGCTCATCAATCAATCAAATATATATTTTCTTACAAGCACACAATAAATAAATAAGTAAATAAATACATACATGTACACACACACACATATATATATAGAGAGAGCGAGAGGAAGAAAGATAATAGGACAGACAGATAGAGACAGATAGATGGATTATACACACACACACACATACATACATACATACACACACGTGTACACGTATGTGTGTGTATGAATGTGTAATGAAAACATACAAAAATAACTACAGCAGGTGCCAATCAAAGCACGCAATGAGTATACAAGAGCACCAAGCATAAAAAGCAACAAGAGAGACGCAACTCCTTCAAACCCAACCAATCAATAAAATCTAGCATGGACATAGGTGCCTCCCCCATACAATGTTCAACAAATTTCAAAAGATAGCACATTAAAAATTATTTGAGCACTTGGTCCAAATGTTCCACATTATCTTTTTTTTTTATAGATAAATGTTCCACATTATCTAAAGCTGCTTGATGTTGCTCCAGCTATATTGTGTCCAAAATAAACCCACAAGGGCAATTTCCAAGCGTTCTTCCACCTGTACCTAACATAGGACTCATTCCAGCTCGGCAACATCAGTGTTTTTTTTCTCAGTACGTAAAAGGTATATTATAAAAACATGACTTTTTTTTTCAGTGTCCCTAACTGCTTTCTACAATCCTATATGAAAACCTTTGCCTAGCACACGAAGCACCAACCTCTCCTTCCATCCCAAACTTCCCAATGTTAACTCACTTCGATAGAGGCTTTGTTTCTAAGACAAATCTCCAATTCCACTTATCCAGAAGAGCAATGTTGAGAACAAAGAGATTTCAAATAGCGAGCCCCCTTTTTCTTAGGTATGCATACTATTGACTAGTTGACCAGATGGGATTTTTCTCAAGAGCTCCAACCCCCACCCCACAAGAAATGTCATTTGACTTCAAAGCTTTGATACCTGGACACAAATGTAAGTATTACGCTTCAAGACAGATACCAGTGCCAAATACGGTACCTTCCTAAATTTTAAGATTAAGAAAAAAAGCTACAAAAGTGTAATCATGTGCTTTAAATCCAACTGAATTAAACAAAAGACGCACCCATCTTTCAAGCTCTAAAAATATCTAAGTGGTATTTCAAGCACTTAATATCAGGTTTTTGTACATATTTGGTTAATATTAACCTTTCAAGAGAGACAACAAAAGATGTAAAAATATATAAGTACTCTTTCAAGAAAATGTAGAAAATAAAGCAACGCTTGTGGAAGTGACATGAATTTACAAAAAGCACATACACATGTAGAGATTTAAACGTGCGCAAACACACACACATTAACTCTTATAGACTGATATATTAAGAACCAATCACAATTACCAATAAGTTTAGTAGCTAATATACCCTTGGTGATTCACTCTTTTCTTCACATCTTAAATTTGCCAGTCAACTGTGATAACCATGATAAATTTCCCATTCATGCATGCAGAAAAAGGCTGTACCTGCTTGAATATAGTGCTGGTTCCAGAGCCCGGAAGTCCAATTAGG
This sequence comes from Tetrastigma voinierianum, assembly GCA_016808115.1. Lineage (NCBI taxonomy): Eukaryota > Viridiplantae > Streptophyta > Magnoliopsida > Vitales > Vitaceae > Tetrastigma > Tetrastigma voinierianum. The sequence goes on from JAEQBH010006783.1 coordinate 173,394, forward strand.
AGAAGCTTCTGAACCTTTTTCTGTTCTAGATAATTTGGGACAGTGGTATAATTGCTAGCTTCATCTCTCAGTCCTTGAGGTTGACCATGCGGCACTGGCAAGGAAAACAAGGCACAGACGAACCGAGTTGATGCCTGTCTAGGAAAGAGCAAATTCAAACTGTAACGTAAAGGATCCCAAGGGTTTAAAAAATGCTTTCAAAGTTATTGAATACTGTTTTCCTGATGCACACCTTTTCCCAGATATTTCCCCTGATATTATTCTGACCTTCCTCCTCATAACGGCCATCATCATAGACCCAGAAATGTGTGTCCCGTGGACACTGTACATTTGCCAGCTGAACACATTACAAACCTAAGTGTTAATACCACATTGACAACAAACAATTAGATCGAAGTAGGAAAGACCGATAATCATGTCATATGGACTAAATACTTGCTTGTTTTTTATTTGATCGGTGAGCAGAGCCTATTATGTGAAGAATTGATATGCTCCTTCACTAAGGAGAACCAATTCAGGAAGACAATCCAGGTATAAGTGATCACCATCCATGTGAGAAGGGCAGTGCAAATCACATTGGTACCTCAAACATCCGAGCACTGTCCATGTCTGTGGCCGCTACAGCCATATAGTGGAATGGTAAACATGTATCATGGTCCCAACACAGAAAAAATTAAAACCATCCTCATTATCAAGCAGCCAATGGTTAGTTTATGAAAACCATTCGGGGCCAGTTGAACAGATCCCTTTAAACATTAGGATCCATGCTCATAGAGGTCAAATAAATGATAATAATAATGCTTGAGGTCAACCTAATCCAAACAAAAGTCTTTCCCCACATTTGAGGAGCCCTAGACCAAAGACTGCAGTAAACTTAATCAAGAACATCGTGAACCTACGATAAGGCACTTCTCATGAAGTGCCCAATCCAGTTTAAACTTTCAATCGAGGTGCATCAGATACATCCATCACTTCTCATGAGAAAAACAAAGGCATGGAGAAGGAAACCCTCAATCGTGTTATTCGTAAAATATAGACCTATAATGCACAACATATGAAAGAAGAAGAAACACTAAAATAGTAAGTCAGGATTCCAGTTCAAGAAATTAAATGATTTACCTTCAGCACTCTCAGTTCCAATCTTGTAATTTCTCGGCCATTGATGTAAACTTCAGTGTTTCCATTACTCGCATCAGGACTAAGTTTCCCAGAGAAACTCAAGTTTGAACTTATGATTCTATCAGGTTTCTCTCCTTCCTGTTAGATTAACAAGAAGACACTTTGTTAGCAATCCCAACATGTAAAAAGCAAAATCATCAAACCAAACCAAACCAAATATGGCATATTTGAAAATACACCCACCTTGCCCCAAAGGCCAGATTCCTTGTCATACCAATATCTACCGGGCTTCAACTTCTTTGGAGGTAAAGCACATCCAAGTAATTCAGCCATTTCTTCTGGCTTCAAAGGGAATCCATTCACAATCAATTGCTCAGGTCGAAGCTGATTTGCAGAACACTCTTTCTCTGCTTTCATTATCTGTTTGACTTCCAAAGGACTGAGCAATCTAGATAATAACCTCGAATGTTTTCCCAATTTAAATCGTTTCGATTCATCAATCGGCTCACCAATGCAGGTCACACACTTACGCCCTTCGGGCATTGACCCCATAGCTCTAAGCAAGCAACTGCTACAATACTTAGCATCACAAACCAGACAGGACTCTTTTGTTTCCCACTTCCCCTTTCCACACCTATAACAAACTCTCTTCTTTTTCCTCTCCCTCTTCCCCTTGGAAACCCCAACATAGTCTGCAAAAACAGGCTTCTCTGCATCTGCCACTTTTCTCTCCGATCTATCAACGGTGTTAAATGTGACCATAGGCACTCTCTTCACCTCACTCACCACAGGTTTCGAAGCATTACTCTGAGGATTGTGCACCGAACCAGGCGACACTGAGGGCGAGGCGGAGGAAAAATCTGGGTTCTGGAGAACTGAAACTACCGACTCCGAGCTCACAGAAACCCTCGGACTTTGTGGGGGAGAACTGGTGACACCAGCAATACAAGACACGGGCAAAGGTATTGGTTCAATTACAGGGGCACCAGTGTGAGACACGGATCTCTGCGATTCAGCAAAGCTTTCTGCAATTGATGCAGTTGGAATTGCAGACGAATTTACATCAACGGGTTCGACTTTCGGGAGCTGGTAGGGTACTGGAGGACCCTCGTACTCTATAGCTATGGAGTAATCGAGATCGGATACTTCGGAAATAGAAGCTCCCGGTGGCAGCATCTTGCTCACCATTTCCCTCCACTTCTCTTCCTGCTTTTTCTCCATTCCTTCCACAAAAGTTATGAACAAAATTCCACAGTATTTCTACAGAGATGTATACTATTTATCACCAGTCTTCAACATCAAAACTGAGAATCTCAACTATGGAAGACAATCACCCAAAGATGCAAATGAGATATATCAACTAGCAAGGCCAAAGACGAGCTGAAAGTAATGGAATCAGCCACAGATACCCATACTCCGCAGCCGCCGCAGGTTTGAAAACCGGGAAATTTCAAAGCAGTGAAATTCAAAGACGACCGCAGCAAACAATATCATTTTTGCAGCGGAAAGCCGAGTTTCGAGCAAAATTACTGAAAACCCACGACAGAGACAGAAAATTTTGAGTCAAAAACACGCATTTTGAAGCTGAAAAAATAAAAGGGTTGAAAAACCCTAGAAGGTTGGAGCGAAGACGGATTCAAAGAAAGGGAATAACTTTCGCTTCTGTATTTACTGAAAAAAGGGATCGAAAAGGGAAAGGGACAAACTGAAAGCGAATCTAAGAAGAAGGGGAAGGGAAAGGTGAAGGGGAAGGGCTTGCCTTTTGAAGCTCTGAAAAAATCAAAAGCTAAAGCTTCTGCAAAACATCCACCATTGAGGCGAGAGAGAGAAAGTGGAGAAGAAGACATATGATTCGCTGAAAACTACGTAGTGAGAGAACCTTCCTCCACCGTCCGATCATCTGTAGGGACCCGCACCTGCATCGTACGACCATGGATGCGCCAGCCTGTCGAGTTTACTCCACCCCAACTACCCTCCTAAAAGCCATCGAAGCTTCCCCACCGTCGGATCCCCCCGGGTGGAAACCGCATGCGCATCACAGACGATCAGACTGCGATGTACCGGATCATTGCTTGAACCATGATGAGTACTGCTGATCCCTCCTGCTGCTGCTGCTATTGGGGAATCCATCCCCCCACGCGCCCCGTTTTGCACTCGCGAGAATTAATCCTAGTATGGTCAATATTGACAAAAAAATCACTAAAAATCGAATCGATCGATAAATTAAACCGACGTCTAATCAAAAAATAGGTTAATCGGACCGCTCGAAAAATTAAACTAACATGAAATCCAAAAATAGGTTAGTCGGATTCATTGATTCGATTTTGATTTTGATTTTATACAATTTTAAATTTCGATCTTAATTTATAAAATATAAAAAACATGGTTTTGATTAACCGTTTTAAAAATAATAATAATATTATAATAAATTTATAAAATATAAAATATAATTTTAGTATAAATTATAATATTGTTTATATATATATATATATAGAGTAAAATATAATGTATATAATATATAATATTACCCATCATATCTAGTTTATGTAATAAAACTCTCAATATTCCAAAAATAATGGAAATAGGGAAAAAATAGGTCACGGGTTCGAATCACAATTAGAACGATTTACTATATTATAATTAAAATATTTAGTTGTCAAAATAAGACAAGTATTACTGTATTTTTAGGATATAGGGATATTTTTGTAATTTGATCATATATATCGTTACTATAAATATCCTTTTGTATAGTCCTATTTGAGTGATATTGTAATTTTGAGCTATCATTCTCATATATATATATAGGCATATTATCGAACCAAATAAAATTTATGTAATATGTTCTTCTTGTTTTCCTTTTTTGGTTATTTTCATCATTATTGCACGATTGTCAACGATATAATGTATATAATACATCAATTTTTTGGTTAATTGATATATGATTAACAAAAAATACGGTTAATCGAAGATTTTGTTAACCATATTGATGGTTAAGTTTTATGTTTAAATAAATACTAAACAAATAAACAAAAAATCAACGATCGATTTTTTGTAATGACACGTTTCGATTAACCGAACCATACTCATCATAGTGGGGCCGAGGTGGGCCGGGCTATGTCGGCCCAGTTTCACTTGATTGTTTAATAAAGTTGGGCCGGTGTGTATTTCTTAAAAGATATAATAATTATTTTGATTTTATATAAAGGGAGAGGAGTTTGACTTTTTAGATAAAGGGGAGATTATGGGGGGTTGGGTTCCAAGTTGTCAACCATCATCAGCTTTGAATGTTTCGGTTTCAACTATCTCCACTTTGATTTATTATTGGTTTTCAAATTCAACTGAAATCGAACTAAACCGAAATCGAAAAGATAGTCGGTTTGAGCGATTGGACCGATCGATTCGATCTGATTTTTAAAATATTATAAGTTTATTATTATTATTATTATTAAAAACCCTTTTATAGCATATATTTATCACACATATTCTTACCTAATTGATTAACTCTTGATATAATCAATGTTGTCCTTTTCACCTAAGAGTTAATAATAATTCAATCACTTTCAGGTATACGAAATTTAAGAATAATGTTAAAAAATAATAATTCAATATGACGTAAATAATGCTACTTTCTATAAAAATATTGTGGAAAATTAGGTATATATTAACATCCATTTGATTATCAAATATTTTTAGAGAACATTTTAAATTGAAAAGATAAGTTATTTTTTTTAGTTCAAAAACATGTGTTAGATAAAGTCTAGAAATATTTATGGACACTTTAGAAAACAATTTTATAAAAAATAAGTAGAAATTTTTTTGAATCAAAATAATTTAGAAAAGGCACCAACATTTTAGTTTACATAATTTTGTATTTTCTTTTATTTTTTAAATAAATATTTAAAGAATTTGTTGTTTTCACCTACTATAAATAATATATTAGAATCCTTCCAACCTTGAATATACATAATGAATTTGCAATAAATTGCACTACTATTAAATTTGTTATAAATTATAAACCTAAGAGTTTAATAAATATTTACTAATTTTATTTGAAATATTTTAAAATATACTTAGTAGATTATTGTTAGGAATTTATGAGGTCAAAGAATTAAATGGTTCTCATGACTTTAAATTATCTACTTAATTAAAAGAAATTTATTGTCATCATATGGGTCAAGGGGAAAGTTCATGTCATGAAAAGAAAAATATTAAGAAAAATGTTCTTACTCATGTTTGATTTGTCTAATAAAATTTTATAAGAAAAACAAATGTAAAAAATAACTTAGAAACATACAGATTATTAAATTATTTAATCTTTATATTAGTGAATTGAAACAAATAAAATTTGTTTGAATTATTAAGTAAAAATAATATATGAGATTTATCTCTCTTTATACTTTCCTTCAACTTTTTTTTCTTTTTTTCTTTCCCTTGCATTTTTCTGGAAACCAAATATATATATATTTCCTCTACTTTGATAAACACATTTTTAAAAGCCTTGAAATTAGGGGCAAAGCCATATCGTGGAAGGGTACATATAATGGGCGGATTTACATATGTGACGCCTCATATTTTTAGGGATCCCGTTGATCATCGTCAATCTGCAAACCTATGTGTCTCATGTCATGAGACTCATACATGAATAAAATAGTCACGTCATACCCATACATCCTTACTCACCAAAAAATGTCAACTATATTTCAAGAGTTAATTTCACTCTTATTCAAAACATATATCAAATTTAAGAATTCTAATTACATTGCTTTCAAAAATATATATCAAAGTTCTTAATACGCCTGGCTTTCTTCTCAAAAACGGGCTCTGTCGAGCCGTCTCCCCGAATACCCCCGTACTTAAAAGCGGATCCCACGACGACTGGAAGAATAACCAATACGATAACTTCCCACTATGATTACTCCCACCTAAGTGCTTACGTATGGAAAAACACACACATTCAAGCGACCCATGATTCTACTGAATGTCTACACGCCACCTCTACGCCGAAGCCCCCACCACTTCTCACACATACTTACTAAGATGTATGAAAATCGCCTTCAAACAAAAAAAAAAATATTTGTTTTATCGCGCAACCCTCCGATATAAATTACGCCGGACAACTGAGGCGAATTTGATCGGCGAATCCTCCGAAACAATTCACGAGTTTCTCTCGACGCGGAATTGTCGGGCCATTTCCTAACACAATTCTTCTGGACAACTTTCGATAAATTTTTATTTAAATAAGTATACAAAAATCATTGTCGGACAACCCGATTATTTGTCACAGACTCACACCTAATGCTCTAGTGCCAAATAAGATACGTAAACACATTATTATTTCCATTAGGTAATACATGTTAATATACTAAGCATGCATATATTAACAAAATTCACACACATATTATTCAAACATAGAAATAACATATCACACAATTTGTATGTTATTCAAACACCAAACAATAACATACAACAATAGCATATGCGACCATTTTCACCCGCAAATCGGGCCCGGACGATCCGGGTCGCTCCCAAATTTGAACATTCCGGCCCCAAGGTTTTGGGACTAATCAAACGACTCACCACGCTAACACCATCCATTCCATTTCGAATGACTCTAAGCCAAAATAACCACAAAGTAGGAGAAGAACCCCTTACCTCCCTGGAAATTGGTCGAAACTCCAATAAAATCCGCAGACCTTACCGTAGCCTTACAAAGGGGATCAACTTTGCTTATTGTCTCGCCGAGTTTGACGGATCGATCACCGACAAATTTAGAGAAAATGTAGAGTTTTTATCTCTAAAACTCTCTTATTTTCTTTTTCCTCTTTCTTTTCTCTCTCTATTTTCCCTCTCTTTTCCCCATCCAGCACATTGAGTCAAGAGACTCGGCCCTCCATCGCTGGCACGTCAACCCCTCACTGTCGACTCCGGGATTTCATCTTATCCCTTATCCATCTAACATGCATTTCTCCTCCACGACGACGCTACGCTGCTCCCACAAAGTAGCCCACTTCGCCAATATTTCACCCATTATGCCAGTGACACGTGGCGACCGCCGGTTCCACTCATGCGCTTGTCTCGCACTTCTTAATGCTCGGCAAAAACGTGAAATTTCAAATGTCTCGGAATTCGACGAAATTTGACGTGGTAGTTAGATTTCACGAAACGATTTCAATGATGAAGTCCATTTCGTTATTCAAGATCTATAAAAATTTCGGATTTTGAACGAAATTACCGTTTTACCATTTTTCATAAAATTAGAATTTTATCAGGTTTTACAACATAAGTCTAAGGGGAACTAAAATTATAGAAAAAAAAAGTTTGTTTGTATAAGGACTTGATGTAAGATAAATTCATGTTATCGTAAAACTAAAGGCGAAAGGCAAAAATTTGACGTCCAACCATTGCAGTAAAGAAGAGAACGCTTTGGACTTTTTGTGTTTTAACTTCTCAAGAACGCGATGATGTTGTTTTTCGATGCAAAGAGCGAGCAATAACAACACCAAGAGCGATAAGATGAAATTCCTTATATAGAGGTTTCTATCGTAACCTCCACCTTAAATGCTTAATTATGTTTTAAAATTAATGGGCATACATTAAGAACCAAACTAATGGAACGTATGAACCACCTTTGAATTTTCTTTCTTACTTAGCCTTAATGAAAGAAACGATAGATACAGGATAGGAAATTAACACTCGAACGACCACTAATTTAAAGTAAAAGTCAATTGTCATATAAATAACACGATATTTTTGTCCCACCCAACTTATTTTCAAGCTCCCCCAATGTAAACATCACCTTTAGTAATTTTCTTAGGAAAAAATTTTAATGGAAGGATTAAAATCGGATAATATCTATATGATTGGGTAAGGGTTTGAATGCTTTTTAAACTTAAAAGCAGGTAAGGGCGAGTAACATTGGACATAGGATTTTTTACTTTGAATTACTATAATGTAGTAATCTACTTTCAAGAAGTTTCGAACCTTAGTCCTTCCACTCCCTATGTTTGATCTAGTGCTTTAAACCAATCGAGCTATGACTTATTGACTAATAAATTTGGATGTAAAAAACAAGGGGAAGATAATATAAGAGTTTTGCTTTTGAATATTGCTTTTAAAATAAATAAAAAACCAATTTAGTACAAATTTTTAAAAATGTCCAAACTAGTGATTTTAAATCGTAATCAACAATTACGGTTTTAACTTAAAAAAAAATTAAAATTGTATTACCCAAAATCGAGAGTCATTGCTCACTCATCAGCAGTGGAAAGCACGTGGATAGCGTACTAACTCGATACCACATCGTTATTAATCCCATTCTGGGATACATAATTTTACAAATCAAATAAGAAATCTCATTTATGCAGGCTATTCAAGCAAACCTGTACAATATACAATCACATGACCCATCCGAAGCCAGATATAACACAATGACCGCACCGGGTCCATTTATGAGAAAAAAATTGATCAGACAAGGTCCATTTATCCACATTCGTAGTAAAAGCAGTGCAGTATAAAAGCAGTTGTATAGGTTCAATTACAACTCTTTTACATAAAGGCACATGCAAAAACTAGTTTGTTCCAAAAATTTTACAAAAAGAATTATAAAAGCTACAAGTCGGCTTTCTTCACTATTACGGTTTGAATGAGAGTTGCCCATCGGCGTATATCCCGCACCTGAAATGTTTTTCCCGTATAGGGTGAGCCACGCTTAGTAGAGTAATTCCTACAGAGGCTACTCCCCACTTAAGTACACATGCAATGCTCACATTTGACAATCCATATTCACATTAACAATTCCAAGTAAGAATATGCAATTTTAGGTTGAATTCCACGTAATAAATCTTTATGAAATGAGATGAGACTGTCATGAGTCTCTGAGCTCACCACAATGCAATGTCATGTGTGATAAAATTCGTCATTGATGGATTACATGTGATCATTTTCAAATAAAATAATGTGTTTAAAGCAAAACTTGTTGGATGTTAAACCTCGAATGATCATTTCATACAAAACTCATGTGTCTTTCAAGCGGCGGATTTCGGGGTTTTCATCGCGGGCCCGCTTTATGCTATACGCTTTTTTGAACTTTCGGATTGGAGTGTATGAACCCGATGGCAGGGTATTTCACTTTCGAGGAGTGTCTAGCCCTTTTTGCTATTACCCAACACAAGTTTTTCCATGTCATGCAACCATGCGACTCATTAATCACCAAATGTGGTGTTTGATCACCAACCAATCTGCTCGCGCTATGAAATCTGATGTTACCGTCGTATGCAATGTAATGCACCATTGCATGTCAATGTTATGTCACATATGTAACGAATGTCATATGGACATTTTAATTCATACAATTCATCATGCATTATGGACAATTATATCACATACATATAATTTCTAATTAAACACTCACAACAATGTCAATACATTAAAACACATATATTAACATTTTATCAAACAACAATAACCAAACATGTTATCATAAAATCAAACAATAACATACTTAACCCTCAAGGCAAATTGTGGCATGTAAAATTCCCATAAAACAACCCAAACAACCCCTTAATCGGGCATAAAAATAGGCCAAATAGGTATAAGCTATCATAAAATTGGACAAACAAGCCCATACTTGATCCAGTTTTTGTACTTCATCCCAAAACGACCCACCAAAAACAATTTTTTGGACATTCCACAAACAATCACAAACCAGCTCACAAAGCCGACCATAAACAAGCCATAAAAACAGTTATAAACCATTTTTAAACAGTCTAAACAGCCCCTTAACAGCCATAAACCAGATTTTTAATCCAAACAGCCCCTAAAACAATTATTTAAACATGTCATAAACACTTGTAAATCAAACCACAAAACCAACCACAACTAGGCCATAAAAACGGTCGTAAACTATCCAACAGTCAAAGCAATAGCCCTTAATGACTAAAAATCCCGGCCAAACAACTACAATAGGGCATAAACGAGTCAAACAACTACTAAACCATTATTTAATTGTCTGTCATATTTCAGCATGTCGACCCACAAAACTGGCCACAAATAGGTTATAAAACGTGCCTAACAACCCTTTAAACAAGCTAAAAATCAGTCAAACAATCCCTTAGAGCATAAAAACATAGCCAAATGGTCCATATGGGTGGAAATAGAGTCAAACAACCCTTAGGGTGGAATAAACCAAAGTATAAAGAATCTTTACCTCTTTGAGTATAGTAGAATGGTAGGAGGTCTCAAGAACACCTCCTAAACCTAAAAACTTTGATTTATTCAAAATCTCATATTTCGGATCTTCGGTGAAATCCTTTTTTTTTATCTGACATGCCGAGAGGCGATGACTTTGGTGCTGCCAAATAATTCGACCGACCCAGATTCGATGATCATTGAAAGATTTGGATCTTCTCTTCACTCTCATTATTTTCTACTCTCCCATATTTTTTCCAAACTGAAGATGAATCGATATTTTATTAAAACGATTTATTTAGATGGGTTTAAGTTCAAATTATTTTATATGAACCTTACTTAAATTATTTCATATCTAAGATTTTTTTAAAAATCTCGTTTTAAATCCAGTGGACATCAAATCGTACAACGTAGAAAAATCCGATTATCACAGATAGATTAAATTTGTTTAGGTAACTAAATTTCATAAGACGAATTCAACGATTAGATCTGTTTCATTATCTGATATCTAAAAAAATTAAGGTTTACAACCTGTATTATAGTGAAAAAGTTCAAATTTATCCGAGTTTCACAAAAATCATAATTAGTACCTCCGAATTTAACTTAAATTTTTTTTTGAAATCTCAGTTACCAACTAGGCAACTACGGATTTTGAAACATTTGTTAATTTGATAATTCTTTTCTTTTTGAAAAAAAAAAAAAATTGGGACAAAACTTGGGAATTAATTTGAATTTTCCGTCTTGAAGGAATAAACGTCATTGGGAATTCCAATTCCCATATACAGCTAAGCTAATAACAGAGAGGTGCAGGAAGAGGGCAGAAGCCACGTGTTGTTACTCAGGTCAGTTAACATGTGGATTGGTCGCACAAGTCAACTGTTGTTGATTAGAGTCATCCAAAATCATTCTAAATTCAGATGATATAGGGAGAGAATTATCGACGAGTCGAATGGGAAAAGTAAAACCCCCGTCTCCCAACTTAGGCCAAGTCAAAAGATTTGTTGATCGGTTAAGAGATCGGGTTGGATTGAGCTTTATATTTTCTTGACGTCCATGTGCCTTCTAATAGGTGAGCCTGACGGGTTTGGCAAGCCTAAGCGAGCGAATTTGTCAGTCCAAAGATTAAAACCATTTTTTTTATTTTAACCCCTTTCTCTAACTTAAAATTTAATGCACCAAATAAATTATATATTTATTTGATTTTAATAATAAACTTTTAATAAAATATATATTATAAATGAAGTTACATTATGTATTTTTTTTAAAATAAAATAGGATAGAGGATAGGCCTGAGCGGGTTTGCGAGCATGTCTAAGGACCCATAGACTAGGTTGAGCCTAAAATGAAGCCTTGTATTAATTTTAAGCGGGCTCGGGTCGGGCTAGACTTTATAAGCGAATTAAATGGGCTTTGGGATTTTTAGAGACACCTAGTTTTATCCTAGAATATTATATATTTTTTAAATACTAATATAATACGTTTTTGTAAAACATGCCCAAAATAATTTGTTCTCATCAAAATCGTAATTGTTGACTATGATTTTAAACACTAATTTGGATATTTTTTTTCAAACCTGTATTATATTGGTATTTTATTCTATTTTAAAAGCACTATTACGAGACAAAACTCGCTTCCTTTCTTCCTTTATTTTACCATATATTATTGGGTTGTGTGTATGAAACTGAATTGGTTTGGTCTTGGTCTTGGGTCTATTCCTGAATGGTCACCAATTTGAATTTTTTTAGGTCCATTAGAGGTTTATTTGGCCATCAACCTTAGGAATCATGGAATCAGTTGATAACTCAGTTGATCTAGTCTTGGGTTTGTTCTCCAATAGTCACTAGTTCGAGTCTCTTTATACGTATTGAAAGTTTACCTGATCGTTAACCTTTGGATTTGTTCTACAATTATCATCAGTTCAAGTTCTTTTAGGTTCATTGGAGGTTTACCTGATCTCAATTTGATAAATAGACTCGATCGTAAATCCTAATTTATTCGTTATAAATAATAATATTTATTATATATTTGAAAACATGGAAGGATTTATATAAGTTTACTTGTCAAAGAAATACAAAGTTTCAACTAATCTTAATTATAGATAAACCAAATATGTAAAATAAAAATCATTTTAAAATAATTATATTCTTATTTTTGATGGTTTTAAGAGGCAAACATGTTATAAGAATGTAAATTTTATTTTATTTTTTCACAATGAAAAATATGATGAATACACAATTTTAATTTTAATAAAAATAAAAATAAGTAGAAAAGAAATTTATTTATTCAACTAAACATGATAGTAGTTGATTTGAGTTTTAAATGATTTTTTTGAAATTAGCAAACTTTCTTTATAATATAGTAAATTATCATAATTTAGATTTGAATCGAGGACCTTCTGCACTCCTATCTTATACGTCTTTTTTTTTAACGTTAAATCTCTGCCATACGAATTAGATGGTAATTTTTGTTTGTTTGTATAATTGTGCATTGCTGGTTGTGTAGGAGTGGGATTAGAGCCCCAGCAATCGGGTGGCCGGCCAGAGACCAGTGGGATAGGCAACCAAAGGTCGGGCAAAGGAAATTGGCCCGGGGAATTTTCGAATAAGGTGCTTATTAACCGCCCAAAGTGGGAATTTAGTCGGGCCAAATAGCCTTTGAAGACAAAAAAATTAGAGGCCGGGGTTGGTAGGGTCGGGCCATCTTGGTAGACCACATGATGAGCCGGTTAAATTGGCCTCGATTTTTAATTTGGCCGGTTTTTCGAACCAATAATTTAATGGCTCGGCCCAGGCCCTAATTTCGAATTGGACAGGCTAGCCCGGCAGGTCAGGTCGATTCTTTCTAGAAATTGGGATAATGGAGCATTTCGATGAATGATCAAACTTTGACTTGTTTTTTTGAGAGTCGAACTAAGAAAATGATGGTCGAATAGGCCCCAAGCACATTAAACTTGATGCTTGAATAAGCCCAGGAACATTGGCCCCGACAAGACAATAAGTAATTGAATTAATATGCTGTGTTATTAGATTTTGAGCTGGGATCTGAATAACTCGTCCCACCCTTTTACCACTCGAGGCAGCCTCAAAATTCCCTTTAATTCTTAGTGGATGGGGTCTTTTAGAATTCCAAAATGTCACTTTCTAATTTATATTTCCCTCCCATACTTGACTTCAAGAAAGGGGAATTGACTTTTTGTATGCCCACTCTCTCTATCATGTCTCTTTCATTACATTAATTTATCCTTTTATTTTTGTTTTTAACTAAATAAAAACAAAAAATATATATTTAAGTTCTATATATTGTAATTTCATGTGTTGAAATTACAAAAAGGAAAATGTTGGTTGAAAAATCAAGCCAACTATTTATTATTCAACTTAAAGCTCGATAAGGCAAGTCGGCGCATATGAATAGCCAAGTCAAATCCACTATTCACAATCTTCTTTGTTTTTTCTTTCTCCTACCTATTCTTGTCCTAACTGTTTTAATGTTTTTGAAAAGTAGTTTTTATATTTAGAAAATGTCAAAACATATTCAAATAGGAGGAGGATGGGCTGAACACCCCCAGTTTTGATGGGCCGGCATGTTTGGGCCCATGCTATAAATCCACTTGTCCACTTTGGCAGCCCAAATCCTAGCAGGGCCATTGCTAGTGCCTGGCCAATCTTATGGTGATCATCTTTTTTTATCGATGACAGGAGTATTTTGAAGTGTTTTTGTATGCTCTGAGAAATGCGCATTTAAGTAAATATCGCAATCTGCATACGAGTTGGGGAAGCCAGCGAGGATGGTAAAGTTTATCCTTGAAGCAATTTGCGTTCTCGGAGTGCAGGCTGAGATCATTGGTTAAATTAGGAAGGCGATATACCAGCATTACATGATCGCTAGTATAATTGATAAATATTCAAATAGAGATAATAAGAACAAAATAATTAATGTAGATTGCACTACAATAAAAGAAGATATAAAGTAGGGAAAAAAACATAAACCCTAGCCTCATTTTCTTTCAACTTTTTCTCTGCTAACTTATTTTCTTTAAGTGAGAATGAGTGATTTTTTTGGTCATTCTTGACTTGAAATCACCCATATGATGTCTCTTTCCGTATATTTTCTTTCTCAATAAAGTGGTTATTTAACACATATTTAGGTTTTTATTTTGTTTTCATGATTTAGTTGTCGCTTTGGTGAACATGTGATTGTTATCGCCTTCATACGCGTGTGGTTGTTATCGTTTTGGTGCAACGGGTAGTTGTGTTGTTTCAATATGACGTTTCGATTTTCGTCGTTTTATGCGGCTTTTATTTGTGTTTGGGTGATGATTAAATGCGGTCGAATCTGATAAATCGAATCGATGATCGTCCAGTATCTTCTGGCCCCAGGAATCGTATGTATTATAGTCATGATAGTAGTATCGAATCGTAAAGCTGGTATCGACGTATGGGGCTTTTGGGTTGTTCGTTTATGCTATTAATATGAATGTTGTTTCGTTAACATGATTTTAGTAATTTTGATTATATGTTTATCGATGTCTTCTTAGTTTTGAATCGATGAAATTATTTTACTTGTAAAATCAGCTTTATAACCGTAACCAACTTTGTGAAGCCATAATATATATATATATATATATATATATATATATATATATATATATAACCCGACTTACAGCATTACCTCGATTAATAATCAACAACTCCATCAAGTGGTGAAGAAATTCACTCATCATTAGTCATCTCTCAATTATGAAATTTTTTTCTCATATCTAACTATCTCAAACTCTACTAGTTAGATTTAAGAAGTGATATAAGGTAAGAAATGATGTAAAGGGCTAAGGTATGGGGGGATGAAAGGTAATTGAAAACATGCGTAACGCAATCAAATAATTTTATTCTTCTCAGGTTACAAAGAATTCAAGTGTATATGTCTAGAGGTATTTTATACTAGTAGACCCATACCACGTGTCACCTTCCAATTCGCGCATTGCCCGTAACGGTAGTGGGATCAGGATGGTGGGTTATAGTTTGCTGATACAACGACACGTGTCCCCACGACATTCGAGCATTTCCTACATTTGGGCCTCGGCCCAAAGCCCTCTTGATACTAGGCCTCAGGTATTTACATTTGGGCCCCGATACAGCCCATTTCAGTGATGTAATAGTGTCTAAGGAGTCATGTTGTACATAGAGAGAGGAGAGTGGGTCCCACGGTATCACGGGGAGACCATATCAACAACTAACACCAATTTTAACATCGTTTAGGCTCATTAACAGGGATTTAAGTAGGTTATAGAAGTATACATCAAAGGCCTCCCTCTTTAGATCTAAAAAGAGTTCAAGGTGTAAATAGAATATATGATAAAACACGAGGGGTTTTTTACACCGTTACCCAACATAATTCAGTACAAATATTTTTATTGACATGAATGGATCACAAGAACATATTATGAGAGAATGAGAAAATAATTTTTCTTAAAACCAACAATAACACAAAGAATAAGAATAAATGCTGTCTATATTCCTAACTCAGTTGGTAGAGCGTTAAATATTTATAAAGGCAAGGCATCTAAGAAGGGAAGGGGTCTTAGGTTCGAGTCCCAGTGGAGACGGTTTACTACATTATAACAAAGTGCTTAGTTAGTTGTAAAAAAAAAAAAAAAGAAAAAAAAGAAGAGGAATGAATCCACATATGGATGCCACATCACCTGCCAAGTCAGCATAACAAGAGAAGGAGGAGACAGAATTAGAATTGTGTGTATCAAAAGAGAATCAGTTCTTGATGCTGCTGAGATGGCAAAGTATGGGTGCAGAGGTCTCACTCCAACTTGGTAAACCAATCAAAAGCAGCCAAAACAGAAAATTCAAAACATTATCTTATCTTATAGGGTAATCCACTTGTCCCCCCATAACCTGACACAATTTCTCTGGCTGCAATTCTCTCTCGGATCTCATGGATCACATTCAAAAGTCCCAATCTGTGGCTTCACAGAGCCACTCAATTCCCCATTTGGGTTTTTTCTCCCATTTGATCAAATGGCCATAAAATTTCTCCTGGTTTAGTTCCTCTGTTTCTCTCTCTCTCTCTCTCTCTCTCTCTCTTAAGAGATCTAAGCACTTTCCAGCCAATTCCCCATTTGGGTTTTTTCTCCCATTTGGTCAAATACCCATAAAATTCCTCCTGGTTTAGTTCCTCTGTTTCTCTCTCTCTCTCTCTGTTCAGATAACCAAGCACTTTCCACTCAATTCCCCATTTGGGTTTTTTCTCCCATTTGATCAATATACCCACAAAAGTTCTGGTCTAGTATCTCTCTCTCTCTCTCTGGATTTAGCAATTTAGCTCAACTCCCCAATTGGGTTTTTTCTCCCACTTGATCAATGCCACAAAAGTTCTAGTCTAGTTCCTCTCTCTCTCTCTCTTTTCTCCCATTTGATCAATACCCACAAAAGTACTGGTCTAGTTCCTTTCTCTCTCTCTCTCTCTCTGTGGATTTAGCAATTTTAGATTGGCATATGATGGTGTGGACGAAAGAATGATCAGGACATCAGTCCTTCACCAGAACCATCTCTTGGTACCACAAGAAGATCCACCTCAAACAGCCCTACAGCCGAGCTTCAAATCCGGAGAGAAAGAATGCTACCTTTCCTTCTTGAAGAAATGCAGGAACATGAAGGAATTCAAGCAAGCCCATGCCCATATCCTCAAGTTAGGACTCCTTTTGGATCCTTTCTGCGCAAGCAATCTTCTCTCCACTTGCGCTCTATCAGATTGGGGCAGCATGGACTACGCACGCTCCATGTTCGACGAAATGCCTGAACCAGGTTCCTTTCAATTCAACACCCTGATCAGGGGACACCTCAAGGATACGAATATGGAGGAAGCTCTCCTCACCTATATAGAGATGGTAGAGAGAGGAGTCAAGCCGGATAACTTCACTTACCCGTCTCTGCTCAAGGCGTGCGCTCGGCTTCCCGCACTTGCGGAAGGAATGCAGGCGCATGGCCATGTTTTCAAGCTCGGATTTCACGATGATATCTTTGTCCAGAACAGTTTGGTCAGTATGTATGGGAAGTGTGGGGAAATTGGACTTTCTTGTGCGGTTTTTGAGCAGATGAATGAACGGAATGTCGCTTCTTGGAGTGCCATTATTGCAGCTCATTCAAGCTTGGGAATGTGGAATGACTGCCTTAGGCTGTTAGGGGATATGAATAGGGAGAAAAATTGGAAGGCTGAAGAGAGCATTTTGGTTAGTGTTCTCTCTGCTTGTACTCATTTGGGCGTTCTTGATTTGGGAAGGTCTGTTCATGGCTTCCTACTGAGGAACATGACTGGACTGAATGTTATAGTCGAGACTTCCTTACTAGAAATGTACATGAAATGTGGGAATGTCGACAAAGGTATGCATATCTTTCAAAACATGGCGAAGGAGAAGAAGAACAAGATGTCCTATAGTGTGATGATTTCTGGCCTTGCCATGCACGGCTATGGCCGGGAAAGTTTGCGGGTTTTCGGCGAAATGATCCAACAAGGCCTTGAACCGGATGATGTTGTCTATGTGGGAGTTCTGACCGCCTGCAGCCATGCCGGTTTAGTCCGTGAAGGTCTGCAGTGTTTCGACAGGATGAAGTTAGAGCAAAGGATAGAACCTACAATACAGCACTACGGATGCATGGTCGATCTCCTGGGCCGAGCCGGGAAGATCAATGAAGCTCTGGAGCTGGTCAAGGCCATGCCCATGGAGCCGAACGACGTTGTCTGGCGCAGCCTTCTCAGCGCGAGTAACGCCCATGGCGACTTGGAAACAGGGGAGGTTGCAGGCAGGCGGTTGTTTGAACTAAACTCTCACAAATCAAGTGACTATGTTGTGTTATCGAACATGTATGCTCGAGCTGGAAGGTGGACGGATATGGCCAGGACTCGAACGGAAATGCATAGTAAGGGCCTAAACCAACGGCCCGGGTCCTGCTCGGTGGAGGTGAAGAGGAAGATGCACAGATTCGTTTCGCAGGATGCAGGGCATCCCCAGAACAAGAGCATATACGAGATGATGTACCAGATGGAATGGCAGCTGAAGTTCGAAGGGTACGCCCCGGAAATAGATGAAGAAGAGAAGAAACAGAGACTGAAAGGTCATAGTCAGAAGATAGCAATTGCATTTGCACTCATAAATACATCAGCGGGTTGTTCTATAAGGATAGTTAGGAACCTAAGGATGTGTAATGACTGTCACACTTACACAAAATTAATTTCAATGATTTTTGATAGAGAAATTACTGTAAGGGATCGGAATCGGTTCCACCATTTTAAAGATGGGGTTTGTTCTTGTAGAGATTACTGGTGAAGAATGGACACAAATTTCTCATTCATGTAGTGACTGATTTTTTTGCCCAAGTTGTCAAGTTTTTCACTGTCCTGAAACAAGCTTAATATGACTAGGATTGTAATCGATTTGAGTCGATATCAAGCCAAGCTTGAGCTCAACTCAATTAAAAAACTCGAAGCTCGAGCTTGACTCAGCTTTTTATCAAATGTTCGAAACTGAACCCGAAAATAGTCGAGCTACTTGAACTCAACTCGATTAATAATATAGTAAAACTCAATTAAGCTCGTAAGCAGCCCAAGTTGGGTATTGTGATACTCGAAGCGACGCGATAAGCTACTCGGGCAAAATTTGGTTCGATTAACACGAATTAAATTCAAGTAGCTCACGGTATCTTGATTAAAATTTAACATCCTAAGCATGACTGTAAAGAATTGAAGGAGCTAGATCTTAAGTACTGCCTACACGAGTAATTTCTGTCCGAATAAATAACTATCGGGATGAACAATTAATCAGTGTGCATCATTCTGTGGGCTCATTCGATCCATCTCCATATCAAATCTGTTCTGACCTCGGGAGTCAGTTTCTGAGATGATCAAATAATCCACTCATTTCAAAACCTTTTGATACAAAAATTATATATATATCATGAGAAATATAATTGTAGGGTGTGTCTCACTTAAGTGCACTTATAATTTTTATTTATATTAGGTAGGGTCTTGTCTTTGCTTAAAAAATGTCGTCTTCTAGCGGCGCCGAGGGCTAGGCTTTTCGTCTCGATGTGCCTTAGCCTCAAATAGCGTAATGGATGCCTAGAGAGAATTCAAAATCCATAGAGGGATTAAAAGTAAACTATCCCATGAAATCATTTCCATGACATGCTGAATAGGAGAGGTTTTAGCAAAAAAGCATTTGTATGGTCCCAATGGGCATAACAATGAGTTTAGTTCATGAGTTTATAGTAACTTCAAATTGTACAACATTCAAAGAAACTACAAGGAGTGAAATCACCAACCTATTGTTTTGCCAAGTTTTACCCTTCAAAACTTATTTTCTATTCCTCATCATCAAGTATAATATCACATTTCCTTCTAATTTTAAGAAGATTAAAGACCTCAATTATTGAAAGATAAAAAGTGTTTTCATTCAATACTAACCGAAGAAATTGCTGATGTAATTTGCTGGGCTTGTGGATCGTCGCTTTCTAAACGAACACCATGAGGGTCTTCTCTGACTAGCATTTGAAGTACATTGAGGGAAGTCCATGCTTTGGTTATGTTGCCGGTCGAATTCCCTAAGGAGACAGCAAAAATTGCATCAAATCCACCTGCTCCGGGAACGCCAGCCAACAGAACTCCTTTCATGTTCATAGTAGCATCCAAAAGCTGAGTTTGTGAAGGAGGTTCTATCTGCAATTAGGAAAGTAGAAGAGAAATCAATGAACTGGTAGAAAAGCATGGTGATTGTTAAAAAGATCGAGTCTCCTAAAAGCTCAAGCTTTTAGGATTTTAGTTTAATATGAATTAATAGGAAAAATTAGTATTAAAATCTTGAACTTTCATGACTTTTGCATTTAAACCCTGAACAAAAAGTTTGTTTTTTTAAATATAGCAACTTTCATGAATTACGTTTTTATATCCCCCAACAAAACTCCGAACCTCTACCCTGTCCAGCGTGGCACGATGAAACGATGTCATTTTGATGCTAGAACTACAATTAAAATGAAAGTTGGGGATACAAAAACAAAGTTCATGAAAGTTGTATTTAAAAGCGATTTTTTGTTCGAGTTTAATCACGAGTCATCAGACCAGGCATACAATACTGGGTACAATGTGAATCTCGTGCGCTAACCCTCCCTCACGTGTAACCATACAGCACGTGGAGAGGCAAACAAACCAAATAAAAAGCCTACCGGTATGCCTGCAGCCTCACCCATTTGTCGCATATTACTTCTGATCCTAAGCATAGCATCTCTTGCTCCTAACAATGCATTAACAACTGCTTCTTGGTCTGGCCTACTGGCTTGCTCCATCCACTGTTCAAGTAATCAAGATTTTGTGAATTCGAAAATAAAATAAAAATAAAAAACAAAAAACAAAAAGAGTTCAGCTAGTTGTCGACAACTGATGGCATAAATGAACTAAACAATATCATCAACTTCAAAACAGGGATTGAAGCTTAAACTGACAGTTGAAATAAAAACTAGAATCAACCAGTTTTCAGGTATTCGAATTCCAGTACAATATTATAAGGAGCTAAAGAGCCACATGACATGTAAATACATATTTATATATATACCTTTTTTTTTTTTTTTTTTTTTTTGATCCGTAAATTTTTGTCCATACTAGGATTTGAACTTGAAACCTCCCACGAACCCTCTCCATCCTTGTACCAATTAAGCCATGCCTCAAGGGTTCATGTATACCTCTCTCTTTCTCTATCCGTGGTTCAATCTTGATATTTTGTGCATAGATATATGTCCCACATCTAGAACTGTTATACTGTATCCATACGAAATCACAGGTTCATGTGATCCGTGATAATTATCACAAATATTGCACAAACCAAAATTAGACATTGTTGTTAGAATCTATTTAATGCCCCAATTGTTGCTTTTTTAGTAGTCTGGGCAATAAAAAGAACAAGAAATTTTATATTTTATATTTATGTAACTTACAGTAATGGGTTCAGTATATCTCCCCATACCATCCAACATCCATCACATGTCTTTAAAATGTGCTCATTGAGTAAAAGACACATAAAAATCTGAGATCATCAAGCACATGGGTGAAAATAAGTCCACTAGATGGAGGAAAACATGACATAAAACAGAGTAAAGTATTAAAAAAATTTAGTGAATCAGTGAGGATAAATAAAATGGCACTGAACAACTATGGACTAAAAGAAATAAGCATTCACAGCAGATTTCATCAGGCCGGAAGTAGTTGCTATTCGTTTAACCTAAAAGTTTTCCTCAAATACAGAATGGCTCTTTGTAATTCAAGATAAAATTTTTTCTTAGGCTAATCTTTATGTATTGGAAGCTATTGTCCAGATTGAAAATTGTTGCTGTTTGTTAAACGACCAACTTTCCTAAAAGCTTAGGCTTGTAGGATTTGGGTTTAAGGGTTTAATACGAATATCATGTCTTTAACACCCTCCCTCACGTGCAGGCCCATACCCACATGTGGCTGTCAAATAAACTAAATAGAATCCTCCATAAACTTTCAAATAATAAATGAGGAATAAATGCAAAGAGGTGGCTCGAACCTAGGACCTTTTGTCAAACTGTTTTGATACCATGTTAAATGACCAACTCTCCTAAAAGCTTAAGGATTCGGGTTTACTATGAATATCATGTCTTTAACATGTTTGAAGAACGGTGTATTCGCAGAACGAAAGGATAATGAGTCGGTATTCCATTTAAACCTGCATCAGAATCCTTCCACATCTGCATCCATTCCAGTGTTCCCCATCATATTGTGGCACTCTTAAGATCGTAGTATCCTTTTTAGCTTTGCCCTCGAAAGGTTTGCAGAAGAGATTCGAATATAAAATTAACCATTAACTGGTATGCTTACACATTCATATGCAAAAGGGTGGAAATAACACATAATTCTTACACACAAATAATTTATAAACACATGAACACATCGAATCATTGACCAAAATGAATGAATGTCTTTATGCACACAAATAATTCTTACATTAGAGGTTTGCTTAAAAAATTTCTAATTTATAATTAATAAATGAATTTCGCCATTTTATGAGCATAGTCAAGAAGCCTTCCCATGATGTACCAGGTTTTTAGCTGACCAAAAAGAGAGTTGGGGCCACAGCCAAGAAACGCTTTAAAAAATAAATATTTCAGCATAAGCAGGTCCAGTTAAGAGAAAATAAATGGAAGGTCATTGTAGAAACTAGGGCTGAAATCAAAGGAATGGACTAAGAGGCAGTGTTGTAGTGCCATATTTGTTGCTTCCACATCTTTTCGTATGTGGCTACCCTCTAAGCAACTTTCAATTGCCACGGCAACAACAAAACTGCTCTAGTAATAAAATTTCCTCAAATTCAGTTCTATGAGACATCCAACTTTACTTTTTAATCTGGTAAATCTTTTGTGGCCGTGGTAGATATTTCCTGTACTAATTTTCTTTTCAATTTCTTAATAAACATCAACAACTGCTAGTTTTCACGAATAAACAAACCAATTTACGCAAAAATTAGAATCAACAATAAGAAATTTTCTACAAGAAATTTTGTTAGGTGTGCCAACTATTTTCTAGAAGTTTCTAGCAAATCTGATTTCAAAGAAGACTGTTCTAACATTTATTTTCAATGATACTAGATTTGTAAGAATTTTTACTTTTGTTCCTACTTGATTGCAGAGATGAGTAAAATGAGATCATAAATTACCTTCTCTGACCTATGCATGCTGCAACTGATGATCACAGATTTATATGCATCCCAATTTTCCTCTGCTAATTTGCTCAAAATCTTGAATTGTGTTTCAAGAGCAAAATTTGCCTCTGACAACTTTCTCCATGTTTCTAGGGACTTCTCGGGGTCAGACTTTTGCCACTTCTTTACAGCACCTACCATTGATGGTGTTGATGAACCCCCAGCTCCTGGTTCTCCTAGCAACTACCATTTCCACCATTGATCAGAAAGGGCAATTAATAACAATAATAATAATAATAATAATAGAACGATGAAATGAAGAAAGGCTGTTAAGGATGCACCATTCTATTTATTACAAAAAGAAAAATAAAAGAATGGTAAAGGATAACTAGAATCTAAGGATGCTGTTTCTCAAAAAAAAAAAAAAAAAAAAAAGTTGTTTGTGATCAAATAATTCATTACATTTGTTTCCTGATTTATTCTCTGAAATTATTGCTCAAAATGGAATTTCTAGTTGGTGTCCCACAAAGGTATAAGTTCAACCAAAGACTGATTAACAGAGAGAAGGCATGCTCCCAGTATATAGCAGGCACCTCAGTTATGATGAATGACGAGACAGAGCATCTTTCATCTCTTGGCAGATGATAAATGAGGAAAACTTTTTAATCAATCGAATAACATTACGGAGGAAAAAGGCATTTTATTAATAAGCTTTTTTCCCTCTCTATATTTACAAATGTCATACCATAAATGCATATCCATATGCAAGCAGCAATAAATGATTATATCTTCATGCTTACAAGAGTCATTAACGGTGGCAAGGAAAATTTAATCCTTTCATGATCCCAATTTCCTTTAAGTATATCATGAATAACTTCTTGTATGGGCAGTCCTTCTATTGCAACCTGGATTATCACAACAAGAAAAATTAAAAAGGAAACAAGTACTAGGAAAATCTTGCAAAGAACATTTACTAATATTAGTATGATAGTAACATATTTTTGGGGACACGTTATTCTTCTCGATATGAATTCATCTTTTTCATCTGAATATACAGAAACAAATCATTCTTCTAGATAAAAATCCATTATTTCACCTTTGCATATGCCAACCCATTTTTTTTCAAAAGCTAAGTATGGAAAATATATTAGACAAGCAACAAAGTACACAATAAATGCCAAAAGGCGAAAAAAAAGGAAAAAAAGAACAAACAAACACCCACCACCCTAATAACAAGCATCCCTCAACCAAATTGGAGTGTTCCTAGCAAGAATCCCAAAATGAAAGGGCACCCCTAGCAAGAGGAAAGGCATATATATATATATATATATTGATAAGTAAGGCAGCAAGATGTATTGAATAAAAAGGGGAGAAAATCCCAAGTAGACAGGCAGTATACTGAAAGCTCTCTAGAGCCAAAAACACGAAAGAAAGGGGGAGACAGCACAGCCCCTAGCAATGACCTAACCAAATCCAATACAGCCCCCAAAGAAATAGGCATATATCATCACTTAAGGATCCAATCTAACAGATCTAGATTGAATGAAGATCTTCAAAGAAGAAACAAACCTTTTTTTTCCTTTCGATATGTTAAAAGAAGAAAAAATAAATCCATCTAGTTCTTCCTCAGAAATAGAAGAAAAAGTTTTGAACAAAAATATGCCTGTCAGATTTATTTGCCGCAACAATATAACAAAGGGGGAAAAAACTTATTGTGTTATCAAATGGAGGAGCCCCACCTTCATGCCCCTAACCCCACCTACCCATCCCCCTGCAATCCCAACTGGCCACATGGTTACCATGGTAGCACATATGCTATTGACCCATTGATATCTGATAAAGACAGCATGAATCACAGATTGCTTTGATTTATATGCCAAACTGAAAATTTAGACAAGAATCAAGACTATAGGCTTCCATCAATGTACAACAAAGCCATTCACAACAAGCACAAACCTAGAAACAGGGAGAGAGTGATAGACCCCAAAAGGGTTTTCTTCTGAAGAATGAATTTTATTACAGAGAAGGAAACAAGGCCAGGTATTCGAGAGACCTGGACTCTCCTCAGAGCTCAATGCTCAAGCAAAACAGAGAATAAAGAAAAACATATGGCCTCCCTCGACAAGGCTTTCCCAAATATAGCCTCACCTCCTCCCACTAACCACAAACCAATTTGTTACAAAAGATTCCCCCCACATGACCTGCACCAAAAAATTTCCTCTCATAATCCTGCTGTTTTTTCTCAATTTACAACTTTGTCCTTGATTTTCTCCTAGCATAAGTGATATGAATGAAAGATCTAAATGAGAGAGAGAGAGACCTGAGCAGAAGAAAGGACTTCCGGGGAGAACCGGACATATCGTTGACTGCCATAAACTGCAGAGCTGACATCAAACCCACTACCAACTTTCCCTTGTGCAATGCAGTGAGCACTTTGAGCTATTATATGCACCAAATCAAGATCCACACTGTCTTTTTCTTGGTGGAGATCTTTATCCAATGAAGATAAATTAACAACTCCAAAGTAATGAAGTAAAGCAGCAACCACTGATGTTGTCATTGCTGCAGATGAACCCAGTCCAGTTTTTGCCACTTCCGGTTTGCAATTCTCTCCATTTGATTCCCCTGAATTAAAGGTAATTGATGTAAAAGGCGGAAGGGCAGCCAAAACATCTGGTGTCAAAGGGAGTCCACGTGCTTCGATCTATAGGAAAAGGTAGAGTATAGTCGTAATAATCTGTGAATAATGAAAATCTAAATGAAAGATAGCTTAGAGCAGCAGGACCTAAAACATTACTCTATATTAGGAGGACCCAAAACCATTAAAACCGTTAAGGAATAAGCACTGAGGTAGCTTTTTCTCGTAATAAATGTGATCATTCATGAAAAGCTTGAAAGTACTCTTTTTTTCTCCCATCCTATAACAAAACATCCTAATTTAGGGTTTTTGGACAGTTTAAGATGTATGTGTCAGACACCAGCACTCTTGCAGCAATCATTTTCCTTTGAGGTTAATACATCAAGAAATCCGTATATCCATGCCATAGATTGATATACACAGCTTCCATATATTAATTCTAAACCAAATATATGAATTGATGAATGCAAATAAGGGATGAAGAACACCGCATATGTAACACAATGCAAGATGGATACTCTAAAATGCTATCAGCAATAAATAATGAAGAATCCTCAAAATTCTGACCATAACTGATTTTTGAAAATAAAAAATAAGAAGTCCCGATTCTAACAAAAACCAGTTATCAGTGTTAAACGATCAACTCTCCTAAAAGCTCAAGCTTGTAGGATTTGGGGTTAATATGAATATCATGCCTTTAACACCTTCCCTCACGTGCAACCCTATACACGCACGTGGAGAGTCACATAAACCAAATAGAGTCTTTTATGGACTTTCAAATCAACAAATGAGGAATAAATTGTAAAGAGGTGGCTCGAACCTAAGACCTCCTGCCAAACCAGGCTTTGATACCATATTAAAAGACCAACTCTCCTAAAAGTTCAAGCTTGTAGGATTTGGGTTTAATATGAATATCATGCCTTTAACAGTTAGAAATATTCAAGTATGCCATGTTAGATTGTATCCATGACTGTCAAAAAGATTTATAATGGGGTAATAAAACCAAATAAAAAATAAACGAGTAAAAGATGAAAAGCCACAAAACATTAACTGAATAGGTTGAGAAGTTTTTTTTTTAAAGGAACAAAATAAGAAAGAACTGAAAGGGAACTCACATAATTCCTGTATGAATAAAAATCATTGCAACCTAAGATTGTAATATCAAGACCTGCATAACAATTCAGTTGGATCATTAGACTCTTGAAGATCACAAATTCTTTTCTCACAAGCCACAAGCATGTAAAATGCATTAAGGTTACCTAGCAAGAGTTTTTTGTGTAGAAAATCATTATTAGTCTTGTCAAGTATTGCACGTGCAGCTGCTATAGAGTATTGCACTGCTTGCTCAACAAAAGGATTCCTTGATTCACTGAGATCTTAAAAGCCAATAATATTGTGAGGTCAACTCTAATTTATAATAGTGCATATCATATCTGATTTGCATTTATTTATTAAACCAGAGCCACTCAGAATAAGCTTTTGTCTGAACCAGAAACTTATTTGTTTGTCAACGAGATACCACTCGATGAATAAATTACACAGGTTTCAAAAAATAAAAGTTAATGTATCAAATGGATCAAAGATACTAAGTTATAGAACAATAAACGAAAGGCAACCAACAAAAACTTGCCTTGAAGAGACACACTGGAGCATTAAATCTTTTAGTGACATTTTATACATAGTCTCCCTGGATAGCTGAGGAGATGTTAATTTCACATCTGTCCATGCCTGAAAAACAAGAATTAGACAACGACATCGTAAATGATTCAAACGCAAAGGTGACAGTGTTTCTTAATAAGCTGGCTCCTCATGGTAAGACAACAAATTTGTAATTATAAAAACCAATTACTCCAATCAAAGATGCAAACTGCAATGAGAACTCAATTTTGGATTCTTAACTAGAGTAAAAAAAGCATCAAATCAATAATAACCTCATGAGGAACATTTTGATCATCTATAATGTAGCCAATGGTTGGCAGCAACCAGTCATTTCATAAGCAACATTCTCATAAATGGCTGTTCGGATTGATTCACGTGTTAAGAGTCTCAATACATTCTTTCTTAAAAAAGTATATACACCAATTTTTGGGTTAATGAGACACCTTCTCAATAGCTTAAAATTCAGCTCCACTGGTAAGTAGTAAACATCTTAACTATAAAAATGAGATTTTACAACATTTTTTAGCAGCTTAAAATTTAGTCCCCTAGAGACTCAGAACTGAGTATATTAGGTACTAACTTTACAGTTTAATCGAAACCGAACAATTGGGAATTGAAACACAGATTTTAGAATTTTGCATACCCAAGCCCAGCTATCAGGGGCGACTTCTTCGTGCAGGGGTTTCACAATAGCATAAAACCGAGCATTCGTGCTGAGCACTAGGCCTGCATTGGGTCTCTCCAAAATTAGGTAACCCCCAGTCATCAAGACCTTTCCAGGAGCAGAAGCCCTAATTGCATATCAAGAATATCAAAATCAAATCAAATTTTCTATCTTTTCATGCAACTGAAAGATTACAAAAGACAATATACAATTGATTGGAGGGAAATTGAAGAAAAGAACTCATAGTCTAGAACCTTAGCAAACCTTCTAACATTTGGCATATCAAACTAAATTTTTCATTTTCTTTTATGAAGGAAAAAAAAAAAGCGTTTTCTTCCGTTTCACAAGACAAACAGAAATCTGAGGAATTCGTGGTAGGCTACCAAAAATCTGTTTTGTTACCGGAAATTGGAGAAAAGGAAAACAACCCACGATCCTGAAATTCATTAAACCTTCCGAAACTATGGCATAGTTCAGTTAATCTTTCATTTTTCCTTCTATGAAACAGAAAAAAAAAACATTAGAAAATATAGCATGTATATTTTTCTTTCGTTTTCTATAATTTCATCAACAATCACACAGAGAGTTTTCAAATTATAATCAATCCATGGAATCCACAAAACCCAGTTGCCGGCTGCCAAAAAAGGAAGAAAACAAAGCAACTCACAGCCTAAAACCTCAGTAACTGTTCCAACATTAGACAAATAAGTTGATCTTCCATTTCCATTCTTTTCCTCTGCGATACATAGTATTCCAAACAGGAAAAACTCAAGATACTTTTCCTCAGTTTTTCCATCAACCAAACAGAGATTTTCAAGTTCATCAATGTAAACATTCACAGAAGGGACTTACACCACAGCCATTGTTGCTCTGTAATGGAAGGTTGAGCAGCTTCCGAATTCAGAAACGAGGAGCTCAGCAAAATCACGCAGGCTTTAAAGACACCTTTTATGTATAGACAAAATAAATAAATATTTTGATAAAAAACATCAAATAATGCAACAATTATGAACCGAACCTATCCCATGTTTTTTCTTCAAAAAAAATAACCCTTAAAAGAAGGGGTTACTTTTGCAAGAAACCATAGCCGTCATCAAATATCAAAATATTGGTAATTATAGATACATCAGTATTTGAATTTTATGAATATATCAGTAAAATATCGATGAATATTTTGATAAAAATATTGATAAAGCGAAAAATTAACAAAAATACTTTGAAATTTATGAAAATACCTTATTGAACTAAAAAAAATAATAATAAACAAATATACATTTGTTGAATACGATATTCATTTAAAATTATTGAGAAATTAATTCATGGTACAATAAAGCTAAAATGAGAGCGTGTGATTCGATTCACGTTGTTGTGAAAGAATCGAAGTCTTGTTCGAGGCCCGATATTAATATGAATATTAGTGTGTAAATGGGCACGAAAGGAAAGCTTGGGGTTCTGCAGTCTTCGTTTGAAATCCTTTTGCATTTGATATAGAATTTGGAATGATATTTGTGGATCATGAGAATAGTTAATCATTCTATATTTTTAACCAATGAAACCTAAAAGATTTGAAGAAAACTGACTATTACTCATTGTATAAGGAGGAAATATGTGGATGTAGAGCTTCAAAACCAAGATCTTCAAAATATTGAAATAAAAAATAAAAAATAAAATTAAGAGTCAAATAAAACTTGGACGTGGATGGATGAATTTGTAATGAAATTGTATGATTTTAAGGGTATTTATAAAAAAATTTGGAGTCAAAATAGTCATTGAATTATCAAAAAACTGTTGTGATTTAATTATAACTGTTGGATTTGATTTTGGTTCAAATTTAACCGTTGGATCATCATATATCCGTTGGAAATCCAATTTGGCGGATTAGATCGAAACTGATTTAAAATCGGCCCAGATTGGATCCAA
The DNA here is from genome assembly GCA_016808115.1 of Tetrastigma voinierianum. NCBI lineage: Eukaryota > Viridiplantae > Streptophyta > Magnoliopsida > Vitales > Vitaceae > Tetrastigma > Tetrastigma voinierianum. The sequence goes on from JAEQBH010006783.1 coordinate 203,289, forward strand.
AATATAGTATTGGATCTTTAAAGAGATAGAAATTTGGACGTATTAGATCAGCCTTGAGAGCAGTCTGTAGGTCGTCGGCGGATCAACAGTCGAAGTGGCGCAACTGATATTTTGAAAAATCGTGAAATATGGAACGATATATCCTCCAATTTATGTCTATTTTTTGCCGAAAGTTATAGCTCACACTCACGTGATGAAAGGTCACCTTCTCCAAACCCTAGCCTCCCTCACTTTTTATATCTTGCTCCCACTCTTACCCTAAAAATCCGAATCATCCCATGCTCCCCATGTGTCTATATTAGATGAGCCCAAAAATTTTAAAATACTAAAAATAATAAAAATAAAAAGACACGTTAAAAAGGGGTCTACAAATTGCTGAATACGGTTGTTGTTATGGGTGTTGAGAATAGTTTATGGGTTCAGCTATAAAAAGCTCGTTCTCATATAAGAATGAGTTTTACACCGTTAAATGATGATTTTATATCTTAATAAATATATTTTCTCAGACAAAATTTTAATCTACACATATCTTAAAAAATAAAATCACCATTCAATTGCTTGCACTTATATTAAATACGCTTAGTGGTTTGGTCACACTAACATTAATTCCACTCACAAGCATTAAACATTTTGTCAAGCCCATTAAATCAAGTCTAATATATTTAGGATCAATCTACTAAATTAGGTCTAATATATTCAGGCTTAGTCCATTATATTTAAACCTACTTACTTAGACCCAATTTATTATGTCCAACTCATCTACGTCCAACTGATTAGATAATTTTACCAACCCATTAGAACTTAGTTAAGAAAACTTTATCATTTCTTTATGTTCAATCCATTAGATATTTCGATCAAGCCTTTTGGGCTTTTACCATATCCTCTGACCAACTCTTTAACCCGTCAAACTCCCACCCTTGACTTATTCAAATTCTCAATTTATCATTTTATAAAATTAAAATTTTCAATTTTAAAACTAAAGTTTTCAAAAATTCAAGTTCTAAATTTTTATTTCTCAAATTTTAAAATTTAAGTGTCCAATTTTCAAAATTCAAAATTCTAATTTCTCATTTTATAAAATTCAATTTTTTTCAATTTTGAAATTCAATTCCCCCGATTTGCAATTTCAAATTTTCAATTCCCCAATTTCAAATTTCAAAGTGTCATAATTTCAAAATTCAAATATCTAATTTTCTAATTTCTAATTTAGAATTTCAAATTTCTAAATTCAAAATCTCAAATTTATAAAATTCAAGTTCTTAATTTCAAAATCCAATTTCCAAAAAAGTCTCAATTCAAAATTCTCAAATTTCAAATTCATTTAAAAATTTTCAATTTCTAAATTTCAAATTTCAAATTTCAAATTTCAAAATTTCAAAACTTCAATTTCAAATTAATTTTCAAAAATTCCAAACACATGATTAATTCTATAGTTCCTATAAAATGGAATATTGTAGAGTTAATTTGTGTAATATATAAACGGGTTTGGTGGGGCCCGACATCTCATGTATCATTTTAACAAATAATTTGACTTATGATCAATAACCAATTTTTTAATTGAATGTGAATATTCTATATTATTGTGTCGAATTAACATAATTTTCTATTGATAGCGCTCTTGATTTGTCGCCTAGGTATACATTTTTTTCTCATATGACTTTGCTTGATTATTTATTTATATATGTTTTGCATGCTCTTGTATTGTTATTACTTATCTTCAATATTCATTAGTTGATTAGTCAAAAACCATATTTTCCTTATTTTGTTTAGTAGAGACCTGACTTTAAGGGCTTACAGGGGTGCTGCTCTTCTATCGTACCTACATGATAAGTAACCTGACCCTCGGACCTAGACTCGGTTTTTCTCAGACCCGCTTTTTTTATCATGAGTCATATTTAGGGTTTTTCTTTTTTATTTTGTTTTCCCTTTTAAAATAAAACAAAAATAAGTGGCGACTCCAAACTGTTTTCTAAGAACAGTTTTTTTAAAATACAAAATGAGTATCGCCTTTTTAATGGGAAATGTATAATAGCAAAAAATACGGGGTCCACAAAATGACAACTTCGTTGGGGACAATGAGGGTCAAGCTTGAATACAAATTGGGGAAAATGTGGCTTTCGATTAGTTGACTAATAGATACCTCTTTTTTGTGCTTTTTGTATACTTGATTATGGGTTGCACATTAAGAGTTTTGATTTGTTCATTGTTGTATGATATTTTATCCTATTTTTGGCATGTATAGTCTTATTGTTGCATACTTTTAATTGTATTGACATTATTGATTATATTGGTTGATCTTTTATCTTTAGAGCATGTCGATTCTTGTTTTGTATGATTACTCTACTTATCCTTACATATGTACATTATGATTGCTTATCTCATTTTCCTTGACATGTTGATTTTATCTATTGTATGTTCATCTTGATAACCTCTTCGAGCATGTTGCTCTTGTTATATATTCATCTCGCTCATCTTATATATATATTCCTTGGATTGTTTGTAGATTTGGAATGATATATTTGTTCATTGCATGACAACTTGCTGCATGATCACTCTTCTCTTGTTTGATTGCATGTCTTGTCTGTCCGTGTGGGATACACATTTATCCCCTTATCTCCAACTCCCTAGTCTTGGTCGACCTTTTCTTTCGTTTGTTCATGTGTTTGATTGTTTGGTTAGAGACTTGTTGCTCCTTGCTTGCTTGTCGACCAAGCTAGTGATTAGGAGTGGGGTTATAGCTATGATCTATATCTATGTTTGAGAGTATTCTAAAGGTGGTCGACTTAGTGATGTTTATTAGAGTCCGATCTTTGAAGACTTGTATAACCCAAAGTTAAATTTTAGGATATTTGTGTGACCAGTGTGCTTTCTTGGTGCTTAGCTTGATAGGTTAAGTAATTTTTCAGAACTATTTTGGAAAATGGTTGTCAGGAATCCTTGTACACAACGAGACTTTGGTTAAGCAAAATATTTATATGTTTGCATGACACAAAGCAAGGCAAAGCCAAATATTGTCAAATCAAAGAGAATGGAAGGGACAAAGAGTTAGGCCTAACAAAATTTGACACAAACCGTGAACACAACACAATTTTTGTGGGTTTGAATTGAGTATAATCATGTTTGCGTCAAATTCGTGCTCATAACTCATTTAATAAACAAGTTATATTTGTGTCAATCCGCATAACACAAAATTGACATGTATTCACCTATTTAATTATCATGGTAATTAATATTTAACCCAAATTAATCCATTATATATATATATATATATATATATATATATATATATATATATATATATATATATATATATATATATATATTATTTGTATTAAAAATATTGATGAATTGATTATAATTTATATTTTTTAAAATTACCAAATTAATAAACGGGTTATACGTGTCGTATTGTGTTACTCAATTACTAATTGAATCGTGTTTGAATTTGTTATTTATGACTTGTTTATTATTTGTGTCATGTTCGGGTTGACAAATACGATAGAAAACTTGTTATTGACGAGACTCGCGAACACAAATTGCTATCCATACAAAGAGTAAGTGGAAACCCGTCGAGTCTTATGTAAGTCCATAAGTTACTTGAAACATATTCACCCTTCTCTACTGGTGCTTTGAGTTTCATAAGCGTCTATTTTCTAGGATAAAATGACTCAACGAATGGTCTACAAAAACACTTTACGATCACACTAGCGAACCAAAGGTGTGTTTGCTCTATCACCGGATGAGGGAGGAGGGATGAAGGAAATCAAAACTCCCCACAAACTTCGGTGTATGTCTCCCTTTGAAGATTTTGACGTCCTATATATAGGCTTCACCGAGGATAACCCTGACTACTAAACTTCTGGAATGCCAATGGTTTAAGCTTCTTAAAGACTCTTTGTAACCTGAACCCAGACCCTTAGAAATGTGAACTTTTTACAAATTAGTGAAACAATTAATTTCATTCAAATTTCCAACAATTTGATGCGAGGACGGGACCATGATGAATTATCTAAAGGTTTAGGTAAGTTACGATATTGGTTTGTGATAGTTTAGGGGTATAGGGTATAACTTTGATGGGTAAGGATATGTCTGGTTCTAAAAGGTTATAGGGCTAATGTAAAACCCGAGAAAAATAGAATTTTTCTGAAAAATGGCAAAACGGTAATTTGCCATTATAGTACAGGTTGAAAACCTGAAAATTTTCTAGATCTCGAATGATGAAACGGACTTCACCGTTGGATTTGTCTCGCAAAATTTAGTTACCCAAACGAATTTTGTCAAATTTCGAGATAGTCAAAAATTTACGTTTTTGGAGGTGATGGGCGTCCAGTGACTCCCAGGGACGAGATTTTTACGAAAATATCGGAAGTTAGGAAAATAACTTGAGTTAAGTTCATGGAAAATAATTTGAACTTGGGCGGGAATGAGATGAGTAACCGGGCAAAAAAATTGGAACCTGCTGAGTGGACATGGCATGACATAGGTCGTGACTTAAGCTTAAACAAAAGGGAAACTAAAGGCGAAAATCACATTTAATTTGCTGTACGAGTGAGAGTGAGAGAAGAGAAGAGAAGAGGAGAGCGAGAGGCTTCTTCCTAAGATCTACGGGTTAGTTGGTGAAGTACGTCGGCCCAAAGAATGAAAGTTCATCACATCGATGAAGTATGTGGGTACAAAAGCATTAGAGTTCATTTGAGGATCAAATGAGAAGTTCGGGATATCAAAGGTTTTGGGCTTAGGAAGTCTTCACAAGGCTTCCTAGGGTTTCTTCTACGCTTCAAGAGGTAAGGAATTTTTTCTACTTGGTTTATTTTCCATTTTTAGATTGAAAAATGGTTGGATGTTCGAGTTCCTGTCGGGCATCCTTCGCTTAGGTGAACTGTGCTTCGCCTAGGCGAGGACATGGAGCTTCCCCAGGAAGAAAGTGGTCTCCGCCTAGGCGAAGGAAGGTTCGCCTAGGCGAAGGGGTCTGCCTAGGCGAGGGTATGTATGCCTAGGCAAACCCGAGGATTGATTTGGCAGATTTTCTGGTCCACCTAGGCGAGGGTGTTGCTCGCCTAGGCGAACCACTTCACCTAGGCGAGCCTGTGATTGTTTGAGGCCTATGTTCATGGCCTCTAGGCGAGCTTGTGATTGTTTGAGGCCTATGTTCATGGCCTATTTGGGGTTGGTTTCATGGCTCGGTTTATGATTGTTTGCGGCTTGCTTTGGGGCCATTGTATGACTTTTTTGAGAGTGTCATTGCTTGACTAAGAGTGACATGTTTGGATGTCAATATGTGTGTTCTAACGTATTGGTATGTGATGAGTTTATGTGTGCAAATGGCCATTACATTGCTTGATTGTGTGTGTGTCATTACTTGAACAATAGAATGACATGTTGTATGTTAATGTTGATATATGCGTGCATAATATATTGACATGAATGAAATGTAGTATGAAAGTCATATGCAAGTAATGTGATTGTCCATGACACCCGGTGAGTGGTGTGAATTGTGTTATCCATGTAGTATTCATTATACATGTGACATGACATAACATGCAATAACGCATTGCATTACATTTGCATGGGGACATCGCATTAAATGGGTGTGAGTGCATGGTTGAAGAATCAACATTGCGTTTGATGTTTGATTGGATGGGCTCGGTCAAGTGGGACGAAGTCCAACAAAGTCGCACGGTGGAATAAAGTGGTAAAGAAAACTTATGTCGGGTAATAGCAAGCAGGGATAGACACCCCCTCAGGTGAAAGACCCGGTAGTGTGGTTAGACATAATTCCAGCGATGAAAGCTCGTAAAAGTGTCTAGGTGTGCAAAGCCTGCGGTGTGACACCAAAAATTCGTTACCCAAAAAAAGACACATAAGTTTTGTATATAAATGATTATTGAGGTGTAACATTCAAAAAGCTTTTGGTTTGAAAACAAATGAATTTGTTTTGTAAAATAATAATTGGATGTAGCCCATAAATGATGGATTTTATCACGCATAAGCCTTGACATTGTGTGATAGGAGTCGATAAAGACTCGGGTGTGATGGGAGTCGGTAAGGACTTAGGGCATGGTACATGATTGAGTCTCATTTCATTTCATAGCATGACATGTAGGACTCCATAGTAGAAATTGCATGTTTTTACTTGGAATGTGAATGTGAATGTGTGGAACATGACCATTGCATGTGCACTTAGGTAGGGAAGTAGCCTATGTAGGAAATATTCTCTAGTGGGCATGACTTACCCTTTATGGAAAACATTTCGGTGCGGGGTGTACACCGGTCAGACCGACCGCTCATTCGAGTACGATTGTGAAGAAGGCCAACATGTGGGCTTTGATAAAATCTTTTTGTAAGCGTAGACGATATAGTTTCGGTATGTAATAATTGTACGAGAGTCATGATTGAACTCTTATGGACTGTTTTAAATGTAATTTAGCATATTTTTAACTTAAATATGGATAAATGGATCTCGGTAAATGGGACGTATCAAGGTGGTATCGAGTCACTCGGTATTCACATGTATTTGATACTAGTTTGATATCAAAACTTAGGTATACAATTACCTAAGGTAGTATTTCCGCGGGTTGACGGATGGTCAATGGGACTCTTGGGTTTTGGGGCGTCACAACTAATTTAGGGTTTATATATGATGAAAATAAGGTTATAATGAATGATTTTAGGTTTGAGAATTTGATTTGATGCAATGCAACCGCCCGTGGCCTTCCCTAAACCCAGAATTAGTTGACTGCAGAATCCAACCGCAAAAACACTCGTGAATATCGGGTGACCAGACATTTCTCACGAAAATTGGGCAGAGTCTCATTTGTACGGGAGGCTGCAATCTGGCACTGCATCTATCACTTGTCTAGCGGTCTGATAGATCCGATATATCAATATATACAATCACGCGAGTAATCGGCCACTTGGGCTAAGCGATACTCGCAATACATACTTAGCTATGAATCACGTATATACCCGAATAGTTACAAGATTCTGATATTTTCACTCTTACTCTGATACATATATTAAAATTGAACATTTCAATACATGTATATCATCAACGAAGCCACGACCGGCTTTTTCTAATCCTCAATCCCTAGGACGAGTACGTCCCTACGCACGCTCCACATTACACAGTAAAATAATATCCCTCGATAGGGTGAGCTAATGCTCGAGTGAGTGGAGATAAGCCCTAAGTGGCACACTCTCATTAGAGTGCGGTCTGATGTTCAAAATAAACATACATTGAAGCAAATCACATTGATCTGTAATGTCTACGTAGTAAAGCACCGGATCGAGTCTCACCGACTCTCTCACTTATTCGCTGGCGCCATTATGAGAATTATTGTTTGTTGACGGATAACCCTCCGATGTATATATATCAATTGGGTCGTCTCCGACGATTGATATATTATTTGTTTGTGGACTACCCTCGGATGAATACTCGATTGGAAAAATCTACGACCATTGATATTTTTTAGTTTGGACTACACTTCGATAATTAACATTTTAGACAACCCCTCTGAACCATTTCCCTATACTCATCTCGTACTTTCGCTCTTATAGTTAGGGTGTTCCGATTGCATATGGAATGCGTGTATGTCGATTGCGATATAGTCCCAAATCCACGTGTAAATATATAAACATGCATATATTTACAAAGCGTTCAATTCCTTGTGATCATGTCGTATAGAGATTCTTATTTCATACATCAAAATTGGCTAAGCGGGCCAATGATCAAACCGCGAGCAATTCACTTGAATCACTTGATCAAACACATTTTCACACAAAATATATTTTGAGAACTCTTTATTTCGAGGAATAGTGAAACTCGATTCACTATTCTTAGAAAAATCACGATTCATCGATTCACTTTGTGAACCCGCATTTCACGGCCATTCCCAACCTAATTTCAATCACTACATGATTTAACATATAAATATACAATTCCACGCCCCCAAGCGGTAGTAGTCGATCAATTTGCACCATTGATTTCAAAATTTCATATTAATTCGGTTCCAAGGTTTGGGACCGATCAAACGGCCCATAACGGCCTCAATCGACTTAAACATTCGTAAAGTACTTAAAGAGGGAATAAAATCCAAGTAGGGAGAAACCCCTACCTCAAGGAGTTTGTATAAACTCCTTAAAATCCGATACCACGCGAAGCCCTCCGTGAAGCGGCTTTCCTTCTTGTCAGAAGGCGGTAGACGGTCGGATCGCTGTATTTTAGAGAGAGTCGTGCTCTCTTTCCAAAAACCTCCATTTCGGCCTCTTGGATCTCAATTATGCTCCCCCCACGTTTTTTCATATTTTGTTGGAGAAGAGAGTCGCAATGCGGCTATTTTGTCATTTGTGAGAACTGCGTCGGAATTAAAATGACCATTATGTCCTTCGTTTTTCCGGTTTGACATTATTTATCTCGTGATCCATTTTAAGTCATTTCTCTACTCATACCACTTATGGCACATGAGTACTTGTTATATGTGACTTTCGTCGCATTGAAATTCGTTTTACGACACTCGAATCGCGATGCCTCGAAAAATGTGTAAATTTTGACTGTCTCAGAATTTGATGAAATTTTAAATCTTCAAGTTAGATTTAAATGAGCGATTCCAATGGTGAAGTCGTTTGTCATCCGAGATCTAGAGAATAAATTACGGATTTTTAACCGAAATTACGATTTTGCCCTTTTCCCAGAAATTGGAATTTCTCGGGTCTTACAAATCTTGTTTATAACAAGTTTTGGTTTTTAAGGTTTTCTAAGGTAAGGTTAGGATTATGCAAGATTTTGGGATTTCTCTATGGTTAGGGATGATGGTATTTACGGTTTCAATGATGAAACAAAGTATATGAAAATGTTTTAGTAGTAAGGAATCATAATTGGAAAGATTTCAGTTGATGTTGAAAAATTGGTTATGAAAAAATTAAAGAGAATATGAGATGTGATTAGATGAGGTTATAAAAGGATGATAAGAAGTCATTAACTCGCCACTCAGGTAGCGTTTGGTACATTGGAATGATGAATGGAAATAAATAATCTATTTCCATTATTATTTCTCATGAAATGAAATCAATAATTCGATTCCAGTCTTGGTGTTTGGATTAGTTAGGAATCACTATTAAAAAAAAGTAAAAATAAATATACATAAGATTAGAGGCAAAATGGTGATTTTGAGTTTTTATATAGTGTGAAGTTTTTTATCATTTTGGAATTAATAGAAATGTAATTAACTATTTTATTTAATTTATAATTAATAAAAATATAATTAATCATTTTAGATGTTTGGATGATTATTTATGTTTAAATTTTCTATTTTGCAAAAGTTCGAGTCTCCTTAAGTCTATATGGTTGTTAACTTCAAGGCTCTATGAGATTAATTGAGGTGTGCACAAGTTGGTTCGAACATCCATGGTTATAACTTTTTTTTATTTATTTTTATTTTCAAATGAAAAATATATATTATATTTAAATATGAAAATATATTGCAAAAGGTAGATAACATTTAATACAATTATACATAATTTTTTTTTACATATATTCGGTTTGCATCACATTATAGTATTCTGTTCCTTACAAATTTCTTTACTGAGACTCAAACCCTAGACCCCTCCTCTTTCTATGTCGATATGAGATCTTAACCACTTGAACTAGTTTTTATTGGCCAATTATACATATTTATTTATTTATTTATTTTGAAAAGAGATAAATTTATTGATTCAGGTTAGCAATACAATCGATAGAGACATAGAATCAAAAGTTCTAAACACTTTAGAATATGACGCAACATCTAGGTTAATAGGAAAAAAGATCGACTCAAGACCTACACATTTGAAAATCCAAAAAATACCTAGAATACCTAGGATTCCAGATTTGCAGCATACTAATAGAACATGATTTTATTTCATGACTCTGTCGAATCGAACTTTGTCATCTGAATTGCCAACACGAAAACCCACAAAGAAGCTAACCATCAACTACATAACTACCCGCTACAAGAATTCGAAGACAAAACACGCTGCAATAGGTCAGTTGTGACAAAAACACAAAAAAAAAAAAAAAAGTAAACTCATATTGGTGTGGAAGAAAACATTTTCTTGGAAAAGAAACCCCATATTTGAAGAAGAAAATGATGGAAGGGGTGATTTTAGTTAAAGAACGACCAAAAAATCAATCATCCTCTCTAACGAACAAGTGCCTGAAAAAGAGAGCAAACGGAGGGATAGCTAGGGTTTCCAGATAGAAGAAAACGATGGAATGGGTGATTTCAGGCCAAGAACGGTACAAAAATCACCCATCCTCTCTAACGAACAAGTGCTTGAAAAAGAGAACAGACGAAGGGACGACTAGGGTTTCCAGATAGAAGAAAACGATGGAAAGGGTGATTTTAGGCTAAGAACGGTAAAAAAATCACCCATCCTCTCTAACGAACAAGTGCTTGAAAAAGAGAACAGACAAAGGGACGTCTAGGGTTTCCATATAGAAGAAAATGATGGAATTGGTGATTTCAGGCAAGAACGATAAAAAAAATCACCCATCCTCTCTAACGAACAAGTGCCTAAAAAAGAGAACATACATAGGGACGACTAGGGTTTCTAGATAGAAGAAAACGCTGAAATGAGTGATTTCAAGCCAAGAATGGCCAAAAAATCATCCATCGTCTCTAACGAACAAGTGCCTAAAAAAGATAACAAACAAAGGGACGACTAGGATTTCCAGATAGAAGAAAACAACGGCGGGGGTGTGAAGGAATCATACAGCGGAAGCCAGGAATCGCACAGTTAAATACAATGTATGATTGATATATTTTCATCACCCATTACTAGCACATGTAGTGCGAGAAGATCTCTTCCTAGAATCCACAGGACCTTCCAAGCTATTCTTTACGTGACAGATCTGCGTATAGGCGCACCTGATCACAAAAGAAACTAGATTTGAAAAACACTCTGAAACCTTTCGGTTTCTGTTTCTCTCTCAAGGTGTTTTTATAGACCTGGAGGCTAGTAAAACTTACATGCTGGAGGTACAGTAAGCGTGTATTTATAGGCTAACTATACTAACCTCCTAGGGTTTATAGCCTGCACTGGAAGCTATAACACCTTAGGCTCGATAAATGGGCTCCTTGCGTATCTTAATAATCAGTTAAATGGGCTCTGTCATCTAATGAGCAGCTTAGGGATCCTATGGCCCATTAGCAATTAGACTCTTGATCAACGGTCTATAGATTATACGGGCATAAATCCAGCAATCTCCCTTGTAACAATCTACCACTTGCTTAGAAGCAGGATTTGGGACCGTAATCTTAATAGGAGGGCTGCTCCGCTCAAAAACCCCGAGATGTGAATTCCAAAATTAATAATGTTTTATATCAAATGTATTTTCCTCTTTGTAAAATATCAATAATTAATTGATAAATTTTCTTACGTAAATCCAACTAATTATTTATTCTCTTGGCTTGCTCAGTTTCTCTAGCAGTCCATGCAGTGATGACCTTGATATTCGATGCAGAAACATGTCGAGGATATTTCATACAAATTCCATTTTGTATATTTCATAAATACTTGATAATCAAAATACCATAATCCCCAAATTATCAAGATATTGGTCGTTTAAAATAGGCCTCACTTATTGATAACTCAAAGAACCATAGTAACTTAATTATCTATTTATAATATACTCAGGATTAAGAAAAATAACATATCTAATATCGCTCAGTTTAATTCCTTTCACATAAATTTATCCTTGATTAAATCTCTTCCGATCCTCTCAGAATGACCATAATTCATTCTAATACTTTATAATAACCAAGACTGATCATTTCATAAAATATTGCAGTCTAAATAAAGTGCTCGACTTTATTTAATAGCGTAAGAACAATTCATTAATTATGAGAACTTTGTGATCATGTCTTCAATGGGCGTATCCATATGATTATATACTACATAGTATCCCGGACCTTATCGTAAAAATATAATGTGCAAAAAACTTCATATTATTATATCGAAAATGAAATTACAACTTGTCTTGCTCTAGAGCACAAATGTAACCAACCCACTCACTCTAAAAGTAAGCTGGGACCCTCTTAAGACCAGTACAATTTACATGTTCTCAGACACACGTTCGAGGAAGAGACTTAGTAAAAGGGTGCAGTAAGAAGTTCTCTCGGATGCTATTTGTAACCACTTGTATCTCCTCTATCGTAAATCCGCGGATCAAAGTGGTACTTTCTTAATATGTGTTTTTACGCTTTGTGAGACCTTGGTTCTTTGGGCGTACTCACGGCCCCTTTGTTATCACGGAGTAAGGGTAATGGGCGTCTGCGCAGTATCACATGAAGATCAAAGAAATTTCTTAAGCCATCTGACTTCCTTTGCGAAACAGGATGCGTACATATCGACATCAATCGTGGAGTCGGCCAACATAAGTCACATTTTAACACTCCTCAACAAATGACTCACGTTTAGGGTAAACACATATCGTGTTGATTTACTTGGTCGATATCCCCTTGAAAATCGAGTCAGAGTATAACCAAGTGTTTTAAGACTCCCAACGGGATACACCAACATATAATCCTCGTTCTCTTTAAATACTTGAGTATATGTTTCCCTTCTTTGTCAGTCGATCTACTCAGGGATCTGATTGAGTAAACACTATCAACATAGTAGATGTCGGCACGGTACATAGCATAGCATACATGGGACCTGCTTAATGCGAAGCATGGGTTTTTGCTCATGAGTTCTTTCTCTTCGGGAGTTTTTTGGTGATTGCTCCTTAGAAAGATGAATTCCATGTCTAAAGGGTAGAAGTCCCTTTTGGAATTTCCATGCCAAACACAGTGCTATTTTATCAATGTAGGAGGCTTGGGATAAAAGGTAACACCTTATTCTTAGATTAAGTAAAAGTTTGATTAAGCTAAATATAGTTAGCTTCACCCCGAGTCCTTCATATCAAGCGCTTTCGGGTAGCCCTTTACGTCGACAACACTTTCCTACTGTTTCAATTAACAGGAATATCATCTCGTAAAATACGAAAAGACTACCACTATTCCTTGAATTTTCTTATACACACATGGTTCATCGGGACTTTTCTCAAATCATTATAATTTGATAACCAGTCAAACTTGATGTTCCATGACTGGATGCTTGCTTAAGCCCATAAATAGACCTATGCAACTTGCAAACCATGTGTTCTTGACCTAAGGCTATGAACCCTTCGATTCTTGCATATAGATATCCCTCTTCGACTCTCCATTTGAAAAATTTGTTTTGACATCCATTTGCTAAATCTCGTAATCGAGTGGCACGCTGGTAGAAGAATCGGACAATTTATAGCATAGCTCTTGGCGAAAAGTTTCATCATAATCTATACCCTCTTTTTGGGGTGTAACCTTTTGCCTTAATCTAGCTTTGAAGGTTTTTCAACCTTCCCATCACAGTCCTCTCTTTCTCTTGTAGATCCACTTACACCCAATTGGTTTTACCCTTTAGATTAGCTTCTACGAGAGACCAGGCGAGTTAGAACCCATAGATTCCATCTCACGGTCCATTGCCTTTTTCCACTCTTGCCGCATCTGACATCCTCCGATGCCTCTTCGTGATGGTAAGAATTCGTCATCGAGGATTATCAAAAGCGACTTGATAAGTCTCTCCCCAACAAGGCATACCTTGCGGGTTTACGTGTCAGTCCCACTTCTGAGTTTCTTTGCATTGGTTGTTGTACACATGTCTGAAGGATCAGTTTTGCGGTTCTGGTGGATTACCAATCTCTTCATTATGTTCTTGTTCTTGAGTTTCTTGAATTTAGTCTGGTTGTTTTCTGTGTTTGTTCACCTTGGTACATTTTGTACATTTTCCCTCTTTGAACATCGACGAACAAGGGTGGAAAAAATAGGAGTTTGTGGTGGATCTCGAGCCAGTCGAAGCTCTTCGAGAAACCACTTTACTCTTAGGTTTAAAATTGTTCATATAATCATCTTCTAAGAAAGTGGCATGAGTACTCACTATCACCTTCTTTTCCTTTGGATTATAGAATATTCCACCTCTCGTTCCCTTAGGGTAGCCAATAAACATACACATTTTTGTTCGACATTCCAACTTTTGTTGTTTTACGTACGAGCGTGTCTTTGGGCACCCCCCAATCCTAATATGGTTGGTGGGCTTGCGCCCTTTCCATAATTACGTAGATTGTCTTTGAAGCTTGATTTAGACGGAACTAAATTTAGTATGTATGCGGTACATTTTCTAGGCATATCCTATAACGGTCGGTGGCGATGAATAGCGAGCATCGATCTACCATATCTAAAGGGTTCTATTTCTCCTTTCGGAGACTCCATTTTCTTCCGGGGCGTTCCGAGGAGATGGTGAGATATTATCCCCTCTTGAGCCAAGTAAGACTTGAACTCTCAGGACAAGTATTCCACTAGCCTCGGTCGGATAAAACTCCTTGATATGGACACCCAATTGCTTTTACGCCTCAGCCCTACTCTCGAAATTTATCAAAAGCTTAGGACTTATGAAGCATTAGGTAAACATAACCATATCTTGGTAGAGTCATCAGTAAATGTGATGAAATACTCATACCCACCGAGGCAGGCGGCTCATTGGTCCACATACATCGGTGTGCACCAATTCCAAGCGTATAATTGTACGATTTCCTTTGGCCTTGAAGGGCCTCTTTGTCATTTACCTTGAAACACTGATTACATACTGGTATAGGTTCAAGATCAAAGGAATTTAAAATTCCACTTTTAACGAACCATGAATTCTACTAGATTAATATGACCCGATCGTAAATGCCACATATAGAGTTTCATTTGAAACCTTCCTTTTCTTAGATAAAGAAATTGCTCATCATCGGTATTCTCGATAGCATTAATACATAGGACCTTAGGAGTTAAAAAATATAAACCATTTATCAATAATCTAGGAACAAATAAAAGCGTTATTACTCTTTATTGGGCGAGGAATTAAGCGCCTTTGTTAAGCCATGTTGACTAAGCAACTAACGAAACCAAATTCCTCTTAAAATCGAACAAATAATCGGTCTGATAAACATAAAGTCTTATTATTAAAACCTGCTCCACTAGTCCTGCCATTACGGAGACATATTCCCGTTCCCAACTTAAAAGCTTAACTTTGTCCTTTCTCTTGGTAAATTCGCTTTGTTTGAGCCACTTGCAAGAGTAACAAGCATGGTTGGTGGCTCTGAATCAATGATGATTTATCATTGTAATTCTCAGCTAAACAAGCCTCGGCTTAACATTTATCTTACCCATACACCTAGTTTTGGGCAATCCTTGCTTCTAGTGACCTTTACGTCTGCACTTGAAGCACTTGCCTTTCGGCTTCTTCATTGCGATTGGTTTTGAAAGATTTGGACTGTTCTATACCTTTTGTTCTTCTTCGCCCCTTAGGTTTCCCTTTAGGTTTTGAAGAACTTTCGGCATGATAAGCACTTCCACCTTCGAGACCTTGACACTCTCGAGCTCGTGCATAAGTTCAATAGGAGTAAGCTTGAGTTTGTTCATATTATATTCAATTTGGGCGACCAAAGCTATTGGGTGAGATTCTGAGATCAAATTCGATCTTCATCTCTTGATCCCGACAGCCCCCATCACCTCATGATCTTGATGTGCCCTATCATTTTAGACAATGGTCACTTTATTTCCTCCAGTCATCTGAGTGTTCATTAGTGCCCCATGTTTGCTTGTCACAGTAGTCTTGCTACTTGCAGCAGCGTCTCATCCCAGAGTGCGGATTATTTCTAATACACTCTCGGATCATTAATTTGCTTTCGGATGTTCTGCCAGCGTTGGCAAGAATATAGCAGGTAATCGTATTTGCCGTTGCCAATCGCAAGTGCTTCTTAGTTTCCTCTGAAGCATTAGCGGTGGGCTCCTGGGGTTTCGGAGTTGTTGTAATAAATTTTATTCTCTCAAAATCAAGGACAATGAAAAGATTGGTTTTCCATAGGTTGTAGTTATTTTCATCCAATGGCTTTTGACTCAAAATTGTAGCTAGAGGATTAAAAGATGCCATTTTCTGAAATTTAAAAAAGCACATATATTAACACGTAATCCACACAACAAACATACAAATATGTAGATCCCTTAAACTACTTATTATTAATGTTTATTACATGATAATTTAGTTTCCATTACAAATACTTAAGTTGGAATAAGACATTTGTAATAAACTAAACTTTGAACAGGTAATATGCAGTGTCTGCCCCAAGTTAGGCTCCCGGGGAAGGTGAGGTGGAGTGCCGTTTCCTTGGCTTTGCCAGCCAAACGAGCCTTACAGACTAACACTAACTTTTACACCATTCCAAAATTGATTTTTTTTAAAAAAACAACCATTGTTTCAATATTCTTTTGGGCCTTTAATACGTGTGAGCTCGTTGGGAGAGTTATAAATATTATTAAAATTGAATGTAATAATAAGTAATTTTAATTTCAAAAATTATCTTTAATATCTAGCGTCCAATAGACGTTGGGCGTCTGATCTTATTAAAATTTTGAAATTATTTTAGATCCAATCCAATAAAATCAGGCCATGCTTATCGGATTGGGGGTATCATAACCATTTTATTGGACCCTTAATGGAACCCGCATGTTTTGAATTAATTAAATTAATTTTTTAACCTTCACTCATTCAATATTTTATTATTAATTAATTGGGTTTCCATAATAATATTATCTAGATAAAACAAATATTATTATGCACATGTATGTATCAAATGATGCAATTATATGGCACTACTTATTCTAAATGGCATGTTAAGCACATATCACATGTTATATCCATATAATTTAAACAATTATAAATATAGAATAATTAATAGCACTGTCAATGGTTTAAGAAAGAAATTGGCCAATAGGGCCAAGAAGCCCGACTTGATCTCTGGCAGGCGCCTTTGCTTTCTTCAAGTCTTGTAAATTAATGATTATTAGTGAGTTAGAATTGGCTTTTAGGGTTTTGGGTACGAAAAACACACACTGCTGTCCTTATTGAATCCGGCGTAAAACGGCCGTCGACACCGCCACACAAAACTTCGGATTACTTACGAGTACAAGGAGGTAGAGCCAACATCTGAGGAACCACCTACCAAAAATCAGCCCATTCGATAGCGCAGCGTCCCTTTTATATTTTTTTTTAATAATAAATCCGAATTTACATATAAAAAAAATTGCAGGAAAAATAAATAAATAAATAAATCAAGGAGGAAACCTAATCTTATGATTAGCTCAGCATTTACATCCCAAAAAATATACAAGCAAAATCTACCATGGATTAAGGCCAAAACCAAATCATTCATTACATGTCTAAATTATAAATAACGTAAATAATAGAATCACAGGTGCCATATATCTAATATACATCATATATACATGAGAAATAAAATTATGGATTCAATCTATCACACAGGTCGACCCGATTGCTTTCGATACCAATTGAAGATAAATACGGTAGGCCCGAAATCGCGCGATTAAATCTGATGTATGATAGATATATTTTCATCACGAATTCACCCAGCTTTGTAGTAGTGCGGGGAAAATCTCTTATGAATCGCGAGGACGCCCAGAGCTGATACCTGCGTGACGGATCTGCGTGTGGGGCGCGTGATCATGGCCCAGATGAAAATCACTGCAAAACGCTTCGAGGTGTTTTTATAAACACAGGCTAGTAAAGCTTAAACCACAGGTAGTAGCGGTGTATTTATAGTATTTAACCACAGCTAACTTCCCTCTGGGGTTTTTCACTCTTAGCCCTTGGGCTTTATAACGCATAGGCACAATAAATGGACTCTTTTGTATCTTAATAATCGGTTAAATGGGGCTGCAGTAAGTACATTAGGTTAGGCAGGGATCCTATGGCCCGAATTTATTAATTAAGGCTAGTGATCCAATGGTCACAGATTCTTACAGGCATCTCATCCTTACCCAAAACAGGTGGGCAGCCAAAAACTCTCACACTTCATCTCTAACGAACAAGTGCCTGAAAAAGAGAACAAACAAAGGGATGGCTAGGTTTTCCTGATAGAAGAAAACGACGAAGGGGGTGAACGGCCAAAAAGTCACCCATCATCTCTAAGGAACAAATGCCTGAAAAAGAGAAGAGAAGAGACGTGACACGACTAGGGTTTCAGAGATAATAAGTGCCTCAAACTCTTACGTACATATCAATAAAAACAACCGCCAAGCAGTAGGTTTAATTAGGGGTCCCAGGTGCAACCTCCATTCCTACTCCCCATAATTCTGTCCCCACGCTTGTTCCCACGCTTGTTATTATATTTACTGATACAAACGTAGAAGAATCTGCTCCCTCATCCTTCCTCTTCTCATCCCTTACTTGATTCCTTTATGTTGTTCATGGGTGTCTTCTGTGTGAGATTCGATGTCAGCACAGTCACAGCCCAAATTTTACTGAATATTTTCTCGGGAAAACTTATCAAGCGTATGCTCTCTTATTACATTCCCTCAGAACAAGATGACGATGATGGTGATTCGCCATTCCCAGCTCCGAAGGAGAAGCTTGTGTTGACAGAATATGGTCGGCTTCTAGAAGGCGATGGGGAATGTGCGATATGCTTGGGTTGTATAGAAGCCAAGAATAAAGTGAGAGAGCTTGGAAATTGCTGTCATGTCTTCCATAAACACTGCATCGATGTTTGGATTGATCATGGCAAGCTGACTTGCCCTTTATGTAGATCAAAGCTGTTTCCAGATCTTATCAAAATATGAAGCTCTCAATTGTAGAGGAGATCATTCTATGTAGGGTGAAAATTTTTTGAAAAGAAAATTAGTTTTATTGATTTGAATTAGTGATATTTTGGATAGAGGATGAGGTAGTGTAACTCCTCAAATTATATCATAATAGTTTTATGACATATTTAGGGTATAATAGAAGTTAAATTTGTATTTTTGGGAAATTTAAGTGCTAAGTATGAAAAAATATATAATCTGATTTATTAAAGAAGTACAGGTGATAATGGTAAATTGTCAAATTAGGGACTTAATGAACATTAAGTTAAAAGATTATATGCTAAGGTAGAATTTTGATAAGTAAATTTTCAAATTGAAGAAAGATGAAGGACTAAATAACAAGGGCTAAAAGTTTGGGCCAAATCCCATAAGACAACAAGTTGTCTTTTAGATTGGGATTTTCTCATTGTGGGGTTTTGGAGAGCTAGGGCATACGGTTTGAGGGAGAAGAAGCCAATTTGGTTGTTTTATCTTCATTTGCTTTGGAGTTTTATTTGTTTAAGTAAGGAAGAGAAGAAAAGGAAGCTAGTTTGGAAGTTCAAGGCATCAAGGTTAGGAAACTATCCTAACTAATTCCTTGTCTATGTTTGTGTTAGGAAAAGTAAAACCCTAACTCTTCCATAAATGTGTTTTTGGGTTGGTTTGATTTGGGTTGCGTGGTTTGTTTTGTTTTGGTTGGAATTTCTGGTGAAAAATGGTAAAAATGCCTCCTTTCTAGAAGCTCGATGCCTCTCCGCCTAGGTGAAGGAGTGCTCGCCTAGGCGAAGCCTGAGACCAATTTTTTCGACCCCTGTATGCTCTGCCTAGGCGAAGGGATGCTTCGCCTCGATGAACCCGTCTTCTTGGCAGACTTTGTTCTTGCCTCTTCTCTGCCTGTTTTGTTTTATATTTTTATAAATCCTAAACGAATGAGATAAATACTAGTATAAAAAGCTTTGAAACGCATATAATTATAAGATTGCTTAAGACCAGATAGTGAATGAATAGACATGTCTGTTTAGTGCATCGACACTCTTGTTTAGTGCATGGCGCTTATGTTTTTATGTGACAATACGTCGATTAGTCTTCCCGACATAACTCTGCGTAGTCTTCTGACACTCGCGTTTAGATGTTGCAAACACGTCTGTTCTGATAACCGGCATACATTCGGTGTTGTATTGTACCTTTGGGTACCTGTTGTGTTGTGTCCCTCTCATTCATTGTTACTGGTCTATGCAGGCAAACATTTATACGATAAGTATCTGAATAATGAACAATATGAAAATAAAGTAAGTCAGCTCTGATGCTAAGGCATATCTCAGTTCTGTATTGTAGTGTACCTACGGGTAACTTCTGTTATGAAATTTCTGATAAGTACTCCTACGGGATATATGAATACTCCGACATGTGAATTATTTTAAATGTATACTATAATTGAGGACCACTAGAAGTAGTCATATCTGTTATCTGTTTTCCCACTAAGTTATAAACTTAGCACATGTGTTTCGTCAGTAGGTCAGAGAGGTTGTCGGAGGCGTCTGCGTCGCCGAGTGACCATGTGAGACATCGCATTCTCGGGGCCAACCACGACGGTATGAGTCTTTTTGATGTAGGTCCCCGAATTAGTTTTGTTGTAATGAAAATGTAAATGTAATATTTTGAGATAGTGAAACTTGTGTAAATACAAAGTAGTTGGACTCAGGTATATATGTACAAGACAATTTAAACACCACTATGGTGGTAGTTTTACAAGTCTATGTCTTCATGAAATATGTTTGAAATAGACCCACTAATGTTAAGTTAATAGTTATTTGTTCTATGTGATGTCCCCTCACTTGAAGCGGTCGAGGGAAGGGGCGTTACAGGTAGCATCCTAGTTGATCGCATAAATAACCGGCTCAAAGCCTACATATATATTTGATAATCATATAATAACTAAAATATCTATGATTCAAGCTGCCCAGCATATTGATGAGTGGCCAATGAAGTGTTTTTGTTGTATGCAGATAATACATGGGTCATCTGCAGGAGCAGCCTTGTGTATCTGTGATAAGTCGGCAATGTACCTTGTATGACAAATCAGCTGACAAAATCATAAAAAAAAAAAAAAACAAAGTAAAAACTTAGATCTATGTGAAATAATCACTTTATTGGGAAAAAAAAATGATAAAGAGAGATGTCCCAAATGGATGATTTTTTTTTCAAAAAACAAACATGTGAAAGATTAAATTAACAAAATTATGATTATTTGATGTTTTTTAACCAAATATTTCTGAAAGAGATACCAGAATGATACTCATTCGAGCGAGGTTACTGCCTTATGGATGATAAAGGAAATCATAATGATCATAGTTATGTCCAAGGACGAAAATATCCATAATCAAAAAGAAAAACATGGGCATTTATATTTTATTGATTATCAATATATATATATATATATATATATGTATATAAAAATAGCAGTGCCGATGAGACCTAGTGTAAGCCCCTCGGATGTTTGACCTAGCAAGCTGATGCAAGAGTCTCATGGGTATGTCTTGCACCATTGATGGAAACAAATCAATAAAATCAATGAGGTTTGGAGAGAGGGAACATGCAACTCCACGCGTACAGGTAGGTGTCACGCACTACAGGCGGGCCGAGCACACAATAGGCTCCACATGCCCACAACAAGGCGCTGGGCATGGCTAGGGCTGCACGCTGAGCATCAAAGACATGCTAGCTATAGGGCAGTTGCACACCAAGCACCTAAAAAGTTTAAGGCAAAGGCAGATTGTGCCTTAAGGTCCTTTATGTATGAGTGTATTTGGATTTGAGGGTATTTTAATAATTTAATAAATAATTATTTATTTATTCCATTATTTCTGCTTAGCATACTTTGAAGTCTGTTGGAGGAAATTTAAAAATAGCCTAAATAGCTCTTTATGGGGGAGGGGGGATAGTCGATGAAGGGAGCACCATGGCTAAGCCTTGGGTGCATCCCGCCACGGCCTAGTACACAGATGAGCAGCAACAAGGGGATGCATGGGCTCCACGACATGCAGGCTGCCTCCTCCTCGTGTTGGCACGGGGGCACGTCAAAGCTTGTGCACACAGATGAGGGCCATGGGCGCAATGCCATGGCTCTAGTCACTTCGGATAGACATGCATGAACGTAATGTCATGAGCAAAGCATGGAGTGGGGGCATTACATGCCACAAAGGCTTAGTTGACAAGTCAGTTGCTGGTGGTGGATGGCTCAACAACAAGGCATGTTAGACCTTGTAACTGTGGGATGAAGAGAGTCCATCATGGGCATAGCAGCATGATTGAGGGCTTGGATTACATCCATGAAGACGGTGATATGCCTTATAGGCCAAGTGGTAGCTAAGGGAAGGACTAAAGGGTTGCACTAGTCACAATGAGGGAGTTTATATAGAGTGGACGATTGGCATTAGTTGCAAGAACATTATATGAATAGAAGCACCACTTCCTCGAAACAAGGGATCACGAGATCATGTTTGATAACCACCCATGAAGGGTGTGTGGGGATGAAGAGTGGTGTTAGTGGGCAGTTATGAGCGATTACCCTAATTGACCCACGTTTTGGGATTCAATTGTGAACCAAAAGGCTATAAAAGCCTTTTTGATGGGAATGAAATAGAAAGAGGGCTTAGGAGAGAAAGTTGTTGTAAAGCCTCCTTCTCTAGTTATGTTTCTTTGAATGCCAAGGCACTGTACAAAGTTTTGTAAATTAGTTTGTTAAGAAAGATTAACAAAACATGACGGATTCCATTATCTAAGTTATCTCCTTCATCTTACTAAATTTGGGTGGGAAATATTGGAAGGCTAGCTAAGTAGAACTTAGCGCCGCACAGTCACAAGAAAAATTATAGTTCGATTCCATGGGTGTGTGACACCTAGCTTAGTGGTTAAGGACTAGTCATGGGCATAGAGAATAGACTAGGTTCAAGTCTTAATGAGGACAAAATTGTGTACTTCTCAAAAAAAATATAGCGGTGGATAATTTGACATAAATCAACTCCCCCATTTCGCATTTGTATAGAAATTCAATTATTTTTTTTTCAAAATTTCAAGAATAATTATTTTGTAATAAACTCATTAGATTTTAATAAAATTCAAACCAACCCTAGCATATGTATCACATCCATATGGTTATCACAACTATGTTTGGTTTTTAAAAAAAAAATTTTGACAGGAAAATGTGAAGGAGATAAAATAAAAAGAAAAGATAGAAGTAAAAAAATGTGAAAATAATATGTAAATAAAGATTTAAGCTTAAATATTTTTACAAACTCATTTTTTACTTATCCCTATTATACAAATGTTAAATAAGTTAAATGGGGCATGATTGATATATGGAAGTAACAATCGGGATATCTTGAGACCGAAAAAAAGTTCAGGTGCAAAATGAGATATACTAGCAAAAGCCGAAGGCAAATGCACCTTATCCCATTACAAATCGATAATGAATAGTAACAAGCTGTTTTGAACAATAACTAGATGTCTTTTGACATCCAACTATAACAATGAGTGGCCTCTAAGTGTTTGAATCGCTGTTCAGAAAACAACTACTTCTATTTTATTTGAAGCCCAAAAATCCAAAAAAATAGATGAAAAATGTATTTACACAACAGTATTGCCAGAGCTTAAAATAGCCAAGAGAAAATTTAGGGCTAGAAAGGAGGAAGAAGATACAAATGCACAAAAGGAGGAAAATGGAGTTCCAATGTGAACATCACCAGTTTACAGCATTGCAATAAATCGGGAAAACCATGTTATGGGTTATCTATTTCAAACTACTTGAAAAATGAATACCAAATAATCTTATTTGAAACCCAATCTAGCATGTGATCAAATATTTGATAAATAAGTCTAAACATTTGATAAAAAGAGGCTGTAGGTGTATGAGCCTTATGTACAAGTCATATAACCATTGGGTACAACCTATGTAAACCTTAGGTACTAAACAAGACTCACACTTGCAGCCCTCTTCATCAAATATTTGATCCAGATGATGGACTAGGCATGAAATAAGATCATTTGGTCCTCGTTTTTCAAATACTTTGAAATTGATGCCCCTTAGCATTGTTTTCCGGAATAAATTTATCATCTTCCTTCTTCAGGAATTACATGGAGCATGGGTTCACTGAGATTTACAGGGGTGGATGTTTGGTAACTTGTGGATGCAATAGATGATGTTTGAGTATCATCACTCAAAAAGCTGCTGCTAGTTATATCTCTAACATCCCAATCTGTTAAATAACCTGGTTTTGATGCAACTGTACTAACCTCCATGTCTCCGGTGAGCATAGCCACAACTCGTGACATGTTTGGCCGTAGCGCAGGTGACGCTTGGATGCATAAAAGGGCCACTCCTATGACTCGAACAGCTTCTTTTTCGTCGAATGTTGTTAATTTTGGATCAACTAGATCCAAACTTCTGTTTTCTTCATGTAATGTCCATGCCTAATGAAATAAACACAGAGATAAAGCAAGTTAGTTTCAGGTTTTTATTTCAAAAATGGAAAAAAAAAAAAAGAAAAAGAAAAAAGAAAACCAAAAGAAGCACTTTTCCATACCCATTCAAGAAGATACTTCTTTTCAGCCTCCAAGCTATCGTCATAGTTTGGTCTCCCACTCACAATTTCTAGAGCAACTACGCCGAAAGCAAAGACATCGGCCTTCTCTGTAAGGTGACCACGCATTGCATACTCTGGAGCTAGATAGCCACTATAAGGTTACATAAAAAATGGCTTAGTCGAGGTCAATGACAAAATTTCTAAAACCAATGAATTCAACTGTATGGCCTAATTTAAGTATGTGAACAGATAGAAGAAAAGTTCTACTTTTCTTATTGAATGAATGTATGTAATACAATATAGGTCCTACCTATCCATATACAAAGGTAGGGCACAAAAGGAAACAATATCAAGGACAGAAGAGGAAGAAAACCAGCCTTACATGAAAATGGTCAGGCACAGTACTCAACGCTCTCCTCAATTTGGGCATCTGAAGTCGCCTCTGTGAGCACATTTGCGAATGTATTGAATCCTTGAACGCCGAGGAACCTTTAGTGAAAATGTCTGCTAGTTGGTCCCTCAAGTTGACAAAACTAGTAATCATGCATTCTGAGACAATCTTCTCTCGAATGAAGTGACAATCCACTGTTCAGTCCTCTCATGAAAGACTGGGTTGGAGGCAATGTGAAGGATAGCTTAGTTATCACACACAAGCTTCTTTGGTTCATCCTTCCCAAATCTTAGCTCATGAAGGAGCTGTTTGAGCCATATAAATTCACCAGATCATTGGTACTCAACAAAGTACTAATAAAATCCATCAAATGTCCAAAATGAATTCAAATTTCACACAACCAGATATTAAAGCAATTCATTTATTTTATATTTTCTGGCACAATATGCTTGATCATCAACTCAACAAAATGCGAATAAAAGTAAAAAGAAAAAAGAAAAAGAAAAGACTACAACAGATTACTGAATTAACAATAGAATGGAACGATGAAATGGTTAGAGCTTACTTACATGGTGCCTGCAACACGAGTGCTGATGTGGGTTTTCTTGTCATCAAACAACTTTGCCAATCCAAAATCTGCTATCTTGGGACAGAGTTCTGCATCAAGCAAAATATTACTAGATTTCACATCCCGGTGTATGATTCTTGGCCTTGATTCTTCATGAAGATAAGCTAATCCTCTTGCTGTTCCCATGCATATACTGAAGCGGGTTGGCCAATCAAGATGCAAATCATTTTTCCCTGTAACCAGCGGTACCCATTTGTTCAAAAACTCAAAAACAAGTTGCAAACATGGTTGGGAAAAGTTTCAGAACCCAAAATCACTTACTGCAAAGCATAGCTTATAAGCGTCTGAGTAATATATATGCATACATACACATAAACACACACACACACACACACACACACATATATATATATATAAGGATCCATAGGATTAATTGTGGATCTAACACAACAATAGAAAATTTGAGTCGTTTAGCCTTAGATTTTGTATTGTATATCTCAAATGAAGTCTATATCTATGAAATACACACTATTTTTATTTTTGTATTAAAGCTCCAATCCTGTTTTTTAGTAAGGTGGGCAGAGTTTAATTGCAATTCAATTATGGAAATGAACAATAATTACTGGATTACAAAGTATCCTGGGTATTTAGTTCTATTTATGACTGTTCATGAACAGCTTCACAATTATGCAGATACTTGACAGCCTTAAGGTAATGTAAACTTATGTCTACATTTCTTATTTTGATTTTATTGCAATTTTCTTTTTCCTCTTATCTTCGTTCTTTTACCATAGATATGTACATCCTCTATTTGATTGCAAATAAAATCAATGACAGTAAAAGATAACAAGTTTTAATCTTACTAATTTGTTCGAAAATTAACATCCACTTAAAACATAGAAATTGATTGAAGTTCATGTTTTCTGCAGACTCAAGTAGCAGAAACACCAAACAAAACCTTAAAACTTCCGAAAAATGCAGAGACATGTTCTTTGGGCTCAATAAGCAGATATTATAAAAAAAAAATTAATAATAGTTTTAATTTGAAACTTCTTTAAAATGCATTTTTTTTTTTCAAAAGGTCCATAGGAGATGTGCACAATGGAAGTACTTTAAACATCTTCTTACCAAAGAGAGAATGCTCAAGGCTGTTGTTTTCAAGATACTCAAAAACCAGGAGCTTTTTATTTCCTTTGATGCAGAAACCAAACAATTTCACAAGGTTGCGATGTTGCACTGCAGAAATGGAAGCAATTTCTGCTACAAATTGGCTCTTCCCTTGTTGAGATGTTACGGAAAGCTGCTTGACAGCAACCACTCTACCATCAGAAAGAGTTCCCTGTAAAAGAGTTAGAAAAATTCAGTTACCCAGAACTTTTGAATTCTGTTCAATGAAACCTTAAAGTCCTAAATGTTGAATCATCCAATTGCCATATGAAGAGAATGTATCTAACGTTATATGATTGAAATGCAAATTTTGCTTTACCTTGTAAACAACTCCAAATCCACCCTCCCCTAGCTTATTTATGGCATTGAAATTTTCTGTTGCAGTTCGCAACTCAGCATAACTGAAAATGTTTGGTCCGGGACCTATTTCAGGAAGCTCTGCAAATCAATGAAGCGTAATTGTTACCACTTGAATTCTAGCATGATTGTAAACTTCTTTTCCAATCTTTTCTAGCACCAAACACCAACCATTATCAGAGGATTTGCATAAAATAAGATAGGTCAGTATTTGCATCCTTTATATTGGGAGTGGCATCCCTGAATTCACAAAGAAAGCCATCCTTCCACATTTTCAAGAATCGTATATTTCTCACTGGTAATTGCTTTCAAATTCCTTTTCGAGTCTCTACTTGTCCCCAATACCAAAAGGATTGAAATATTCTCAAGCAATTATTTTGTACCTGTATCTTCGTTCATGTTTGATCGTTTCCTTATAATGTAAAAAACTGCACAGATAATTATCACACTCAGAATTCCAGCACCAACTGTAGTACCAGCAATCAACCCAGTCTTGCCCCCTTTTGGTGAAATTGGTGTTATTTCCCAAGCTGAGCAAAAAAAATCAGCAACCAATTCAGTTGTAGTTACAAAAGGAGCACCATTCAGGATATCTTACATCATATGAAATCTATAACTATCATTTAAATGGGTTACCTGATTTAACACTGAGTGCCGAAATAGATGGTCCATAATAACCATCATATGGTATGCAGCAAGTTCCCTTACCAGCCCAGAACAGATGAATTTCAATATAGTTTTCTGAAACAGTAGCATTGAATTTTTTTTCAATTGCTTTCTGGACACCACCTGCCTCTTTTTCTATGTTAAAGTCCTTCAATTCAAGAATTCCCTGCAGAGCAATGAGGAAAGATTAGATGGATCTTTTTATTGTAAAAAAATTAAATGAAACTGCAGTGACAGAACTCTCATACAAGGGAACAAAGTGATAGTCAAATGCAGACGGTGAGATTTTTGGTATACAATTTTCACCTGAATATAAATATCAAAAATACGCCTTCCTGTACTCTCCCAAGTTTGTGTGCTTGGGTCCTTAAGTAACATTTCCGCAAATTGCAAACTAACAATGTAGGGTCCATTCACCAGACCCAAGCCATAGTATCTAAGTGAACCTGGTGATATTCTTGAACTCATGAAAAGCTCTGGGGTGTTAGTGCCGGTAACTTGTGATGTTGTGTTTGCTATTCTGTCACCAAACAAACCTACATTGCTTACTGCCCATTTCTCTGTTCTGCTAAAGTAAAATGATGTTGGTGCTGTACCACTAATTGAGTTATCTGCCTCATATACTGTACCATCAGGTGTTGTCACCTCTGCTCCACCACACTTGATTGAAAAGTTAGTATCTGTAACATGAATACATGAAAGCATTAGGCATTCTTGCAACATTTTTAACTTAAAATAAAGAGATCTTATCTCAAATTAATGTTATTTGAAGGAGATATCTTAACTAGTTATAAACTTTTGCTAAAGCTGTGTCTCAAGCACAACTTTGAAAATTTCAAGATTAAAAGAGGAATTCAACTACTATTTTAGTTGGTTATGATTTCCAAAGTGCAGTTATTCAAAACTTAGAGATTAGAACTCGAAAAGAGGGCACACACTGCAGCTGATTTTTTACTATTTGTCTGCTTTATTGCTGATTCCCTAGCAATCGCTCGATGGTTATCAATGATAAGGATTTGGAGCCTATTTGCCCTCACAACCTTGGAATGTCATCAGGATTTTTCTACTTCTATTTGCATTTGATTTGAACAGGTTTCCTTATTGACTTATGTTTCCTCTCCTTAACTTAGAAAGCATATCCTGCTGATATTTTGGAACAACCTCAGTTGCAAATTCAAATGGCTAAGTCCACTTGTAGGAGTCCTTGCCTCACCAATGCACCCATTGCTAACAAAGCAAAAAAGCACCATCAGTCTAGATGAGGAAATCGTCAATTCTAAGTCAATTCAATGCTTCATGATGATTCACTTCACCAATATGACCCTTCTTACAAGATTCCGTCTCAAGATGGCAATACAGACCTTCATTGTCCTGAACCATATAATTCTGCACGCGTGAGTGATTTTTCCACTTATTAATGGTTTATGGGTTCAAAACTCTGGTTTGAACAACCATTTTGAATGATATGGGTCTCATCAGATCATTCTAGGTGGTGTTAAAGCCTTGTATGGCATGAGGTCAAGTGTTCGACCCTTCCCAATTTATTAAGCCCCAGCTCAGAAATAAAGGCTAAATGTGAGGGAGGGTATTGGATTGGGAAAATTGGTTTTTCAACGCTCATTTCCTAAAGGCTATGTTTTGCTATGGAAAAATCTGAAAGAAAATGAAAGGGCAAAAAAATAGAGGAAAGTTAGAGCAAAAGAAAAGGTGAAGGAAAAAAGAAATAGATTTAAAGTCGATAAATTATTTTTTATGTACTACTTGTTCAAACTCATTTCACTGGCCAAGCAGCTAGTTTGACCAAGAGTTTTTTCTTTTATTATTTTTTTTGTATCAATTTTTTTCTTCATTTTCCAAATCATGTCCTCTCTTAAACAAATGGATCTTTCTTCAATACAAACTTTCTGGACAGAAGGACAGGGAAAAGAAAAAGAGAGAGAGAGGATAGCTGAATCTTTTACACTCTTTTCCTAAATTACAAATTTTTTTCAAGCAAAATAACTAGTTTCATAAGAATTTCTCTCTCTAATTTTCTTACCTCTCCAGAAAACATAAATTCTCTTTGACTTTAATCTGTTTGATTTATGAATTCATTTTATTTGATTATAAAAGCAAGCCCATTGAATGACAAAAATGAAGGTAAACAAATATTTTCACACTTCCAAAATCTCAAGCTCTCATAAGAGTAAAATTGGCATGCTTAGAGTTGGTTTTCTGAGATCTTATCCTTTTTCTAAGAACAAGGGATTGTCTTCCATTAGAATCACTTTGATTTATGGATTTTTTTTAAACTAATTCTCTTTTTTGAAAAGTGATAATGATGGTTGATGAGCCAAATCAATCAGACAGGCAATTACTTTTCACAGCATTATTTGTTCTATAGATGTGTACTTGCGTTGAATATAGAAATAAATAAAGAAGCATCGAACATTATATAGTGACTTACAGCGGGGAGTATCTCTATTGCATGCAAAGTTTCTCTGAAGACAATTTAATCCTTCAAAAATACTGTAAGCAAGTTAATGAATAGAGGTTATCTATATTGGAAATTAAATGAACACACTAAATAGTGGAAACAAACACACTTTTCTTGGCATCTATGCTCTTAAAAATGGGTTGTTTTGAGTAAATAAAGCTATTATGACTCACCTGTTGTTTGAGCTATCAAATGTGAAGTTATTAGCCACTAAATTCCTGCAGGAC
Organism: Tetrastigma voinierianum; assembly: GCA_016808115.1. Taxonomy (NCBI): domain Eukaryota; kingdom Viridiplantae; phylum Streptophyta; class Magnoliopsida; order Vitales; family Vitaceae; genus Tetrastigma; species Tetrastigma voinierianum. The sequence goes on from JAEQBH010006783.1 coordinate 233,457, forward strand.
ATGCGGGCCAAGAAAAAAGAGAAAAGTCACTATATGACACTGTCACACTGGAAAGAGCCTTAGTGTTTGATAGAAAAAGGGTGTGAATTATGAAAAAAAGGAACTTGAAGAGAAGTGCTAAGGTCTAAATTGCTTTTGGAAATTAGCAAGCATGCATTTCAGAATATCCAAAATGAGGGGAAAAAGTAAAAACAGAAGTTACATGATAGGTAGGTTATCACTTATCAAAGTAATAACTCATAGTCGTTTGAACATGTTAAAAAGGCATGATGTCGTATTAAACCCGAATCCACCTGAAACGGGCTTAGGAGGTTGGTGCGTTTAACGTAATTATCGGGCTTGGTTTGGTAGGAGGTCTTGTGTTCGAGTCACCTCTTTGCAATTTATTCTCCATTTGTTGATTTGAAAGTCTATGGAAGACTCTATTTTGGTTTATTTGACTCTCGCGGTGTCGTTGCCGTGGGGAGGGTGTTAAGGCATGATGGTGTACGACTTGTGGCCCGCAAACCCGCGAGGAAGCATGATGTGGACTCCCTTCTTGACGATTAGCCTGGTCGCGATTTCGGTAGCATGTTGTTGGCATGTGGCATGGAATCGACAACAAAGTAGCCATAGCGGCGATGCCAGGACGCGATGCGAGAAGGCCGCAATCTTTGCATGGTGGATGAAGTCATAGGTGCAGCAAGGAAGGATTAGACATGGCATGGAGTTATAATAATAGCAAGATGAGGCATGAAGCCCGAACATGGCCAAGAGGTGTGTGATGCCTTGCGAGGCCTGACCATGGTGTGGTGTATGATTATGAGCCTTTCTAAGCGCATGCGACACTTGAACACTAATTTGTACTAACGTTTGCTAAGTTATTATCACTAATAGTTATCTTGGAAGATGGATGGACAGATTGCCCCAGAATGGTGCCCTGTTACACAGGAAAATCTGACCCTAGTAACTCTCTATGAGGATGGCTCTGCTCAACATTGGTTCTTTGTCATATCCATGATTATTTACATTAATAGGCCTTCACTATTATGGAAGCATCATGAACTCAAGATGGGTTACATCAAAAGCATTCTACATATATATACTGGGTTTGTTAGTAAGTATATTTCTCGTTCTAAAGATACATCTTGGCATCAATGACATGGGCACTCTGAAACTCTTTACTTTGGTTTGGGAACTTGAAGCTCCCAACACAACTTCTCTAGAAACTTCCATACTCTTACGAAGGATGGCTTCAAATCTGGATAAAAACTTCGACTCCCTATCTGAGAGGCGAGGAGATATCATTTGGAGAAGAGCTTTACACTCTTCCTCACACATGCCATCGATGACCTTATAAATACTTCCACGTCAGGCAGCTGAATCGATATGTGAGCTTTCTCAGTGCATCCCTTGCATTGTAGCTTCTTTACTTGATTAACCGCACCATTGAACCTGAGAGGACCCTTTGTCACTTTGTAACCTATTTAACCAAGATGGCCTCCACCTCTTTCCCCTGTGAACCTCCAACCTATTGTTGGTACTTGTCCCTTCAAGGCATGTCCCTACATGGGCGGGCTACCCCAACTCACTTCTTGTTGCCTTGCTCATTGGTGAATAGGTTTAGGTGTTACTTGGAGGGCACCTAGTATTTTTATCTAACCCAAGCATGCTTAGTCTTCCTTGATTAGGGCACTTAGTGCACAATCCCTTGTCAAACGGTCGCACAAAGAAGCACTTCAACCTAGGCGTAAACTTCCTCAATTTAGCCTTGCCCTTGTCTTCCCAATTGTAGGGCACCTTGCCCTTTTTTCTGTTTGGTGGCACTAGGGTCTTTAGACATCTTGTCTCCCTCACCTATAGCATGGCTATTCTTCGAACCCTCGACCTTGGGAGAGTCACTCCTATAATCCACCAAAGACTCCACCACCACCATTGTAGTGGTTAAGTCTTGCACCCCTTAACTCCTTAGTTCCTATTCGGCCCAGCGTTGCAATATGTCCATTAGGTTGAATAGAAACTCCTCCATAGTGATGTTAAGGATCTCAAGCATTAGTGATAAAAGCTTCTTCACATACTCCTGTATCGACCTAGTATGCTTGAGACGCCGAATGCTTCTTTGAGCTTTGTAAGTCACATAATTGGGGTAGAACTACCTCCTAATCTCCTTCTTAAAGACATCCCATAAGACTATGTCGCACAAGCCCTTCTCCATGTTGGCAAACATTCTTTGCCATCATAGGGTAAAAAAGGAAAAGAAAAAATACACAATATTGAACAGGCATTATTGCAAAAAAAAAAAAAAAAACATGATACTCTTTCTTTATTATCATCCAAATGCTTCTCTGAGCTTTGTAAGCCACATATTTGGGGTAGAATTACCTCCTCATGTCCCTCTTAAATACATCCCATAAGACTATGTAGCACATGCCCTTCTCCATGTTGGCAAACCTTCTTCACTATCATAGGGTAAAAATCATGATACTCTTTCTCTTTTCCATAATCATGGGAGGGTTATGGCACTTAACATAAGTTATAATCTTTGGTTATTTAGGCACTGGTAGTTCTATCTCTATGTTGAATGGCTTGGTTGATAATCAGGCTACTATGTGATACTCTAAAAATATGAAAACTCATAATTATTTTGTTATTAGTACATCTTTTTGTCTATTATTGTACAAACTCCAAAGGATGCCACCCACCTAATATAAGCTTCTGACTTTGGACCTTGATGAGACATCATTTTGAAGTTCATGGAGTAAGTTAGTGTGTTGATTTTGTAGTTGATGTGACATGTAACTGTGAAATGCGTTGGAGATTGTCCATGCTTGTGCAAATAAGGAGGTCCCCCTAATCTTCTTTGTCTGATTTGGCTCAATGTAACCATAAAAGAATCAGAACCTACATACTACTCTTTCAAGCATAGGATGTTATAAGATGACAAACGATTGTCCTTTTTGGAACTGACTGTGCTATGTTTGTTTAAACTACTATTTGTAGTTACTTTTGCAACAAGTGATGGCCTCGCTCTCAAGTAACTTATATTTTTCCCTTTTTTCTCCCATGTTGAGTACTCTGAAATGTAAGCTAGGTAATTTTGAAAACAGTTTAAGATATTGATCTTCTTTGAGTTAGATTTTATGATAGCCGAAAGAGGACCTACTGATGGGTTTGCCGAATAAAAATCTTGGTCCTTGAAGTCACCCTCCCTCCACAAGGGAATCTAGAGCATTTTATTTTTGGAAGACATCTGTACCTTGAATAATAGTTTATTAACTGTGAAACAAAGTTTTATTCTCACTAGCTAGTGGAATGGGCCGTTTCCTGATAGGCTAAGAATGAGGTGAAACGATCAACCTAGAGCCTTTGGGTTGTAGTGTGGCAATTGGGTCTCTCCCGATAGGGTTGAGATCCTTGTAGGGTCATGCTGACCCAATGTATGGTGAGTCTGTATTCCCAGGGTGCAGTCTATGATAGATAGTATTAGGTGCAATTACCTTGCTGATAAGTTAAAAACAAATTTTAAGTTTCCAATCAATTTGTACCCTTCTCCCTCAGATTTTTGTTCTTGAAAGATGTTTCAAAATTGACAAATGGAAGAGCTGGGACTGAGGAAATACTATCTAGCCTCTTTTGAACTTTCTTGAACTTCTATCTTTTCTCTAGGAGACCACCTATTCTATTGAATTGTGTACCTCTCTTAATCTTAAAAACATTACTTACTGAAGAGAGACACCTGTTTTCCTGCGAAAAAAAAAACCAATAAAGAAAGGAATGATAGTCATTTGTTGCCTTGCTGCAGAAACTAGCCACAAACCACCAAATAGCCTCTGACCAGTCTGACAACATATATGGGACACTCTTTTACTACTCTCCGTCTCACGATAAGAATGGTACCTCCTCTCATGATCCTTTCTCTTTACATCACATAGGGTAGTTTGAGGACCCACATTTTGTAGTTTATACTTTCCACCCTGTTCTTTTCCTTTTCAATTTCCATTGAGGAAGGGACCCGATAACGTGAAGAAATACCATTTTAGTTGTCCCTGACTTATCCTTTCTTGCCTGAATTTCTAAAAAATGATTTACTTTCTTTTAGAAATGACCAGCTAGGTCCCCATTAGTGTTGAGACTTTCCTCTATATTTCTTGTTGAAACCCATGGAAATATTTGTTGTCCTTCCCCCGATTGCTTAAGTAATGATGGTGTATCCATCTCAAAGCTGAGTGAAGATAGATCACTTACTTGCTCAGAAAGAAAAAACCAAGTACCTCCAAACTCATCTTCAAACCTGATCAGGAAGGTCTTCCATTCCATAGAGATCTTCTCAATCTTCCTCATCTTCTACCATATGAAAAAATCCTTGCACCAAGAATATGTGTAATCATCATGATATTAAATGATTCAAAGAATAGAATGCAAAAAGTTTTGGGTTTTCTTTAACAGAACCTGGAAGCATGCTTTCAAGCATTGAACAAAATATCAAACTCATTACAACCAATAAGTTCTTGTCACTAGAACATCAAATATCTACGCTCAACTACAATGATAGTCTTACTCTACTCAAAATTCAAGAGTATTCCTTAATAAATGGCAAAAGTAACCATGAAATGTCCAAGAAACTTTGCCTTGCTGGCTAAAGCTCTCAGTACTGATAAATGTCCGGCGTGTAGTTTACCTAGCCAACTTTTCTTATTCATTCATGTGATGTCTTCTGTCTCCTTCTTCTTTTCTTTCATTTTTTTCTTGGGGACAGGTGGTTGTGGTGGGGCAGGAAGCTTCATCAGAAAATAAAGATCATTACAATGTCAAAATTCAATCCAACAGAAACAAGAACAAGAATAGCATGTAAAAACTACATGCTACAAAAACTTTGTGCTAAACAAACTGTTAATTAGCAATAACAGAAGCCCAGTTGATTTAAGTCAAATTTGCTAAATTCCATTAATGTTTCAAGAAGCCAGAAGAGGCTTGTGTGAACAACTAAGGACAATGTACATAATCTAGATCTAAGATGACACAAGATATGTATCATGACTCAAGAGACATACAATTGCAAGCCTGGTTTAATCCATGAATGAAAACTTCCTGATATCTCATTGTATGACAAATCTCTGCATGAAAAAACATATTATCAGAGTTAGAAGGCATAAAAGTGCACCAGAAGGTATCGGTTTCAACATCGAATAAGAAATGCATCAGTTTAAATTTTTCTCCAACTCTTTTTGCAAAAGTACTCAAATTCTAGGATTGACTTGTTAAATAACAGAGCCACATCACAAGTAATAGTTAATAGTCATCCAAGAATTTGAGTAATAGTTAACAGAACTATAATGCTATACTCATATAAAGGAAGGTGGTAAAAGGAGATATAGCATGCACATTGAACACAAACACAAACACATGCACATAGAAGCATCTTACAGTGTGAAGTTACTGGCTATGAGAAGCGAATAGATCAATCTAAGAAAACAAGGGCTTACATAATTTGAAGTTTTTCACTTTTTTGGTCAGGCAGGGTTCCAGACAGTCTATTATTTCCAAGAAACCTGACCATCAAAACCAAAATAGAAGAAAAAGAATATTATGTGAACAACATAAGCAAGATCTTTAAAAAAAAAGGATGGAAGGGCCTATTTGATTCTTACAAGGAACTAAGATTATTCATTTTGAACAAAGGACTTGGGATTGGACCTGTTAAGTTGTTGAAACTCAAATCCCTGCAAAAGTTGGAAAAAAGAATGACAATAAAAAATATGGAATAAAAAACTAACAAACAAAAAGAATCACAAAACAATAGGAAATTTGGTTAATAATGTTGGCATATGGTGTTAAATACACACCAAAACTTACAATCTTTCTAAACTTGGGAATTCTCCTATATAAGATGGAATGTTGCCAGAGATCAATGCATTCCTTAGAACCCTATGTAAGAATGAGGAATTGACTTAAATTGACAAATAAAACATATTTAAAAATAATAGAACATGGAAATAAGAAGAAGGCACTAAATGTTCTATAATAATGGAGGAATATCTTACAAGTCAGTTAAATTCTCCATTCCCCTGATGAAATCAAGAGAAGAGCTCACATTTGATAGATCACTTATTCTCCTACATGAGTATTCATGACTGTTAGTAAAACAAGTTTTGCCTGTGTGTTGTGTGAACATATGTATCTACATCTGAGCATGTGTGGAGAGACAGAGAGATCTAAAATTTTAACAACCGAAATTTTGAAATTATTATGAGGAGAACTCACAAAGACACCAATGAAGTCAAATTAGAAAAAGTTGATGGAATTGGACCTTCAAGAGAGTTCCCTTGAAATCTCCTGCAAGAGCATTTGAGAAAGTTGATATTACAAATACATACCTTCACTAGGCATATTTTCCTAACAATATGATTAACTTTTGCAGAGGAATACAAGAGAATGTGGCCCATCATCTACAAAAAGAGTCTTTGAAGACAAAAATTAATTGTGTTCTTTCTTTTTGCTTACAGATTCTGGAGCCTTGTCCAGTTCCCAATGAAGTCTGGTATCTTTCCTGTGATTGGGGTGTCTGATGCAAAACTGAAATCAAAATGGGTGATTCATACTAAGCTGGGAAGACATAAAAGCTAATCTCCAAAGAAGAACATTTGATAAAAATAAAGTGTCATGATCACTGAATTTACAAATCTCTCACGCGTTGCAACTTAGCAAATGTTGAGGGAATCTCACCACCCACTCCAGAGCTGTCTATGTAACTGTTGCATTGACAAAGAAAATTAGTTTGAACTGCATTAGCTAAATAAAAGAAACATCCTTTACTATTTTACACACAAATTCTTAGACAAAAATAAAAGGAAATTTTACATTAGCTCAAGTTGGGGTAGATATCCAAGTTCTGGAGGGAGAAATCCAGAGAAGTTATTTGAACCAATGGACCTGCAAAGAATAATAAAAAAGGTGCTTATCCAAAAGTCATCAGGATCAATAGAAGCTTTCGAAAATAGCAGTTAATAAGGTGTATCCTTCTATGAAAGATTGATATCAAATTCCTATAATCAAGGAGATAAATATGATAGCTACTAATATGTTCCTTGCTTATGGAAGTTGATATAATCAATCCCTAAAATAAAGGGTCAGCTAGAATCAAATCTGTGCACTGGAAATCTTTGAATATACTTGTCAACAATCAACATTTCTATCTCACAATTTCTAGACTGCCACAATTATTAATTGTTCACATGACATAAACGGAACTACAGCAGCAGAAATAGTACAAAGAGAATCTAATAGTCCATATGATGCTTGGTGAACCCTCTTATGGTCTTCACAAGAGATCCCATTGGTTGTCTTCCTTGTCAACATGAAGTTTATATAGTATCCATGAGATGTTTACTATTTTCTTCCTGCAACAATGCAATTGTTAAACAACTTTCCTAAAAGCTCAAACTGGTAGGATTTGGGTTCAATATTGAATATATCATGCTTCTTAACACCCTCCCTCACGTGAGGCCCCATACCCGCATGTGGAGAGTCAAACAAACCATATAGAGTCCTTTATGGACTTTCAAATACACAAATAGGCAATAAATATTCAAATTGTAGAGAGGTGGCTCGAACCCATAACCTACTACCAAATCAAGCTCTGATGCCATGTTAGGCAACTAACTTTCCTAAAAGCTCTGATACCAAGCTCAAGCTTGCAGGATTTGGGTGCAATATGAGTATCATGCTTCTTAATAGTAATAATTACAACCCTCAACTACTTCTAACAATCACAACGTCTAGTCTTCAGATTTTCTTATACATGAGATTTTTCCAAGAATATGATAAATAAGTAGCACAGTAAAGAAAGAAAAAACATGTCAGCCATATTATGAAAATACAACAACTAAAATTTGACGATAAGACTTTCAATAACTTTACTATCCCAAAGGTCAAGTTTAGTTGCAATAAATATTCTTATTTTATCTTTCTTTCATGGGTTCTTTTCACTTGTTTCGAACCCCTACCACCAAACAAAAATATAAGTCAATTTTACTTGGGCTTATCCTAATACTAATGCCCATTAGAATTTGAACAAACTTGTCCCTAACTTTTGAATGCTGCATGTTCATTTTCTTGAATATAATTCTTCTTTTAGTCACACAAAATAATTAAATTTCATTAAAAGATTAAAAAAAATCAGAATAATAAAAGAGAACAAAAATTATAAGTAAAAGCATATATATTCAACAAAGAGTCCACACAAAAGGGAACTCTGGGTATATAGTGGTATACGAGTTCACTAAGACGAGGGAGAAAACGGATAAGCGGCGAAAAACACCAGCGTAAGAAAATATATATATAACTTCTGATCAGGTTCTTTAAGATTCCCGATCTCTTGAGGTATGCTCCGGATAGCAAGTATGGCCCATTGACCTATTCATCATATAAGAATATAAGGCATCCAAAGAACCACGAAACAAAATTCAAACATTGTATCAATATTTGGGCAGCCTTAATTATTAAATAAAAAGCATAATATAAGAAAAGTACAAAATCGATAGAATTACATATCGAGTAGAAGAACCAAGGTGTCAATGTGTTTGACATTTACATAGTAACAAAAATACTAAAATATGAGAATTCTTGTCATAAGTTGACATTTCCCTACATATATTTCCTTATAGAGTAAGGAAGTGGATTTGATTTGTGTCATGTGTTGGAAAAGAAATGCCAACATTTTTTAAGATACAACAAGATCTACAAAGGTGTGTAATCCGCATTCATTTTCTTGCTTCATTTTGGGTCTCTTGCATGAAAACTTCAAAGAACATTCCCCTTAATGTGATTCAACTGAATTAGTTGTTAGTGTGTAGGTCCAAAGGTGTGGGCTAGAAAGGAGAGGTTGTTTTATGTTGTTTCTTTATGGTCTAAGTTTATTTAGTATTTTTAAGATCCCAGTTGTTTAGTTCAGTATATTTTGATGGAAGAATCAACATACTTGTATGTTAAGTTTGATTTGAATGAAAAATAGATTGGTGAAACCTTGCACTTCGGTTGTGTGCAGATCAAAAGAGCAAGGAGGTCTAGATTTTGGAAAGATCATTTTGAGAACCATGCACTTATGGGAAAATGGCAATGGAGGTTTCCAAGGGAAAGGAGTGGACTTTGGCATGAGGTTACAACCATTATTTATGGGATGCATCCAAATGGATGGGATGTCAATATGGTGGTTAGATGGCCTCACAAATGTCCTTGAAAGGCTATGGCTCAAGTATTCCTTTGGTTTTCTCAACATACTCATCTTGTGGTGGGGAATGGTGAGAAAATTAGATTTTGGGAAGACTTATTGTTGGGTGAACAACCATTGTGTGTACAATACTCAAACCTTAATAGAGTCACTCTTATGAGAAATTTGACCATCTCAGTGGTTCTTGGCCTTTCTCCTCCTTCCACTTTGAGCCTAAATTTCCGACGCAATCTTTCTTATGCAGAAATTGAAAGCCTTCAAAGGCTTTTAATTTCTATTGGTTTTGTGCAACTCTCCCCCTCTACCGATGATTCAAGAGGTTGGTCTTGGTCACCCACGGGTTTGTTTACTATGAAATCTTTCTATATGGCCTTATATATGACTCTTCCTATCACTTTGTTTCACCCAGCTAAATTTCTATGGAATTCAAAAGTCCCTTCTAAGGTTAAGGTCTTTGCTTGGAAAAAGCCTCATAGGAAGGTAAACACTAATGAGTTGCTACATTTGAGATGGCTTAATAGATCCCTTAATCTCTAGTGGTGTTCTCTTTGCAGAGGAGATGGAGAGTCCATCGATCATGTTTTTCTTCATTGCCCTTTCACTTTTGGACTGTGGCACAGGCTCTTCATCTTACTAAAATTGGTGTGGGTTTCTCCAAAGAGTATAGAAGATATGTTCATCATTGCCTTTAGAGGTTTTGGAAATTCCACTAGAGGAAAAAATCTATGGCAAATTGTATGTCTCTCCCAGATTTGGTTCGTTTGGAAAGAGAGAAATACAAGAATTTTTTAGAACAAAGAGAGATATGAAGGGGAGGTGTGGGATCTATTTTACTTTACTGCCTTTTGTGGGCCTCGTACCAAAAGCTGTAGGGGTTCCTTTTTCAATTTTACTTCTAAATTGGGTAGCGGTTTGTAATTCTTCACTTTAGCTTGCATAGCATTGAAAGGAAATATCTTCCTTCATTTTACTTTTTTCTATTGATATATATTCACATTCTCATTTCTAATAAAAAAAAAGATTGGTGAATCAGGTGATTTATTAGGTTTATTTTACACTGGGAACTTGCTAATATATTAAGTTAAAGGAGAATCATAATAATTAGGGTCTACTAATTAATCAAGGAATATCGGCATGCTTAGGGACGATTGTTTAATTCATTTTAAAATTGATTTGAAAGTTATAGGTACGTCTATAAGAGGATATGAAAATTAATGTTGGAACAATAAAATGGTTAGAATTAGCAATAAGGGAAAAAGCCATAAGCCTTAGTTGTGTAACGTTTATAGTTGGGAAACCTAAATTATTGTTGTTTCATTTCAGTTCCTTCTAATAACTTAGGGTCATCTACATTAAAGAATATTAGAGGAGAAATTGAAGAAAGGTAGAAATTTTATATCATTCTATCGTGCATCTTTGTTTTCCTAAAGTTGTTAGTAAGAACAAATTATATTTTGTCAATTAATGGTCTAAAAAGTTATCACACGGTATATATTTCAATTATAATAGGCTTTAATAATCTCATTTTGCATAAAAATCTACCTGAAACTCAGCATTTTTTTATCTTCTAGGTATTTGGAGATTAATTTTTTATTTGAGTGTTAATTAGTAAATCTGATTTCATGGATGCGATCATTTCCAAGCAAAGTTCCTAGGACCCAAATTGAACATGAGCTAAGCGTTTGCAAAGTCATATTGGTCTATTGATGGTTTTCTTTTTTAAGGTAGCAAATTCTCTCGGTACAAAGGGAATGATTTTTTCTGACCAAGCAACTTCTGCTTAGAAAAGAATACTTCATTGCGATGTTTTTTGCAGCAAGAACTTATGAGAATTGAGAAACAAAAATTGTAATATAGGCAAAGGAGATTGTTCTATCAAAGTTTAGTTGGTGTCATTAACCTTTAGAAATAACTTTAAAATTGTAGTGTTATGGGAATAGTGGATTTCAAGCGAAAAATAATTGGTCTTCTAAGTTGACATAGGGCCTACTAAAGAAGAATAATTATGATTGTCATTTTTGTTCCCATGGCCCTCACACTCACCAATCCAATTTCTAACCAAGGAACTCTCCCTATTTAGAATATGTAAAGGAAAAAGATTGAGTGAAAAACAATAACGCTTAAAAGAAACAAATTACAGGCTTTATATTGTAAAAACGGGCTCTTTGATAGGAAATCTAAATAACAAGAAACTATTAATGGGCTTCAAAAATAGCAATTGGCAATGTGAAGAAAAGAAACAGGTTATGGAAAAGAATAGCAGACATGATATCCATGCACACAAACTATGTAAGGAAAGAAATAAAAATAATTAGTATTGATAAAAAAAAAGAAAAAAGAAATAAAAATAATTAGCATATGCTAAACTGCATTAGATTTGTTTCAATTAAAAAAAACCACAATTTCAATTGTTATGGTTAACCAATGTTTTTTCTCCTTAATTAAAGGATCCTAAGATTTTATCCAAGTTTAAAATCCACAGGGCCAAGTTTCCCTTTTTAATGAGGAGTTTATTAAAAAAAAGAAAAGAGGAATAAACAAACATGTAAGGACACTTACAAGTATTGCATTTGAGATAAATTTGCAATAAATGAAGGCAAAGGACCTGTGAAGTAATTTTTATCAAGTCTCCTGCAAAAAAATATCCATCTTAATGATATAAATAAATATTTTTTGTGAGTTTTATTCATATAAAATCATTCATTTCACATGTTCAAATGGGAAATGCGTTTCCATTTGAAACTTTGGCATGTTAAGTAGGAAAGCCTAAGAAAAATTCTTACAGAACCATGAGATAAGTCAAACCAGTGAGCTCCTCTGGAATTTCTCCTGTTTTGTTCAGAGATTGCACTTTCCTAAACAAGGAGAAACGATCATCGTCACAAGTAGAAATAGTTAGAGTGCAGATTTGTATTTTGAACTTCTCCTAACTGAAGGTTTCCTAATCCTTCTAAGGACCTTACTTAGAGTTTCTCAACTAGATGCCACATCATAAAACAAGGGCAAACCATATAGGAAACTCAGTTCTCAAAAGATAATATTACTTATAAGCATGGCCAATTCAATTCTTTGATCCAATACCAACAAGTTCATTTTCATTAGAAAAATTGATAAATATCAAATCGATCTCTTATAAAGTAGAAAATATGGATCTAAAAACCAAGTGAGAGAAATAGGAGAATGGATACGTACAAATGAGTGACATGGCAGGTGCTGTTATCATTGTAAGTACAATTACACATGATAGCCTGTTTATTCACCTCATCATAGAATTGGCTCTCGTTCACAGCTGATCCACTGCATGGCTCCCCACTCATGTTCCAAAAAGTCGTTGATTGCATGGTCCATAGTTTGAATAAAGAGTTCAACACTTCCACTGTCTCACAAATCATAAAATTCATGATCCAAGATCCAATACTTCGTTAAAATTCAAATTGAATAAGTTCATATTTGATTTCTTTTTTTATTATTAATAAGATTTAGTTTGTGTGGCATTTTTTTATCCTTGTATTTTTAAAAATAAATAATTTTTTTTTATGGGTAAAACAAAAAGAATATATTAACCACCAGGAAAAGTACAAGAGCAAAATGCCAACTGGTATACTAGGTGTATACTTAGGAGGCGGCAGACCAAAAAACAAAAAAGGAAAAGGCAACAAAAGACCAAAGGACTACCTACCAGCCCCCAAAAAACACCCTAACTCCTCATCTACAACCCAACCAAGCCAAAAAATCCAGTAAAGAACCATTTCTATCAACTCTAAACACATTGACCCATATGAAGTATAGTGTAAATTACTGGAGTAAATTACATCTAACTATTCCCTTTTTAGAGTCAAGATTAGAATGCAAAGTTCACTCTTCCATATACAATCCATTACCCCATCAACGAAAAAACCTAACCTTTAGGGGAAAATAGCTTACTAGCCCAATACAACCATTCCTACCTGTAGGGTATAATAGCTTAATCCCTCCAGGAAATAGATCCTAGGTACGGCATACATCTCTTTAAAATTCCATAATGTCGGTCCTTCTGTACTATATGAGAGTACTCTAAAAGAAAAAGAAAAATGAATATAGGTGTAAACGAACTCATCGACGTTATAGAGGGTGGATTATATAGATTTAGGGAAAGGCACAAGAGTGGCCACTACGTCGTAACTAAAACCTCACTAAACTACGCTGGGAAGTTATTGAGGTTAGGGTTAAGATAAGTTAATAATCTTAAACCACATCACAAGAAGGAATACCAAAACCTAGTCCACTTAAACAAAAACCTAGCTCACTCGCTTAAAACTTTAATTTTGGTGTATTTTATAATAAACAAAAAATAACAAAAATCATGACAAGATCTTTAACATGAAATCTTTGTTTCAACCACTTTGTGTAGATTTCACCCTTACAAGCTAGCTATCAAGGAAAGGGAGCACAAATGGTTTTAAACCCATATGTCAAGTCATAACTTAACGATGTGGGCCTCATAATGAGTCATTACAATCCCCCACCTTTTTGCGGGTAGCAGTCCTCCCACAATTTCTAAGACAAGGGTCATCCCTAAGGAACAAACCGCTCTAATAACACTGTTACAACCACTTGGGTAAAACTTACCTTTAAAAGCTAACTATTATGGAAAGGGAGCCCAAATGGTTATAAACCCATATGTTAAGCTGTAAAGTTACAATGTGGGACTCAAAATGGGTAATTACAATTTTTTGAAATCAAACTGTTGGATGATCAATATTGTAGAAGTACTTCATCGAATGTATCTAAATATCAAGACGTTTGACGATCTTTCCTATACCTATCAATATATTTGTATGCATCTAAATATCAAGACGTTTGACGATCTTTCCTGTACCTATCAATATATTTGTTTTTCTTAATCGAATGTCATATTAGTAGCAAAAGCACATGTTACTTACATCATTCTAAATTTTTACATCAACATAGCAAGTTTGATGCAATTGAGCATCTTAATGAGAGTTAGAAGTGTTTAGTGGTAGACCTCATCATTGCCATTACACAAAAAAAAAAATCAGAAAAAACATATCGAAGTTAAGAAAACCTTATCACTAAAATTTTGTCTAAGCAATTTCATCAAACAGACGGTGTGCGCCAACTCGGTTGTTGATTTCCAGGTAACCGCAACAAAATTCGACAAAACAGGGGCAAAAAAAACAAGAAAAGGAAATGGAGGCGATCTGAAAGATCAAAGAGCTACGGTATATAGGAAGAAGAAGTCAACATACCTTCAGATGGATCCAGAGTAGCACTTTGAGCAGTGGATCTCTGAAACAAGAGTGATATCACGAGGAAGATGGCGGAGCATAAGCAAGGACTAAGCGAAGCAGATACCTTCTGCATCCTGAAATTCATCTTCTACTATTTGCGTCTCTGAATCTCGATTTGGATTAGGTAAATTACAGAGAGAAATGTTGAAGGTAGAATCTCAAGCAGAAAATGATATGGCCGATGACTACCGTTTTCGGCAACAAGCGTGTAACTGTCGTCCTACTTGATTTGGACTTTTTGACAGTGATTAGAAGAGACGTCGACAAGTTGACATAAAAATAATAAAAAACAAAAATAAAAACTGTTTTTAAATAGAAAGACAGGAAACAAGGCTTACCTTTTAAAATAACGGAAACTAAAAATAATAATTATAAATTATTTAAAACAAAAATAACAATAATTATAAATGATATACCGACAACGGCTTTGAAAAATAATTTTGGAAACAATACGATATTAATTAAAAAGTCTATATACTTTCAAACCTCGCCGACATGAAATCATGCCTAATAAGTAATAACTCATTTTTCTTTTTCATAAAGTGATTATTTCATCTAAATTTTTACATTTTTCTTTAATTTTATTATTGACTTATTATGATGTGTAGTTTTATTATGAACTTATTGTGATATGTAATTAGATAGTTTTAATCGGATAACAAAACATATTCGATTTGACAAAAACATTAAATTATAGTCGTTAATATATTACATAACTAAAATTATGTGTATTTTAATCATTATAAAATTATCAAATATATAGACTTTTAGTCGATTATTTATATAAATTAAACTTTGGATTAATATTAAAATGTACAAGGAATTTTAACGAATTTGAATTATTTTTACAGTAGATATTCTTAATTTGAATCAGTAAAATTGTGCATTTTAAAAAATGATTGATTTAGCAAAAAATAATTCGCATATATATGAGCAGGCTGTACATAGTTAAATATAATTTTAATTCTTGAGATTTAAGTTTTTTCATACATAAAATGTCATATAAATTAAAATTTTATGTGAGAAAACTCAAAAATAAAATTAAATCTAACGATTAAAAAACTTATTCACATATATGAACAAGTTTTTCACCACTGACCCCTTAAAAAAACAAAAACATTAATTATTTATAATCCTTTTAAGTCGTCTCACCTGCTTAGGGGTGTCGGCGATGTTGGGTTAGGTTAAACGATTCTGGGTTAAACGGGTGACGGGTGAAACGTATAGCCGAAACGCGGCCGTTTATTAAACGTGTTCGCGAATTGACCGTTTGCTCAGCGCGACGTTGCGATGCCGGCGGCCGTTGTCGGCAGTTGTCGTGCCGGTTAATCGATGTCAGCGTTAATTTTAATGACGCAGTGGCGACGTTCAGTAAAACGCGATAGAAGCTTGATGTTAAGCGGGTCGCGGAGTTATAAATGCGGGTTAAGCATCTCTCGCTGAAACGGCCGTTGTCGCGTGTTCGCGGGTTGACGTTCTCCGCGGCGTTTAAGTCACCGGCAGCGTTTAATCGGCTGTGAGTTAATCGTGTCGATTAATCGTGTCGGTTAATCGTGTCGTGTTGAATTTTGACAGGCCTATACCTAACATCCTTTTAATTATTTATAAACATTAATTATTTATAATCCTTTTAATTATTTATAATCCTTTTAAGTCATCCTACCTAACATCCCTCGCGTTGCGTGTTTCGCGTATGAGTTGCCTCCAGTTGTCCACGTAAGCATTTTTTCAACTAGACTTTCGGATTGGCTCGTTTTTTTTTTTTTAAATAATAATTTTTAAAAATAAATTTTAAAAGAATAAAGATTGAGAAGTATAGATGAAATTCCCATAGAATTTGCCACCTAAGCGCCAACACAGCAGCAAATTCATCTTTTAAATAGACGAATTCAAAATTTGTACTGAACTTATATTTTCAATCGACAAATTATAAATTTATATTAAACTTGTCTTTTTAATAAACGAGTTTTATATTTATACTAAACTCCTTTGTTGAGTTTTTAATTTATACTGAATTTGTTTTTTTTAACAAACGAGTTTTTAATTTGCACTAAACTGAACATGTCTATCAAAAATATGAGTTTTAAATTATATTGAACTCGTGTTTACCATTTGCATGGTAATCCAATCAATAATTATCGAGTCATGTTTTTTTAATCAATATTTTTTAAATTTGATATAATCCACCACTTTGCCCATTCGCATTGTGATTTAATCTAGTTGTCGAGTTAGATCTAAGAAATACAATTTTAGGATAAGGTGTTTTTTTTCCCTAATATCTATTCACTTGTACATTACATCGATGTAGACTTGTAGTGTTATTTTCTCAAACGACTCGAACCTAGGACCTTCTGTATACCTATGTCCCCCTTTAGCAATTAAGCAAGGCCTTAAGGGCTTTTAGAAGTTTTTAATATAATTAATTATGTAGTTTTTATAATTTTTTTGTATGCATTCATTTTTTTTCCTTGATTAATTACATAAATGGCAATTTAATTTTTAATTTTTTTTATATTTTGATTTATAAAGTTTTAATTTCTTCAATAGGGTGTTTGAACCCTTAATTATTGCCTTTCGATCAATAAAAACTTATTAGGATGACGACAAAAATTGGATTCATGTGATATTCATCGTTATATATAAATAATAAAATTACTTAAATGACTTCGATAAAATGATAACATTTTCTTTAATGTTTCCAAATAAAATAAAAATATTTATTCAAACAATTTTTATTTTTATCTCAATTCTATGATAGCCCAATTTCTTTTTATTACAAAAAATAGATAGAAAAAACTTTAATCTTTAGTTATCACATAATATAAAATGCAATACAAAAAACGAGCTACCATGTAATTGAGATAAAAGAAAAAATGTTTGAAAATAAATAAAAAATATTATTTTGTATTTAATTTGGAAACATTGAAGAAAATATTACCATTTCACATTAAAGTAATTTAATTTTTATATGATGTGAAATGTCACGGGGATCTAGTTTTTTGTTTATTGAGCATCTTATTAAGCTTTGATTGATTGAAAACATTTTGCTCAATAAAAATTAAGAGTTTATACATTCTCATTGAAAAAAAAAAGTTTAATCATCAAAATAGAAAAATAAAAAAGTTGAGAGAGCATTTATCTGATTAATCTTTTTAAAAGCATTATTGTTTTTGTCGGATCGTAAGATTAATAAGTAGGCAATGTCTTGCGCGTATAATATGTTTTAAGTCGTGCTCCAGCGTAATGCGTCGATATGAGTCGGAATGAAGCATAAGAGCGATAAAAACTACAGCTCAGCATGCATGTAGTTATATTATCGAAGCGATCGAGCAGGAATGATTGATTAAGTTATAAAAAACACAGAGCCGTTTCAGCAAATGTTAGTCTTGCATTTATTGTTTTTTATGAGGTAAGAAAGAGATGTCCACATTTATGTAATTATTTTTAAAAAAACATTATTGAGAGAGCATTTATGTATATATATATATATATATATATTTTATCATGAATTATTACGAATAAGTTCATGTACACACTTGAGAAAACGTTTTTAAGTCATGCTCAGCATTCAATAAGCCAAGCTATATGGAGTCGGAGAGGCCAATAACCAAATAAAGCTATTATATATTCTACAGTCTCTTTAAATTAAACTCGAACTATTATCATTTCACCTACATGTTTTTGATAATAAATATTATTGTTTTTTAGGAGGTAAAAAAGAGATGTCCATTTATGTAATTAATTTTTTTTAAACATTATTTTTTTTTAGGTGGTAACAAAAAAAAAAAAAAAAAAAAAGAGACGTGGGCATCTAAAATAGTTATGGTGACTATTGTTTGATGGTCAAAAAAGGATAGTAGGATGAATTTAATCCAACTTCAATGTCACGTGTTGGTTGGCAGCCGCAAAGCCAATAGGCCTCCATTTTAAGATAATAAAAGTCAACTCATGGGATAACGCTATAATATTGACTTTTGGTTTGATTTTCAAGAGGTTAGATGTGATTTTACAAAAATTAAGGTTGTATTTAATTCCGAAAAGTAATAAAGTTTTATCCCAAGTTTAAAAAAAAAAAAATCAATCTAATAAGTTTTTTAAAATAATGTATTTACTTAAAACCTTATGATTACCATTACAAGAAATATGAATTATAGTGGCATAATTTTATGCAAGATACTAAAAACTATATGTTACCACCTTTTAGTGGGAGAAATTAAATGAACATTACTATATATATTTCCATAAAATGGCCCAATGGACGCATGGTTATGAGACAATGGCATATATAGCTCAAAAGACACGTTGCCGTATATAGTTTTAATTTTAAAAAAAAAAAAAATCGTATGACTAGGCTTTTAACTTAAAGAAAATTTAAAAACCTAATCATCAATTACGGTTTTGACAAGAACAGGGTATTGTTTTTTTCGAAAATATATTAGATTGATATTTTTTAAGTGTATATATATATATATATATATATATATATATATATATATATATATATATATATATATATATATATATTATTTTAGGACAAAACTCAAAATAATAAGGAAAAAAAAAGGGTTAAAAAGTGTTTTTGCCCATGAATTATGACCCAAGTGTTAACTTAGGTGGTGTTTGTTTTTCTTGTCTTGAATAGAAACTTTTTTGAGAACTTGTCTTTGAATAAGTAGCTTAATAAGCATTAAGTATTAAGTTGTTTGTTTTTAACATTCGGTAGTGAGTAGGGGATAATGACGGGGCGGATTCTTTAAGTATCGATAAAATCTAGCTCTTGCTCTGCTTGTATTTAATTAATTAATCGGGTTTTAACGAAGGCAGGATTTATTTTTAATCAAGCGGAGTTCGGGGTATTGTTCTTTACGTAAGCACTGAGAGAAAATTAGAAAATTCAAAAAATGGTAAAATGTTAATAAAATAATAAAGTGTGTCATGGGGTTCGGAAGCCATAAAAATCTCTTGATCTCGGATGGCCAAGCGGTATTCTTGTTAGATTAAATTCGATGCGTCAATCTAGTGACTGAAAGTTTCGTCGAATTAAAGACCAATGGAAATTTTCCGATTTACCACAGTGATAAGTTGTTTAGTATTTCTGAGAGCCAAGATTTTGAAAATCTCAAAAAGTCGGGAGTCTTGGGGTACAAGTTAATTTAAAATAAAGTGAAGCGAAAAGAAATAAATTGTTTAGAGAATTATCAGAGACTCATGGGTGAATGAAATGATATAGGCAATATATATAAAATAATAATAATACTTTTTTATAATATATTTAAAAAATAATTTTTATTATTTTAGTTTTATACTTTAATATAAATAATAATTATTATGCAATGTTTTTTATAAATATATATAAAAATTCGTAATATTTTATTTTTATGAAAAATATTATTTAATATAATAAAATAAAAAAGCAAATATAAAAAATTAAAATTAAAAAATAAAAGCAATAAAATGTAAAGCGGGGTGAATTTGAGAATTTTTAAAATGCGTAAAATCTTGTTTAATTTTTAAATGAATGAGTTTGGGAATTCAAAAAAAAATAAAGCAGTAGGGTCGGGATGGGATCATGGAGTCCGGCTTATAAAACGTTATCGTGTAGTAGTGTATATTCTTAGTTATTAACTTTGTTGAATGATGATTTGAGTTTTCTTATTTTTGTGGAAAATGACTTTTCAGAATAGAAAAAGCCCGAATATTTTCGACTTTTTGTCGAGCTTTTAAAATTTATTGATAAGTTGAATTTTAAAAAAACAAATGAGCAATCTTGAGAAAGGCTGACCGAACTAGTTAAGTCGAAAAAGCGAAGCGTCCTTTAGTCATTATTTATTTATATTTTTGTTATTTTCTTTTGTAAAGAAATCGAAGGTTGAAAATGGATAATTTACTATACTATAACAAAATGTTTAGTTATAAAAAAAAAAAAAAGATGTTGAAAATCTATTTTTTTTTTTAAATAAAAAAGCATTGAGAAAATGCATTAAAAATAAGTTAGATATTTTGACCATTTCCATCCACCTAAATATTTAAAAAATTCAACAATACGTCATTGAAAAAAAGTAAAACCAAAAAAAAAGCAAATTACTTTCAACAAAAAGTCAAAAAAAAAGAAAAAAAAGAAGAAGAAAACTAACTAACTAACACACCCTAAATCTTTCATGTTGAAGGCAGATATTCCCTTTGAAGAAAAATATTATAGTCTTTAAAGATGTATTTTATTTATTAAATTTATAAAACAACTTAAAATGCCTATGCTCACATCATGTTTTTTCATGACAATTTAAAAAGACGGTTCCCCCTTTCAATGTAACGTCTCATAATTATTATTTGTAATACTTTCCTTAGCCACCCATTTGGAATAGATCTATGAACTAAAAAAATAAAAATAAAAAATAAAAAATAAAAAAATAATAATAATGAAGAAAGATAGAAAGAAAGAATAGGTCAATCACTTTTCCCAAACCTCTTCCTTAAATTAGTTTATTTGTGTAATTTTCTTAAACATAATTTTGATTGATTAATTAACTTTTTCCTTCATTCAAATGGTCTATCTTAATCTTCAATTTATCAACCATATCTTTAATCTTCAATTTTTTTTTTATAAGAGAATAATTTTATTAATTATTAATGTATTCGATAAAAACCTAATCGAATTACGCTAAAAACTTTAGGATGATGCGTCAGTATTAATATATGATAATTTCTTTCTGCAGATTGGTCGCATCGAAAAATGTCGTGTGTTCGTTCATGGCAAGGCTCGTCGTCTTTAAAACGAACAAACTCACACCGACAAAAACATGAAAAAAAAAAAAAAAAATCCAGATTTTTGTGAAATAATCACTTTATTGATTTTGATTCTCTCATATAATAGTTACTTTCAGTTTTGAAGTACATGGATATGTGTTTTAGAATTTATTATGCAAAGGAATTAACTTATTATTAACCTTAGTTTTATTTTTGCATAAAATATTTTAATTATTGTTAATGTATGACTTCCCTTATGGTTGCTAATACATAGATTTTTTTTTTGATAATGTTCCATAAGGGGGAAGGAGACAAATAAAAAGGGAAGAGAATGTTACACTTTGTTCAAATTATATTTTCAATAAAGAATTAAATAAGAAGACAATTTTATGATTTATGTTATCATATTCTTTGTCTTGATTTTGTTGAAGCTATTTGGATCCTTAGAGGTAATATAAATTAAAATTTTATGATTGAGTTTTTTAAAATCACAAGGAATAAAAGGTAAAAATGATGCAAAGACTAATTATTTTCAAAATGATTTGTTAAAATAGAAGTATAAGCATCCATAACCATTTATAATTATCATGTTCTAAGAAAGTTAAAACCAATGTTTTAAAAATCAAGCTAGCGTGAACCAAAAAATTATCGATTCAGCATTTTATTAATTAGGATGAGTTGTCCCCCACCACAGAAGATAGATAACGTAATAAATATATAATTTATATTTTATATAAATAAATTATTATCTGAAAATTTTTTCAAAAAATATTATAATATTCAAACGTAAAAATATTAAAAATGGAAAAAAAAAACTTATAATTAGTATTAATATATAATATTGTTTTATAATAAATTTTTGTTAAAGAAAATGTATATAATATTTATAAAAATGGAAGAAAACTTTTAAGTAATATCAATATATAATATTGTTATATATTAAAATTTTGTTGAAATTGTACACACAAATAAAGTTGTAGTGCAGTAGTAGAGCGTTATAATTGAGAATAATTGTTCGAAACCCCAAGAGGTAAATAATTGGAGTTTTGTTTTCATAAAGCTAAAATAAGAATCCCACATCCAACATTTAGGTAAGAAGCAAGAGCGAGTTGGTTGGGCTGGCAGATAGTCTTCATTTGGCTAAGCCCACATGGACCATTTTACTTAAGATTGGATTGCTAAGAACCGTCTGGTTTATTGGTTGAATCGACGATTCAAATTGTTTAGAGCTGGTCTAATGTTTAAACCATTTGAAAGCACAAATAAGATCGGAATGACATACAGTCAACGGTTGGACGGATCCAACTAGCCAGTCCGGTTTTCAAATCTTGAGAACCAAATATTATCTTGATAGTAGCTTCAATCGGAACGAAATGGCGATCAATCGGTTTGATTTTCAAAGCATGGTTAAAACTCAAATCTTGAAAACCAAGTACTATTTTGATCCATTTCAGAGATATTTTTGCCATTATTGATTATTCATTGGAAATCCAAATGATAACCATTTATATTTCTCCTTTTTTTAAGGAAGTTAAAACTCAAATTTTGATAACCAAATATTATCTTTATCCATTAATGTTAAACATAATAAGCTTATACAAATTGGCAAGGTATCATATTTTTTAATATGAATAGATTTTGATTAATTCTTAGATTAGAATAAGAACTTTACAAGGGGACAATAAAGATTTATATATATATATATATATATCTGCTTGTATGATGATAATCATGAATTTATATTTCTCTAGCTTTTTAAGGAAGTTAAAGCTCTGATAACCAAATATATTTATCCATTAATGTTAAACATAATAGGCTTGTACAAATTGGCAAAATTATCATATTTTTAACATATGAATAGATTTTAACTAATTTACTTAGATTAGAATAAAGGCTTTCCAAAAGGGGACAATAAGATTCATATATATATATATATATATATATATATATATACTATATATATATATATCTGTAGCTATATGAAGCCAATGATAACCATTTATATTTACCCATTTTTTAATAGAGATTAAAACTCGAATCTTGATAACCAAATATTATCTTTATCCATTAATGTTAAACATAATAAGCTTGTACAAATTGACAAGGTATCATATTTTTTAACATATGAATAGATTTTAACTAATTTACTTAGATTAGAATAAAGGCTTTCCAAAGGGAGACAATAAAGATTCATATATATATATATATATATATATATATATATATATATATATATATATACACACACACACGAGAGCAATGATAACCATTTATATTTCTCCTTTTTTTAAGGAAGTTAAAACTCAAATCTTGATAACAAAATATTATCTTTATCCATTAATGTTAAACATAATAAGCTTGTACAAATTGGCAAGGTATCATATTTTTTAACATATGAATAGATTTTGACTAATTTACTTAGATTAGAATAAGGGCTTTCCAAGGGGACAATAAGATTTATATATATATATATATATATACACACACGACAATGATAACCATTTATATTTCTCCTTTTTTTAGAGTTAAAACTCAAATCTTAGTAACCAAATATTATCTTTGTCAATTTAATGTTCAAACATAATAAGCTTGTACAAATTGGCAAAGGTATATATTTTTTTTAACATATTAATAGATTTCGACTAATTTACTTAGATTAGAATAAGGGCTTTCTAAAGGGGGACAATAAAGATTTATATATATATATATATATATATATATATATCTGGCACTGTAGGGATCTCGCGGCGGGGCGAGCGAGTGGCCGGTCAGGGATCAGGCACTGTGGCCGGTTCGGGCGGGCG
>JAEQBH010006783.1:262500-393171 GCA_016808115.1 Tetrastigma voinierianum
CAAAATTTTAAATTTTATAACTCAATAGTCATTTTATTATATACTAACATGCATGCAGAGAGAACGTAACAGTTCTACCGGATAAGAAATACATTTATTTAAAGGGTGAGGGAAGTTCTAACACAGTAGTTGCTTGGAAGAGCATTGGTTTGAGCTTTCAGGAAGTTGTTTTGATGGTATTAGTAGACAATTTCATTGCCCAAGGCATAATTAAGTTTCAAGGTAATTTTTCAAGAAATTCATCCAATTAATACATTAATTCACTCTTTGTTATGATCAATGACATAATAAAGAAATACGAAATTAAAGAAAAAACACCGGATTTACGTTGAAGCTGTGGGAAAAACCCTTTGAGTAAAGGAAAGCTCTTATGGATTTTTGAGAGATTATAAAATTAGCGGAATAGAATAAAAGTATAGTATGTTAATTTATGAAAATACCGAACATGAAGGTCGCGACAAATCCTATTTTTCCTGACTTTTTTATTTCACAAAGTTGCATCGTAGTCTTGGGCCTTTAGGGTCGAGATGTAATTCAAAAAACCACGAGTCGGGTTAAACGCTCTTTGATAAAAGGATGTTGCAACAATTGTTATATCAACTACCATTTTCTTTTAGGCTCATTTTGAACCCGGAAAGTAGAAAGAAAATAAGGAGGAAAAGTGAAAGGAAAGAAAATTTGGAGAAGAATAAAAAATGGATTTAAATTGAATAAATTAATTATATGTTTATTTAAACTCATTTCATTTGTTTATTTATTATATAAGGAGTAAGAAATTTAAAAATATGTAAAATTTTGAGAAATTTTGAATATATTTGATTTTCTCCAAACATAAGAAAATGACGTTTGTTAGTATTTTTTTAATTTTCTTACTATTTTTCGGGTTTCAAATGAGAGGCGCCTTAAGTATTTTAACTCGCAATTTCTTTTCTTGATATCTTAGAATACATTGAACATGGATAGCTCAATCCTCGAAAATGGCGTGATGCCCGCCCAGGCCGCCTTTGTATGAGGGGACAAGAATTCTTTCTACGATTTGCAGTTTATTAGTCGACAAGATACATTATATGACAAATCTGGTCGCCATCTTTTTTGGTCTTGCTACATTGAAGGTGCAGTCGACTTCATCTTTGGTGAAGGAACCTCAATATACTAGGTAATAGTTAAAAATTGGATCGAATCGATCGATCGAATCGGTTTTTAAAATATTGTATCTAACTCTCTTTATATCTATTTTTCTTGAATTATTGAAGTGACTATTTTTTTTTTTTTTTGAAATTTTGTTTATGTTTAGACCTGCTCAATAAATGTAACCAAGTATGGTTATATAACAGCGCAAAAAAGAATGCTTTTAGACCCAGGAGGGGGTTTTGTTTTCAAATTATGCCAAGAGAATGGAATAGGTCTAATATATGTTGGTAGAGCATATGAGCCTTATTCAAGAGTATTGTATTATAAATGCAAGCTTTCGGGCATTATTGCTCCAAAGGGATGGGATGCTTGGTAATTTCAAGGCAAAGAGTAAGAAAGACCTAGTTGGCATATTATACCATAATATCTTTTATTCTAATTCTATTACTATTATTATAAATATTTGGTTACAAGACCTCAAATAACTTTAAATTTGTAAATATAATCCTTTCATGTTTTTTGAAAAATAACTTATATATTTTACATAAAAATACTCTTTGTCATTTTATGTATTTAAACGTATAGTTTTGTTGGAACGATTATTTTTATAAGAAAACAAGGGGTATATTCTTGTAAAAATGAGGTAAAAAAATTGAGGGGTGGGTTAGGGCCCGTTTGGGTTCTTGTTTTTGAAAACATTTTTTTGTTTTGAAAAAACACAAAAATAAATTGACAATCTATTTGGTTCCTATTTTTTTTGTTTTGAAAAACACTAAGAACACCAAAACCCCTAATTTCAGAGAACACCAAAATGTGTTTTAAAAAATCGTTTTCTAAAACAGTTTTCAAAAACAGCAACCAAACAAACCCTAAGATTCTCAAATTTTAGTTTTCAAACGGCCTTTAATCAAATCACTTTATTATTATTATTGATTTCCATTTATTACACATTTAGGAGTCAGCTAACATTTGCAGAGGTTGGCTGTGAAGGTGATAGAGCTAACACTACACAAAAAGTTCCTTGGGAGAAATCGCTAAGCCAAGATGAAGTTAATAGTTTTATTGACACATCCTTCATCGACAAAGAGGGATAAATAGAAAATCAACTCATCATTCTTCGACTGTTATTGTTCTATAATAAGTGTTGAAACCAACAACTTGTTCCTCCAAGTAGAACATATAATTCTTTTTCTTGTTGATCTTTGTCCTAAAATGTCTTCACCAATTTATGTAATAATCTTTCAAAAATAGTAAAATTTCACATTCAAAATTAAGATATTAAAAGAGTTTTCAGGTTATTAAAGTAATATAACCAACCCCTTCTAATGCCTCAACACTATTTTTCTTTTTCATCCACATATAAATTAAAATAAAAACAATGATGTTTCATTGCTTTTGTCACTCCCGAAGGCGCGAGAGACTGGACTGGGACTCTTTACCTGTTTTATCAGACGTTGGTGTGTCCAAGTCTTATAACTGTATCAACATATCGTATAAAAAAAAATACAAAAATAAAATTTCCACCGTAGTGGTGTTTAGGGTCATCACGTACATACAGTCATGAGTCCAGTTTACATATACAAAATTATACGAGTTACATTTACCAATCGGAGCGTAGAACTGTAGTGATGAACCCTACTTAGTGTGTTAGCTCGGCGAATCACAGGAAGATCAGCACAGCTCTCCTTCTTACGTACCTACGGATTGAAGCAAGTCTTAAGCTTTCTGACTTAGTGGGAAGCTTGTCTTATTATGCATATACACATTTATAGTAAGCATATAACAATAACAGATATCAGAATTTTCATGCATTCATATAAGGAACTTATACAATTACTTATGCTTATAACAGACTTATGCTTATTCGGATCTCCCATAGGACTCATACTTGTACTTATAGCAACTATCTTATTCGGATCTCGTAGGAGTTACGAACTGTGCCCCAGCCGGAAGTACCGTGGGTATTCTGGATCAGACGATATACATTTGTTTATTCTTATTCATCATTCAGGTTATTATCATATAACTATACCAAGGAATACCTAGACCAATGATAATAAATGAGTAAACAACCTGATACAGTGCAGAATCTGTGCATCAACGGAAATCACAGTAGCTGTAAAACCAGTCACAGAAACCTTGTCAGACGATGCACCTTTCATGTAAGCGAGTGTCGTAGCGCTGTAGAGATCTTGAAGCACTAATCATATATGTCTTGTCATTCAATATCCAGTCTTAGGCAGTCCTACAATTATACGTGTTCTCTGAGCTTATCATTTTATTCTTTTCTTCTATACTCCTCTACATATCAAATCTATGTATATTCTTTATTTCTTGCTTGGTTATATCTATCTCTTTTCTTATCATGTATTTAAATTGACTTTAACTTGACTATTAGTACACTTGGTAAAACAATCAAATTTTTAGATGTGGATATGAATTCCATTAAATAGAATATGGTTAGATTCTAGATAATGAGCTCATAGAGTCGAGAACACCCAAAGCAGATTCCTAGCAGGAGTTATGCAAATTGCAAGCCATGAAGAAATTAGTAACTTGCAGCAACAGCAGCAGCCACTGGTTTTTGTCATTTTCAGACTTATTATAAGCTCAATATTGTATCAAGCTATATATGGATGGATTATAGACTCAAAGGGCTTTCCATAGAGTTCAAGAACACCCAAAACGGAGTCCTAATGAAGGAGTTATGCAAGTTGCAAGTAGTGAAGAAAATCAGCAACTTGCAGCACCTGCATTAGCAGCAACAACCACTATATTTTGTCATTTTTGGACTTATTATAAGCTTAATATTGTATCAAGCTATATATGGATGGATTCTAGACTCAAAGGGATTTTCATAGAGTCCAAGAACACCCAAAACGGAGTTCGGACGAAGAAGTTATGGTCGTCCGAAGTTGGAGGGTTGACATTGTGCAGGGGCTACGCAATTGCGTGGAAACCCACGCAATTGCGTACCCGAGGATGCACCCAGCCACGCAATAGCGTGGCTTCCACGCACCGGCGTGCCAGAGAGCTCCTTGGCAGCTCTGGTACACGCCAATTTTCGGCGCCCCACAAACCATCCGAAACAACCCTTGTCCACCGGCGACAATATCCTCCCAATTGAGGCCACATAGCATACCCTGAAACCGGCACCAAAACCATCCCCTCTGATCAATCCCAAATCACCCCAAAGTAGGAATAAACCAAACTTCCATATCCACCCACAAATTCTACAATCCATCCCCTCCAGGGAAGATTACATACTCTAACAAGTAATCACCTTTCTCTAGCACTTAAACCCTAGCTCAAGGAGGAATTTCATATAAAGTCCACAAATTCACACTAACCCATAACCATCCATACAAACCATACAAAAACTCTTAGTTTCCATACTCAAAACCATACTAAAATCTAACAAAGTCCATACAAAATCTATACCTTTGGCAAACTTCTCTTCTTCTTCTTCTTCTCATTCTCCTCTCTTCTTGGCCTTCACGTTGGAGTTCTCTTGTTTGGAGACCAAAATGAGATATTTTGGTCCCTCACAGCACTATAGTTAAATTTTTCTTGTGTTGCCTTCTAGTCTTCCCTCACTCTGTGTTGCACTACCTTTTTATGTTATTTCCACATTGGCCTCTAATCTTATCCAGCTTATGACTTTTAGGTCATTTTTGACAAATTAATTTGTTCTTATGTCTTGGGTACAATTTAAGGTTTCTCAATTTCCATGTTTCGCATTTAAATTACGAAAAATTCAATTTATGCCTACAAAATACCCTAAACATGTTAAAAATGACTAGGGTATATTTCGGGGTGTTACAGCTTTGTTAAATAGAAAAGAAACAATAAAAACTATAAGAAAAATGGGTAATAATGACACTTTTTGGGTGTCAAAAAATGGAAATTGGTAAGAGCAACCATGACACTTTTAAAAGTGTCATCTTTAACTAATTTTGATCTTATTTATGTGTCATCTTTTCAAAAAATAAGTATGTATTTTTTGTTTCTCTACAAAAAAAATTATGTAGTTTTTTATATTTAAAAACTAATTAGTTGGGGTCCCATTGACAACCCGTTAATGCACGGAATACCTGTGGATATCGCATATCTCGATACCACCATATCGATCCCATTCACCGAGATCCATTCATATATATATATACCATATCGATCCCATTCACCGAGATCCATTCATATATATATATATATATATATATATATCTTAAAAAAATATACAAATTTATCAAAGCCGAGTTCGCAAGAGTTCAAGTTAAAACTCTACGATATACAAAATATTACATACCAAAATCTAGTTTTTTTACAAATATGTTTTACCAGAAAGCCCAAACTCTTCGCACTTGCGGTTCGGAGAGATTCGTAGCACGTACGCCTTTGTTCTTGAAAGGGGTCCACGATTGGGTGAAGCGATACCTACGTAAGGATAAGCTCACTACAGAGCTACTCACGCTGAAATGCCAGCGTACGATGCCATGTTTACATAGTAATACACACATCTACATCCCACTAAAGAATATGCAATTCTACATGGAATCACATGCGGCCCAAGTGAGATGAGACTCATCATGCCTCATGTCCTAAGTCCTCACTGACTCCCTCACACATGCTTATGCCAGTGTGAAAAAAGCATTAAGTGACATCATTCATCATTTCAAAACCAATTTCATTTGTTTACTAAGCCAAAATGTTTTGGATGATATGTTCTGATGATCATTTTATATTCAAAATCCATGTGCCTTTTTGTGGGTAGCAGATTTTTGGTGTCTCAGAAAGACCATAAACCGGACACTTTTATGACATTTTCGCATTTGGGGCCCATAAGCTGGCATGTCGTGGGTTTTTCACCCAGAAAGGGGGATCTATCCCTTCTTGTTAAATCTAGGCACATATTTTTTTTTAATCATGTATAAAGCGGAGTGCGACTACGTTGGGCGTTAACCATTCGCAGAGCCCACGATCAAATACCAAGCGTAGTGTCGATTCATTAACCATGCACTCACACCCGTTTAATGCGTGTCACATGCATATGCAATGCAATATGTCATTGCTGTTGTACCATGTCACATATATGATGAATGTTATATGGATAATTTTATCAAACATTCATATCACCAATGCATCATGGGCCATTATATCAAACATGCATATAATTTCCCTACATTAATTCATTCATGTCAATATATTAATACAACATATCAACATTTCATCAAACAAGCATGTCATGCCATGCAATTAGTACACTTGGTGTTATGATCAAAATTTCGGCAATGATGTGCACACCAAATTCCTATTACTGGCATATGGCTAGATTACGGGCCTCGAAAGAGCTTTTCGTAGAGTCCAGCGCCGGCGAATCTAAGTTCGAGACAAGAAAGATCTGGTTGTCAGAAGTTGGAAATTATACGAGAGCCACACTATTGTGATCCACGCAATAGCGTGCACGAGGATTGCGAGGGCATTTTGTGACTCCTATAAATGCAATTTTCAACTAAGTGCTCGGTAGCAGCCCTTTAAACCGGCTACAAACCCGTCATAGCATTAACGCTTGGCGCAAACACGGTTTCAAAGTCAACAGAAACAATATCCCGAATGCTGAAGTAAACCAAAGTAGGAAGAGATCCCTCACCTCTTGAGCGTAGGCTCGTTGAATCTCAGAGATTTCTCCTTGGTCAATGGTCAGATAAAATTAGACGACTCGCTCTCCTCTTTCCTCTCCCTTTTTCTCCTTCCCTCTGTCTTTAACTTTCTCTTTCCTTCCTTTCTCTCCACTTTCCTTTTCTCGATTTGTTTTCTTTCTTTCCTTTCTTTTCTTTGGATCCCATCCCAACTTGTTGTGATTTCCCCCTATTGCTCACCGCTAAGCCCTAGCATGTTGACACATGGCTTCCCATGTGTAGAAGGACATGCATTTTTGACACATGGGTTGCCATGTGTCACCTGACATCCGATGCCTAGAAAAACATGAAATCCGACTGGATAGCTAGATTTTGTGAGATGATTCCAATGGTGAAATCCGTTTTGTCATCAGATCCCCAGAAAGATTTTAGGTTTTCAATAATTACTCAAGCGACAAATTTTACGTTTGCTCTTTTTAGAAAAATTGTATTTTTATCGGGTTTTACAATTATTTAATATGATACTAAACTAAAAATTAATGATGAATAAATTAATCATGTTACTAAAATAAAATAATTATTTTTACTTATATTAGTTTTCTATCAATTTCCTACCATGATGTTTTTAAAAGAGGTCAACTTAAAAGGCATTATTAAACATTATGTAAGTACCAAGTGTCAAGGTTGAACTAATTCCTTGATACTTTTTTTAAGTGCCAAAGAATCAAACGTCATAAAATGTCTTATAATAAAGAGTTTTGGATGTAATAAAGAGTTTTGGACATATTAAGTATTTTTGAAAAAAAAATACTAAAATAGTTTGAAAATGAAAATAATGTCAAAATTAGTGCGTGAACAGTAATGTCGCAGTTAGTAATTTCGGCATTAACTTAAAAAATTTGCAAAACATTTGTAATGCCCAATTGGTGTGCTTCCTTTTGGGGGAGAAGCCCAAAAACAAAATCACTCAAACCTTAGACCCCAAAAATGGACAATATTATACCAATGTGAATATAGAAGGATCCACGATGTTTTCGAATAGTTTTAATGAGTTAACTCCATTTAATCATTTGACCAACTTCATTTTCCTTCAAATTATACTTGTATCATATAAAGCAAACATTTGGTAATAATTATAAGAAATCATTTCACACATGTAACACAAGGCAACTAAGCAACAATCATGTATAGAAAAAAAATATATATGTAAAAAAAATAAAATAAAATAATTGATATAGGCTTGGAGATTCTATGGTAGTGCTTATAACATGATATTGAATTCTGGATTCAGGATCACGCCATTACTTCCCAAATGGGATTTGCATGATCTTTTATAGATTGTATATCACCTTTTGTCTCAAATGGAAAAATAACCCGATATTTTGTAATCCTAGCTAGTAGAAATTAAAGTTGCAAATTTACTAGACTTTTTTTTTTTAGAATTATCAAAATCAATGATACAATAATAAAATACGAAAACAAAGAAAAACGCCAAGATTTTACGTGGAAATCCTTACGGGAAAAAAAACCACAGACAAAGTTTCGCTATGAATTTGAAAATAATTACAGAATACAACAGAAATAGAGAGTTAACCCTAGTATGTTGATAAGACGAAAATACCTGAACATAAATGTCCATATCCCCTTGTGAGATCAATTGTGAACTATGGGGTTGGGTTTGTCGGTCCAGCCCCTTTGTTATCACAACATATCCATATTTTTCTCAATTTTGTCTTTTCACAAATGTTGCACCATGGGTCTTTGGGTCGGACATAAGCCAAAAACCAAATTTGGGTCACAAATCAACAAAAATCAATCAAGAAAACAACAATAATAAAAGAACTATTCAAAACTAGATCTCCAAATAGAGTTATTCATGAGCATATTAGATGATTTTCAGAATAAAAAACTCGTCGATGCGATGAACTTTTGTCCTTGGCCCGACGAAAACCGACCAATAGAGCTCCATAGATCGTAGAGAGAAGTTTGGTGCTCTTTCTCCCTCCTTTCTCCCTCTCTCGGTCAAACCAGGAAAAAATGACTCTTTTTGACCTAATTCCCCATTTTGTTCTAACTTAACCTTAAGTTAAGTGAGTGGCCCACGTCGTGTCACGTGTCCACCCTTGCTCGGGTCTGTTTTTACGCGAAGCGATTTATTTACTTGGAGTTGAGTTCAATACTTTCTAAATAAGACTTTACTTATCATTTTCCCGAAATCGTTTTTGGGTTCAGCAAGGAGCACTGTTGCCTGAAATTCGTGGAAATTTGATTTGTCACCGAATTGACAAAATTTATGCAGGTAACTAGATTTCGCGAGGCAAATCCAACAATGAGGTCCATTTTGTCATCCGAGATCTAGAAAATTTTCAGGTTTTCAACCTGTACTACAGTGACAATTTACCATTTTGCCATTTTTTCATAAAAATTCGATTTTTCTTGGGTTTTACAATTAAATTATCCATATGGAATTCATCACATATGTGACATGACATTGACATTGACCTGTAATGGTGCATTGATATATGCAAGGGAACATCACATTTCATGGGTGTGAGTGCATGGTTGAAATCAAACACCACATTAGTGATTGATGAGTGGCTCGATACCGTTGGATCAAGACCAACAAAGTCGCACTGTTGCATGAAATGGAAAAACTTGTGTCGGGTAGTAGCAAGAAGAGCTAGACACTCCCTCGAGCGAAAGACCCGATCTTGGTTCCCATACCTCAATGGTGAAAGTCAAAAAAAGTGTTTGAAGGCGTGCGGAGCTTGCGGTGAGACCACGAGTGTTGCCAGAAAAGACACATGGTTTTATATATGAAATGATCAAACAAGGTTTAACATCCAAAAAGCTTTTGGTTTATAAACAAATGGTTTGTTTCGAAAATGATAATTAGATGTAATCCATCAATGACGGATTTTATAACACATTGGCATTGCATTGTGTGGTGGGAGTCGGTAAAGACTTGGGTACGGTGCATGAGTGAGTCTCATCTCATTTCATGGCATGACATGTAGAATTCCAACCTAGGATAGCATATTCTTGCATGGAATTGTTGATGTGAATGTGAAAAGTGTCAAAGGTGAACAATTGCATGTGCACTTAAGTGTGGAGTAGCCTTTGTAGGAATTACTCTATTGGGCGTGGCTCACCCTATACGGGATAACATTTCAAGTGCGGGACATGCACCAATGGGCGACTCTCATCTGCTGTCATGAGAGTGAAGAAAGCCAGCTTGTGGCTTTAGGATTATTTTGTAAAACTTTTGGATTAAATTCATTTTGGCATATACTAATGTGTTAAAGAGTTGAATTTGAAGTCATATGTATTTGTATATAAAGGAATTGTATTTGAATTAGTATGGAAAATTTCTTTTACCTGGATGTCCTATGTTTATAGGCACTGTCTTGCCTAGGCTAAGTTCAAGTGGACTTCACCTAGGCGAAGGAGAGGACGGCAAGCGAACACAGGGTGACTTGTTCCATGGGTTGCCTCGCCTCGCGAAGGTAGGAAAACTTGGGGTCCTCCTACCAGGGCGTTGTTTTCCTACAGTCTTATGCTATATTGTCGCGAATTTGGTTCGCGGGGTGGAACTCCACAATGCGAAGGGACTTTACAATAGGTTCCTTTTGTAAATTATGGATCTCGGTAAATGGGACGCAATGGTATGGTATCGAGTTACATGATATCCATAGGTTTTTCACGGGTTGATGGGTGGTCAGCCGAACCCACAGATTTTTGGAATCCTGCGAAGTTTATCGTAAGTGTCTATATCCTGCTGTCCCTTTGTACTATAAGGCGGGAGATAGGGGTCTCAGATGGGTTGGGATACAGATAGGGCCATCCCCGTCTCGAAGTAATAAAGGCCTTGCCAGTTGCTTTCGGGCGGTCGATAAGATCGTTAATCGATCAACAGGTTAGACCGGGCTTTGATTATTGTTGAAGCTTGTGGCCCAAACCACGAGCTTGTATTAGACGAGCCTGGTTTAGGACGGGCATACCTATATATATATATATATATAGAGCCTAAGAATTAAAACCCAATTTTTATATATACAACCCTCTGTCTAGCTTAAAATTTAATGCATCAAAAGTTGCGTCTTTATTTGACTTATATTGTGACGCCCCAATTTCCAAGGGTCCCGTTGACTAGTCGTCAACCTGCGAAATTTCTATCTTAGGTCATTGCGCACCTAAGTCTTGGTACCGGACCGGTACCATCTACTCGTGGACATCAAGTTACTCGGCACCACCTCGATACGTCCCTTCACCGGGACCCATTCATTCATATTTAAGTTGAAAATATGAGAATAATACACTTAAATACAGTATGTAAGAGTCCGATCACGACCCTCTTACCATAATTACATACCCGACTATAATGGAAATAGTTCAAAAGAATTTAATTACAATTCTTTTATACAAAATACTTGCTAGAACTAGTTTGTCCCAAGCACTTTTTACAAAAAGATTTATCAAGGCCACATGTCGGCCTTCTTCACAATCACAGCCTCGTCTAAGCGCCTTTCACCGTCATCAACCTTGCGCCAAGGTTTGTCCTAAAGGGTGAGCCCGAGCCCGGTGAGGAATTCCTCCTCTGAAATTTACTCCGCTAAGTGCACATGCAATGTTCACTCAACATTTCACATTCATATTCCAACAGAACATGCGATTCTATGGAATCCTACGTGTGCCATAAATGAGATCGACTCACCATGCACCATGCTTGGGTTCTCAAAGCTCACTCACCTGGCGCTAAGCCAGGTGTGTGATGCTTAATCGTCGGATAACATCAGATCATTTTCAAAACAAATTTCATTTGTTTATAAACCCAGCTTTTGGATGATGCGTCCCTTGATAATCATTTATTTTGAATCAGTATGCCTTTGTGTGGGTAGTAGATTTTTGGTGTCACAGCGGGCTCATGAGCCACGACACTTTTCGGCCTTTCATCTAGGGGCTATGTCAGGCTATAATTGTGAGCCTTTCACTTGAGGGGGATTTATCCGCTTCTTCTTTGATACCGTACATATTTTCTTTACCATTTTCTGTCCAATAGTCATGATTAATTGCACATTATTACATTGCAAGGCTCCTTTAATTAGACACCAAAAGCAGTGTCAATTTACCAACCATGCACTTACACCCATTTAATGCAATGTCCCCGTGTATATGCAATGGAAGATGTCATTTCATGTTATATCATGTCACATGCATAATGAATGCTATATGGACACACAATCCACACCACTTACCGGGTGTCATGGACAATCACATTACATGCATATGATTTCCATACATCATTTCATTCAAGTCAATATATCATGCAAGCATATATCAACATTCAAACTCAACATGTCATTCTATGATAGAAATGTGGCACATACCTGTGAAGCCATGTAATGGCCATTTACCTGTCGATTATACATTGGAGTACTCGTAGTGACATCAAACGGTCGCTACATTGTCAGTAGTAGCACGCTCATAATCAGCCAAATGTCGTGGCCATTTATAAATAAACTAATCCCTGCGTCAACATATTAGAACACACATATTGACATCAAAACATGTCACTCTTAATCAAGCAATGACATGTCTTCAAAACAAATCCACCACAATGGCCCCGAGTAAGCCGTAACAATCCGCAATAGGGCCGTGAGACTGACCAAAGCAGGGCGCGAACACAGCCCTTGGACCATCTGGGGCTTGCTGGCGTATGACCGCTGGGCGGCGTCACTGCCTAGGAGGACCAGAAAGTCCGTCTTCGCTGTCCCCAAGTTCACCTAGAAGAAGCATGTCAGCAGGCGGACCATACTTGCCCCAAGCGGGACCACCGCACACAGCGGGCTGCTCGCCGCGTAGCACCAATCTTAGCTGGGAAGATTCTTGTAACGCCCCCATTTCGGCATAGGGTGTCAATGCTGGGGGTCATTTTTTTTTATTTAAAACTTATAACCACTTTACATATATTGTATAATGTTAAACAATTAACGTATTACATTTGTAACCGGTAGTTACAAAATATATATACAAGCTCAAAGAATATGGAAATGTTCAGCATTTACAATATTTACATTGTGGTTTACAAATTTCATATACAAAGCGGAGCCTAAAGGTGCTTCCGGTGAGCACCCTATTGATGTGTGGCCTTTGGTGTAGCGATGTGGTTGCAGTTCTACGATTTCCTCTTACGTACCTACCTTTGGTTGAACACGGTGCTAAACTGCGCTTAGTGGAATATGACTTCTATTAAGTCACCACACTTTTATACAAATGCATATAACACATATAGCATTCCTGACTCTATCATTTCCTACGCCTCTTATATACTTTTCATACCAATTTCATTTCTTATCATCTTCCATATTCTTTTCATGTAATCTTGTACTTTTACTTCTTGTTCTTATGGCTTGTATACTATCATCGCATAGCGATTTTATCTTCTCATGTATCATGTCAATTCATTCTCTACACTTCCTTTGCATATACATGTCATTTTCTTTTATGTTTCATGTCTCTTAAGCCTTAGAAGTGAATCTGGGAATACTATAATCCATGAGGGCCGAAGACGCTATGACTCTTTTGTATAAACAGGTGGTCCATGAGGGCAGAAAGTATTATGTTCTTTGTATAAAGCAGTGGTCCATGAGGGCACGGGCGCTATATTCCTTTGTATAAAATAATTGACAGATCCATGAGGCGAAGGCGTAATATATTATCACGAGAAGGTATCGTGGCTGTCTGAGGCAGTGGCTGTTAATGAGGGCCGGGTATTTGTGGTGACCCACTTTAGGGACCACGTGATCCCAACGGGATGCATGTGCGTCGATGACAGGTCTCGATATCAGAACTTGTATGCTGCGGACTTATTTCCTAATAAATGTGAAAATGCATCCCTCTACTGAGGTTAAGCGGGCAATCTAAGTGTGTATTTTATACCAGTATATCTCCTTCAGAATAATTATTGTATTCGGTACTCATATGGGTATATATATATATACAATCATTTATTCACACATGTCTCATTGTAGCCATAATAAATAACTATGCTTACCATGTATGCTTATGAGTTATTTATGAATTCATATTATAAATAACTATAGTTACCTAATTTCTATTTTTCATGTTTTCCGGGACTAATATGGTTCCAATCTCATCAGCTGCTATCTATTGTTGATATGACTCAATGGGCTTTCCATGAGTCCCGAGAACACTCGAATCGAGTTGAGACAGAAAAGTTATGACCTTTAGAAGTTGGGAGGTCTGTGTGATCAGTCTTAGCAAACTGACACAGGCGACGGCTGCAGCAGTGGCGAAGCTGGTGACACCTCGGTCTGACATCTAATATCTTCTTCAGGCATATGGATGATTCTTGACTCAATGAACTCATAGAATCCGAGAACACTCAATCGAGGTTAAACGAGGAGATGACCTTTAGAAGTTGGAGATTAATGCGCGGTCGATCTTGACGAGCTGACACAGTGACGAAACTGCATTAGTGGCGGCTCGGTTTACGACATCGATCGACATCTAATATCTTCCTCAGAATATGGATGGATTTGAGCTAAATGTGCTCCATAAGTCCGAAATTTTCGAATGGAGTTCTTGAAGGAATATATGACCTTCCAGATTTGGTCATCTTGTGATCCCGGTCTTGACGAGCTGACTGGCATCTTTAGTGATGAAGCACTGTTTGGCGACCCTTTGGTTGGCGACTCTTTGTTGGGCGACCAGCGTTGGGCGACCAGCGTTTTGACCTCTACGTTTGGACACACCCTTGTTGGTGACCCCTTTAACGGCGATCAGCGTTTGGGCGACCCGCGTTGGGCATTGCCTTCGTTTGGCGACCTCTCCCCACGGTACGTTGGTAAAGACCATAACTTGGTCTATAGGTCAGTGAAATTAAAAAGCAACATCAATTTCGGTGATGTGGCTACAATTTCCGCAGAAAATTCTTGGTGTCTTTGCATTTGACTCAAAAACCCGTTCTAAGGTCCGGCTAGTTACGACGGTGGCAGAAGCTGGCCGACCAGATCTAAATCGGACTGGCCTCGGTAAGGGCCATAACTGGGTCTACCAGAGATCCAAATTGAAAATTCAAGCTAACATTGTTGTTGATGTGGCTATAATTTACCTAGAAGGACTCACTTCCATATTCCCTTTATTTCTTTTCAAAAACTCGTTCTAAGGTGAAAGTACCATATGGGGTCGACAATGAGTACTAAGGTTCAACTTGCAACTAGACCTTCTCAAAACACACATGTTTGGAGCATAAAGCTCTTCTTAACTCAACCCTACAAGAAATGAGTTTAGGGTTCTAAGCCAAACCATACGCAGAATGGGGGTTCTTAACCATATATCTAAAACTTTATAGTCCAAAACTAGACTTCCATACTCCCATGGTTTCCATACAACCAGCGTATCCATACCCATGCTTTCAATTCCATACCAATACTCCGTTGTATTCATACCACCCCGAAGACATGTATCGTATCAAATTTGAAGAAGTAGTTCCTTTTTGTGATCTTCACTTTTCTTTTTCTCTTCTTCTTCTTCTTCTTCTTCCTTTCTCTTCTCTTCCTACCACCTCTCCCAGACCAAAATGAGATATTTATTTTAGTGTGCTCCCACCCCCATTCTTTCAGGTGGAAGGCTTCCTCCTCTTTCCTTTAAACCACTTGTCTCTTTCACAATTTCATCCTTATTTCATTCTAATATCTCTTTTATTACTCATTGGTGCTCGACTCTCTATATTACTCTTGATTTAACTTATCGTATTCCTACTTTTGTTTATCTTTATTTATTCAGAAAAAATAGCAAAACACGTTTATTATACCCAAAACATGTTATAAAACTGTTAGGGTATAATTTGGGGTGTTACAACTCTCCCCCCCTTAAAAAGAATTTCGTCTCGAAAATTCATCTGATAGAAAAGTTCAGATCTTGCTCTCATAGTCCTTGACTTACAGTAGCTTCTCTATGGTGTTGCAGAGAACTTTCATAATGGTGCCGTTTGTTTCATAGCTTTGTTTCACCTCTAGAACGAGAATGTTCTTTGGTTCCTCATCATATGACAAATCTTCAGCACTTGTATTTCTTGCCTTTGGTAGTATGTGGAAGGCTCATCGGACGGTATCTCTCAGAAACATCGACAAATGAAAACATCGTGTAATTTGTAATGCTCAGTAGGGTGTAAATCGTCAACTCCACAGGAGCTGTCTGGTTCAATGTCTCATATATTACCATAGACCTTGGACTCGGCTGCCTCTATTGAACCTTAAAATTTTCTCCATGGTGATGCCTTTTAAAAAGACCTGTCTCCCCACGGTTATATTTAATATCTCTCACAGGTTGGCATCAGGCTTTTGCTATCACTAGCCGCGCTTTAACCTCTGCTTAGAATAACTTGTACTTTCTGTACATCTTTTTGCATATGCGGACTATCGGTTTATGCTCATTTAATTCTGTCCAACACTGCGAGTTTTCCATTTCAGACCATATAAGCTTCGCATGGTGCCATACCAATGCTTGATTGAAAACTATTGATTTATAGGCAAATTCCATCAATGGAATAACCACATATCAAACTTCACGAAAATTCCATAACACAACCTCGAAGCATATCTTGACGCGGATAATCTCTACGATTGTCCATGTTTGCGGATGGAATGCCCGTACTAAATTCAGCTTAGTGCTAAGCATTGTGGTCCTTTACGGAACCTTGATGTAATCGCTGGATCTCTATCAGGCACAATAGTGACGGCACACCATGCAATGCAATCTCATCTACATATATAACTCGACTAGTCGATCCATAGAATAGTCAATCACATTTGGTATAAAATGAATTAGGCTTTTGTGGCTATCTACAATCACTCGGACGAGTCTCATGTTTTTTGTTGTGTGAGAAAGCAGGCTTACAAAATCCATGGTAATTTATCCCTTCCAGTGAGGAGGATTAAACAAACTGGCATGGTGTTCGACTTTGACTGGCGACCACGTCAAACACTTAGACACATATTCAGTCACATCTCTTTTCATTCTTTCCACCCGATAAAAGCTGTTTCAGTCTGGTACATCTTATTCCTCCGGGATGCATGGTAAATCCATTATTATGAGCCTCACCTAGCAACTTTTTCTTTAGCTCTTTATCATCACGGCATACATAATCTGTGGAAATACAAACTTCCAGCTTCTTTCTCTAAAAAACTAAAGTCTTGTCACCATCTCTAACCATGTAACTCTTAAATCATTTTTATAGCATCTATAATCATTTGCTTTTAAAGCGGGTTAACGCTTCTAGTTGAATAACATAACTCCATCATCTGATCTCCAATCAGCACGTTGCGTAGTGACATTGCCTGTGTCTTTCGGCTTAAGCATCATTTTTATTTAGCCTTTCAGGGATGGTAATCTATGATGCAGTCATAATCCTTAAATAATACTTTCAACCACCTCATTGTCTCAGGAATTTAACTATTTAGTTAGCAAATACTTTGAACTCTTATGATCGTGTAAATTCTACACTTTTCCGTATAAATAGTAACAGCCATATTTTTAAATGAAGGAAACCTCTGCGGCCTTTCTGGTTGTAGTGGGATAATTTTGTTCATGTAGCTGGCCCGTGGGCGCATAAGCCCTTTACTTTCCATCTTGCATTAACCGCATCTAAACCAATGCGCATGAAGCATCCTCTCCGAATATATCTTTTCCGGATGAAATTTGTGTCATCTTGGTGCTTCAACGGCATCCACTTTCAGCGTTCAAACTATTGACATTTGTGCGTCCCTCGAACTTTATTCCTTTCTGAGTAACGGTGAGGCGGAAGCTATGACCGAAGAAGCCTCTCACAAATCTTCTATAATAACGCCTGCTAAACCCAGAAACTTCTCACCTGGGATTTACATTTTGAGGTGATTTCCAGTCTGGCTAGCGATCTTGAGTCAGCTCTTATACCCTCGGCGAGACCTGTGGCACAGGAATGAAACTTCCTTTAACGAAAAAATCACACTTCTTGAGCTTAGCATATAACTTCTTTTCTCTGCGTCTGCAGACTATTCTCGGGGTGTTGTTCATGTTCACGTGCATCCTTAGAATACACGGGATGTCATCAATAAAAACCCTGACAAATTGATCCACATGATTCGGGCTTTATTCATCAAATCATGAATGCTGGTGCATTAGTCAGCTGACGCATGACCAAAAACTCATAATGACATATCGGGTTCATCTGGTCTTAGGCACATCTCCTTCCTTACCCTCAAGCGATAATACCACGATCGCGAGGTCTATCTTGAAAAGACACCCGCTCCTTTCAAGCGATCAAAAGATCTTCAATTCTCGTGATGATCTTGTTTTTTCCTTGTCGCGCGTGAGCAGAGGTGCACCACTGAGGACACACTGGGTCGGACAAATCCTTTATCTAAAAGTTCTTGCAGATTGACTCTTTAACTCTTTGGCTCCTTTGGAGCCATCTACATCTGGTGCCCTTGACATAGGGACGTTCTGATACAATTTCTATAGGTACAAGTCCACCTCTCTCATGAAGGACTTTTTGACGCTTCTTAACTGAGGGGAGTACATCTGGAAATTCCCGCCTCTTGGGATCTTTTCTACATCAACTTGACCTCTCTTGGGTCAAGTATCAAAACGAAGAATGTCTCATCCTTTCCTCATAATTCTCTAGCTTGCATGGTGGAGATGACATTAGACATTACACTTGATCCAGTGCCTTGTACTATTACCTCGGTCACGGTCGAGCATCTCAACACTGCCGTCTTTTGTCCATAATCCCACATTGCTTCGGTGCTTAGACAAACAATCCATTCCTAAAATCAAGTCAAACTCTCGAAATGGTAAGGTTATCAAATCAGTGAGAAACTCTCTTGTTTGTATAACAATGGGGCAATTTACTATCTTTATTCACACTGCGTTGTGCCCCAGAGACTAGTTACATGCATCATGCTAACTTCTCCTTTCTTTGGTACTTTGTCAAATACATGCTCCATGCACACGTATGAATGAGTAGATCCGGGATCAATCATGCGTCTACATATCATATAAAGAAAATATACCCCCTATAACTTAGGGAGGCATTAAAGTCCTCACGAGCCTTCATAGCATGCTCGTCAGCGTCTTTGGCAGAAAGCGTAGGGCGATCTACTGTTCCGACATTATGCCTCTGATACTCTATCTTGAGATGGGCCACTCGACCCTGATCACGGGTGGAAGTGGTGCCGCAAATCTTCCTCTGCCACTTCCTTGTTGGCTTCTATTATTCCCTAACTCTCGGGGACACTGTGCTTTCAAATGCTCAAGGCTTCCACACCGAAAACACCCTCCTGTCAATA
Source organism: Tetrastigma voinierianum (assembly GCA_016808115.1). Taxonomy (NCBI): domain Eukaryota; kingdom Viridiplantae; phylum Streptophyta; class Magnoliopsida; order Vitales; family Vitaceae; genus Tetrastigma; species Tetrastigma voinierianum. The sequence goes on from JAEQBH010006783.1 coordinate 281,618, forward strand.
TCCTGCAAACTCCCAAATGCCTTTTATGGCAGTAGGGCGGTCGAAATTTCTCCCTGTTCAACTGAAGCACCTCTACCTGTACTACGTGTTACATTGGACCTTTGCCTTCTACCCACACCGACGGAACTTCTGTTCCCGATTGGCCGGAGATTCTCTAGCTCTTTCCCGAGGCGAAGCTCCTCTAGAAACTTCTTCTTTTGAGAAATCTTTCTTTGTTGCCGTTTCTGAATCTCTCTACTTTCATTGCGACGGACCCAGTGATAAAAATCCCTTGTTTGGAGAGGTGTCATAGATTACGAATACCTGCAGTGGAATCATACGTCCATCCTCAAATTACCTACACGAAATACCTGAGTGGACCAGTCGGTGCATATTTACTAAGATGGCTAAATTATTTTTCATATTCGATATAGATGGCTCCTTTGCAATTTGGGCTTGTTTCTACTTGGAATCCCCCATGCATCTCGGTAACATACTTTGTCTGAACTCTTGGACAAAGAACTCTGAAGTCAACGGATTTGGAATCCTTGGACTTTTGAGCACTAGTTTCCCACTATGATCGTATGCCTCACCCTACAATAGTGAGACTGCACATGATGCTCGATGGGGAGGGCATCAACCTCTCTAATACCCTTCCCAACTTTAACGAAATTGACTTTCTCGACTCTTCGCCGACCGCCGATTCCTCTGCTCCATGTGCGATGTTAACTGGGCTGGGATGTCGTAAAACCGAGCCATGCTTGGAATCTTCTGACGAAGACTGGGAACTCGTCGGTATACCTTTCACGGGTTGGGTGATGTTGTTGATGTTGGTTGTATATCTCGGCGACTGTTTACGGATCGCTCTTGACTGGACGTCTTATTGAGCCGTTTGCCACGACTTCCCATCATGCTGCATTCTGCCGGAACATTTGTTGTTTTTCGACATTGTTTGACTGATGCCGCCTCAAACGCTGGCGCCCCGACAACGGAACATCAGGTGAGGTTCATTTTTTAAACTTACCAGCGCTTCCGTTGCCGTGTTGCTGTTGACAGACCTGGCGCATTGCGACCGCGGCGAAGGATTACCAGCGCTGCCACTGGCTAAACTCGCCTGACTCATTCAACATTTACAATATTTTACATTGGTTTACAAAATTTCATATCTAAATGAACTTCAAAGGTCTTCGGTGAACTTTATTGATCTTGGCTTTTTGTTGCATTCATGAGGATTGCTTGTTCCACAGTTTCTCTGCTTGGGTTCAGACACGGAATTTAGACTTCACAGCGTGAGATGACTCTATAAAAATCTGTTGCTTTTACTTCTGACTCTTTATCTGGCATTTGGAATACCATGTTCTCATGCCATATCTGCTTTCCTTTAGTTTGTTTCTGCTCTGTCTTTCATATTTTTGCTGAATCTTAGCCTTTTGCCTTGTTATTGGCTTCTCTTAACGCCGCGATTTTGCAGTGACTATCGTATCATATAGTGGCATTCCCACATTAAACTTTGCCTTGTCTTCTGTGTTTCGTCTTTTCGACTTTATTGGTGGATGTATGATCGCGGGGGCGGAAGAAATATTCGCTATGGCGAAGTGACAATGAGACGCGGAAGGCGTCTGTTCCGTGCGTTGTTGTGAGCCGAGCCGTTAACGCGCCGATTCGATCCGCGAGACGAAGGCATTGTGTTGCCGAAGATCTCGTGCGCCGAAGTTTTCAATCTGTGATTGGTGGCGTAGTGACGCTGGGACGACGATCTCGGCGGATCTGTATGTTTCTGGCGGGATCTGTTCGCTGTTGTTCTTGCGGACGCTGGCGAGCGCTCGCTCTGCCATAGTTGGCAGGCGATCAATATGTTTTTATCGCGTTGTCTCTCTTCGGACTGTTAGTATGACCAGACACTCATATGACCATACTTATATCTGCCTTCTTATTATGTATATATCTCTGCTTTCTTATTCTCATATACAATCATTTATTAAATAACTTTGCATTTTTCATGTCTCATTGTATGCATAAATAACTATGCTTACCATGTATGCTTATGAGTTATTTATGAATTCATAATATAAATAACTATAATTACCTACAGAGCCTACTGTTTTTCATGTTTTCTGGGACTAATATGAGTTCCAATCTTATCATGCTATCTATGATGAATTCTCGACTCAATGGGCTTTGTAGAGTCGAGAATCTCAATCCAGTTCGAGCAGAAGAAGTTATGACCTTCCGAAGTTGGAGTCATGTATCGATCTTGACGAGCTGACTGGGTGGCGGTACGTACTGGTGATGATGGTCTGACACCTCGGTCTGACATCTAATATCTTCCTCAGGCATATGGATGGATTCTTGACTCAATGGGCTTTCCATAGAGTCAAGAACACTAAAATCGGAGTTCAAGCGAAGGAGATGTAACCTTCCAGAAGTTGGAAGTTAATGCGCGGTCGATCTTGACGAGCTGATGACTGAGCGGCGAGCTGCACTGAGTGATGAGCTCGGTTTTGACACCATGGTCTGACATCTAATATCTTCCTCAGGCATATGGATGGATTCTTGACTCAATAGGCTCCATAGAGTCCAAGAACACTCAAATGTCGGAGTTCAAAGCGAATGAGATATGACAACCAGTTGGAGGTCATGCAGTTAATACTGACAGGCGACACGAAGCGCTCTTCAGAGGCTGACGAGCACTGTTTGGCGAGCAGTTGGCGACCTCGTTGGACGACGGCGGTGGGCGGCGCGCTGTTGGCCGACCTCTATTGGGCGACCATTGTTGGACGACCAGCGTTTGGCGATCGCGTTGGACAACCCGCGTTGGGCGGCCAGATTTGTTTAAGCGACCTCTCCCAGACCCGTTTGGCGACCCTTTGTTGGGCGATCACTTGTTGGGCGACCGTTGGGCAAACATCCAACATTTAACGATCTCTCTACGTTGGGCGACCAACGTTGTGACCTCTCTCCATTTGTACGTTGAGTAAAAAAGACCATAGCGGTCTGCTCAGTCAGTGAAATTGAAAACTGTATCAATTCATTAATGTGGCTACAATTTCTAGAAGGACTTTACTGCCAAATTCTCTTTGATTTCTGACTCAAACCGTTCTAAGGTCCGGCTAGTTGACCAGGTGGCGAGAAGCCGACCGACCAGATCTAAATGGACTGACCTCGGTAAAGGGCCATAAGCTGATTCTGGAGATCCCAGTGAGGGTGACTTTAACATCAATTGCATTGATGTGGCTTTGTATTACTAGAGGACTCACTTCGGATTCCCTTTATTTCTTACCTAAGCAGCGTTCTAGGTCAGGCTCACCTTATGGTCGACAATAGAATTTTCTGGGTTCAACTTGCAACTATAGACCCTTCTCAAAACACATATTTAGACCTTAAAAGCTCTTCTTAACTCCTAACCACAAGAAATGAGTTTGGAGTTCCTAAACTCCCGAGCCATACACAAGATAGAGGGTTCTTAACCATGTATCTAGCTTTATAGTCCAAAACTAGACTTCCATACTCCCATAGTTTCCATACAACCAAAACGTATCCCATACCCTGCTCAAATTCATACCAATACTCAAATTTTATTAATTCACTTCCACAGACATGTATCATTACTCAAATTTAGTAGTTCCATACACCAATGATCTTCACTTTTTCTTTTCTCTTTTTCTTAACCTTTACTGCCTTTCTCTTCTCTTCTCTCTCTCCAGACAAAATGGTCTTATTTTGGGTCTTGTCTACTATTTCACTTTCAGTCAGGAGAAACTGCTCCCTCTTTCCCTTTAAGCCACTTGTCTCTTTCACAATTTTCATCCTTATTTCATTCCTAATATCTTTCTTTTTATTACTCATTTGATTCCTCGACTCTCTATATTACTCTTGATTTAACTTATGCATATTCCTACGTTTTTATCTTTTTTATTTGTGGAAAGAAGACCTTTTTTATTTAACCTTACCAAAACATATTTAGAAACACCTTTGAGTATCATTGAGATTATTCCTTACAAAGAAACCACTCAAACTGTTCATTTCAATAAACCACCCCAATGTTGTTCTTCTTTATGACTGTTGAGTAGATACCTTTACCACAAGATGCTTTTTGGTGAGAACACTAAGGCTTTGAAACATTTTAAATCACTGTGGACAAACAAATCATCTTTTGTTTCGTGTGCTTTTATAAATAGTCATATGATATTTCGTTGGCACAACGGTGTGACCTGATGATCGTTGGTCATTTGGGACTTGTTGTTGTTCATCTTGTTCAACAATAGTTGGACTTGTTGTTTACTGTTCTTTGCATGTTGACTTTAGTTTAAGTTGGGATTTTCGTCGTGCATGTCCACCCTCGTCGGTCGATTAAACTGACCTTTGATGCGGTTCAAGTTCAAGTATATCGCCATGAACAGCTCAAGTCATTTTCAACCGAGATTTTCATAAACAATAATCTTGTGCAGAAGTCTGAACACCCATCGCCTCGGCGATAAAAATCATTGTTTGAGGAATTAAGTAAAGTCGTCGGTGGCTGATTTCGTGAAGAATCAGCCGTGAGTCGTTTAGTCATTAGGAATCTGAAAATTTCGGGTTTTAACTTTGTACTATTCAATAATTTACCCATTTGTAGTACACTCAGAAGAAGAATCGACTTTTCTCTAGTTTTACATATATATTAAAGTTTTAGTAAAATATATATTATAAATAGAGTTACATTAAGTATTTTTTAAAAATAACATAGGGTTGAGAGCGAGGCAGAGTATGTGGCTAGGCTCTTCTAAACAAGACGACTCAGCCGGACACAGCCCTTGGTTAAGTTTGAATTTGGACTCAAGCACTTTTGTAGACCCTAGTTGACTTTGCAAAAAGTGGGACTTGTTTTCTTGCAATAGTTTGTAACTTGACTCAGCTTGGTTTGAGGTTACGACTCTAGTTCAGGTACAAAAATCACCCCAGAAGAGCTAGTCATAGTTGATAGAGTGGTTGTGTTTTCCCCATAATCTTAACGTTGAGTCTATGGTAACCGAATATATATACAGCTAGAACATTACATTCTTGACGAGTGTTGTTAAGTGGTTTGACTAAAACATCTCTATAATATTAACATGTCGTCACGATTTTCACAAAATACCTTAACTAAAATAACCACAATTTGTAAAACGCGAGAAAATCAGTACTACGAAAAGGCAACGATGTTTAATAGCTATAAACATGGTTAAAACACAGAAATTTTTCAGATATCGGATGAGAAAAATAGACCTTACCGTTGGATCCGTCCCAGTTACAGAGCAAATTTACGTTTAATTCAGAGACCGTTTGAAAATTTTCACAAATTTGGCGCGGTGTCGGTAAAAAAACCCAAAGCGGTACAGGAAATAAGTTAAGTTAAGTTCATATAAAATAATGTGAACTTGAGCCGAGAAAATGTTTAGAGGTAAAAATGACTGACCCGAGGGTTGAACGTGGCAATATGTGAGGCGACTCATAACTTAAAGATTAAGTTCCACAACAAAAAGGAAAAGCTGGTTTTGTCAGAAGAAAATGAAGAGGAGGAAGAAAGTCAAAGCTTCTCTCTGTGCTAGGTGAAGTGTTGTAAGTTGCTTAGTAAAGGAGTGGGAAGTCCCTCACCTAGGCAAGGCTTTTGCTCACCTAGGTGAACCACTTCGCCTGAACGAGGTAAAGAACTTGCGAGCACGTATTGTCATATTCTGTTGGGTTTATTGACCCCGTTGTAGTGTTGTAGCTTGTAGGGCCATTATGGTGCGGGAGTGTCGTTGTTTGATATTAGTGACATATTTGGATGTCAATATGTGTTTCTAATGATGACATGTGATGAATTCTATGTGCAGTGGTATTATGACGATTATGTGTGAGTGTCATTGCTTGAACGCCAGGAATAACATGTTGTATGTTGATGTGACCCGATATATCTACGTTGCATTACATTGGTGATAAGTAAATATGATCATATAAATTTGATGTGATTGTCCTGGTGTGGATTATGTTATCCATAGCATTCATTACATGTGGCATGATATAACATGCAATGGCACATTGCATTATCTGCGAGGACATCCACATTGAATGGGTGTGGTACATGATTGAAAGTATATACGTTTGGTAGTTGATTGGGTGGGCTCGGTACCATTGGATGGCGTGCGCGAGTTGCTGGTTCGCTAAACGATAGAAAATATGTTGTCAGGTAGTAACAACGTCGATACCCCTCGGTGAAAAGACTTCGGTGATTGTGGTTAGACACCATTTGAAAGCGTGAAAGTGTTTAGGCGCACAAAGCTTGCAATGCGACACCAAAAATTTGCCGCCCACAAATGACACATGAGTTTTGTATATAAATGATCATTAAGGTATAACATCTAAAAAGATTTTGGTTTGAAAACAAATGAATTTTTTTTGTAAAATGATCATTAGATGTAATCCATAAATGATGGATTTTATCACGCATGAGCTTTGGCATTGTATGATAGGAGTCGGTAAAGACTCGGGTGTGATAGGAGCCTGTAAGGACTCGAGGCATGGTACATGATTGAGTCTCATCTCATTTCATGGCCTGACATGTAGGATTCTATAGTAGAAATTGCATGTTTTTACTTGGAATGTGAATGTGAATTTGTGGAACATGATCATTACATGTGCACTTAGGTGGGGAGTAGCCTCTGTAGGAAATATTCTCTACTGGGTGTGGCTCACCCTATATGGGAAAACATTTTAGGTGCAGGGTGTACAACGATGGACGACACTCATTCGAGGCCGCAATTGTGAAGAAGGCCAACATGTGGCTTTGATAAATATTTTTGTAAGACTTTGGAACTATCTAGTTTCGTTATGTAATAATATTATAGGAGAGTCATCTTTGAACTCTCATGGACTATTTTAAATGTAATTTCACATATTTTTAACTTAAATATGGATAAATGGATTCCGGTGAATGGGGCATAACGATGTGGTATCAAGTTACTCGGTATCCATGGGTATTTGATACCATTTTGGTATCAAAGCTTAGGTATACGATTACCTAAGGTAGTACTTCCGCGGGTTGACGGTTGGTCAATGGGACCCTCAGGTTTTAAGGCGTCACAACTTGGTATCAGAGCTTAGGTATACGACAACCTAGAGCTTGATGGATATGGGTCTAGGTCATTAGATTCATTGTGTTATGATGTCATAACTTGCATAAGAGCATAGGTATGTGATTACCTAAGGCTTGATGGGATGGGTTTAGACCATTGCATGCATTGTGTGTTTCCTGTTGCACTACATGATTATGTATTGTGGATTGTGTGAATTGTATACATGGTAAATTGTATATAGGAAAAGAGGAACACTAGAGTTAGAAAACATAACCTTGCGGGTTCGAAAAAAGAACGAACAGATGGTTCGGGTTGTTAATGTTTTTTAGTAGTTGGCGCATGCACTACTAGTTAGACAAGAAAAGGAATCTCAATTTGCTATTTGACATGTGTAGATGGCAAGTCAAGGAAGAGAACGTAGAGGCGGTAGGCAGGACAACAACCAGCCACCACTGGCCTTTGACCAACAAGCCTTCATGGAGGATATTGGTACTGTGATTGCTACTATTGACCGGGTGAGTGTTGTGGCTGCCACTATTGCATAGGCTAGTGCAACCGTGGGCCAAGGAGGGTCAAGTAACCTCTAGGGATTTAAGGTGCACTAACCTCCAACCTTCAAGGAAGGAGGAGACCCGATGGTGGTTGATCATTGGTTCCGACAAGTCGGAAAGATATTGGAGGCTATGGAGGTCACCTTCAATGCTACTAAGGTAAGGCTAGTTGCATTTCAGCTAGAGAGTGAATCCCAAGTATGGTGGGATTGGGTCAAAGCCTTAAGGAACTTGGAGGTGATGACATGGGAAGAGTTTCGTGAACTCCTCATGGGTAAATACTTCTTGGCATCTGCACGACATGCAAAAGCTCTGGAGTTCCTAGAACTTAAACAAGGAACGATGATAGTGCTTGAATACGTGGCTAAGTTCACTGAGTTAGCATGTTTCGCTGATGATTAAGTGGCCACAGATATGACCAAAGTGAGAAAGTTTGAGGATGGTTTGAAATTATCCATCCGAGTTAAAATTGTGGGACTCATCCTGCAAGATTTGGACTCGATGGTCAAGATAGCTATGGCCATTGAGAGGGAGGTGGATGACGACGAAAGCATCGTGACGCGGTGTTAGTGATAAGATAAGGAGAGTCAACTCTTCTTTTAGCTTCGAAAGGGCTAAGACTTCTACCCGTAAGGGCTCGTGATAGCCGCAGCCTACTGTGGCTATACTAAGATCACCATCCCAAGATGGGAGACACTTCAGGGCTCCTAGCTTGCCAGGCGTAAAGTATGTTTCCAGTGGCCACCAAATTCTAGCCACTGAGATGTGATCGTCGTAGAGACGCGATCCTGTGGTTACTGGACAACCTGGCCCCGCCATCGTATGGGACATCCATAGACATAGTTTGTTCCTCTTTACCCCACTATAGGCTAAGAGAACTCGGTATCAGTCTTAAGGTGTTGCATAAGCACCTACCGCTTCACAGACAGGCCACATGGGCAGAGGCATGGGTTGAGGTTGAGGACAGGGCTCACAGGCCAAGACTTCAGGGACCTAGGGATGCCTATGCCATCATACCTCAGACTGAGCTTGTAGATCAGTCGGTTATTCAGGGTACATTTCTACTCTTTCACTTCTGGGCAAGAGCGTTGTTTGATTCTGGTGCATCTCATTCAATCATTGCTGCATCATGTGTGAAAGATTTGGGCTTAGAGGTTGAAACCCGAAGAGTTACTGCGACGAGTTCTCCTAGGAACTAGGGTGAACGCTGATCGATATGCTCCGATTTCAAGTAGCTAGGAGATCTTAGGGATTCTTCTCACTTTAGACCTTAGGGTCATGGACATGTCAGAGTTTTATGTCATCCTTGGGATGTATTGGTCGACACACCGAGTTGTCATTGATTGTGATCATAGAAGGGTTATTGCCTACACATCGAATGATGTTTGTGTTATGTTTCAGGGGGACAAGCATGACGCTTTACCCTAAGCCATGTATGACTCTAGGTGGCACGAGCAGTTGATGGGTTCGCTGGCAAGCCTTACCCTAGAGGACGAGGTGAGACAGGATTTAGGTCTACCTCAGGTGGTTTGTGAGTACGAGGATGTTTTTCCAGATGAATTACGAAGATTACCTCCATAGAGGGTTGTAGACTTCACTATTGAGTTGTACCTTGGTACATCGCCTATTTCTATGACTCCGCATATAATGGCACCTGCTAAGTTGCAAGAACTCAAGGTCCAATTACAGGAATTGTTAGATAGAGGTTCTATTAGACCATGCACTTCACCTTGGGGCGCTTCGGTACTGCTTGCCAAGAAGAGGGACAAGATTACCGACAGTTGAATAGGGCTACTATTAAGAATAGGTACTCTTTGTCGAGGATTGATGATTTATTCGATCAGTTGAGAAGGGCGTGGGTTTACTCCAATATAGATCTCCACACCGGTTGCCATCAGTTAAGGGTTAGGGAGGCACACATCCCTACGACGGTGTTTAGAACACGATATGGGCATTTCGAGTTCACACTGAAGCCCTTCTGATTGACGAATGCTCCAACGACATTCATGGATCTCATGCACAAGGTATTCCAACCCTATCTAGATCAGTTCGTTGTGGTTTTCGTGGACGATAACTCCAAGTCTAAGGAGGATCATGAGGGTCACTTGAGGATTGTTCTCACTCAGAGAGAACATCGGGCAGGCCAAATTTAGTGTACTTTGCCATCAAGTGAGATTCGGGGCACGCGGGTATCTACTTTTGCATCTGTGGACCTGGAGAAGGTTGAGGCAGTTATGAGGTCAAGAGACCAAGTCGGCCTTCGAGATGCGCTGGGATTGCAGGGTACTACAAGAGGTTCATTAAGGACTCTCTCAATTAGCCGCAGACCTATGACGAGATTAACTCAAGAGAGTAATAAGTTTGGAGTAGAATGACCAATGAGGAGGCATTCCAGAATTAAAGAGAAGCGTTTACCATCTCTATTCCGATAGTCCCAAAAGGGGACGAGGTACACAAAGCAGGTCAGATGCCTCCAAGGATCTAACTAGATGTGTTTCTCGATGCACCCAGAGTAGTGGCTACTGCTCAATATCTAAAGAACCATGAGCAGAGTTACCCTACTTATGACATGGAGTTACGACCATTGTCTTTGCCTTGTGCTGGGCTTTGCGCCAATTATCTATACGGTAGTAGTTCCCGAGGTGTTTTCTGACCACAAGAGTCTCGAAGTACATTTTCACTGTGTGACTAACATGAAAACACAATGATGAAATACTTGGAGGATTATGACTTCGCTTTGCATTACCATCCCTGTAACGCCCCAAAAATACCCTAGAATTTCTATAATAATTTTATTATATATTCCGGGTATAAATTGAGCTAAACTTGAGTTTTTCCAGAAAAACTGATAAATTGTTAAATTGTGAAAAGTGAAATGAATATGTGAGCATATGATTAAATATTATATGATAAAATGAGAAATTGATTGAACCCGGAAATAAACCCAAGTGAAAAAGGGCAAATTTGGAAATTTGTAAAATGATCAAATAAGGAGACTAGTAAGCTTTAAGTGAGAAAATGAAAATGGGATTTAATGAAAGAGTCAAACATGGCCTTAAGAGAAATAAGGGATATTAGATCACATTTGGTCTTGGATGGGCACATTGTGCCAAACACGTTTTGAGAAGAGAGTGAGAGGAGAAAGCTAGGGTTTTGCAAGAAGAAGTGATTTTGGTGGGAGATCATCCTCATTCCTTGCTTCTAAGTGATCAAGCATCTTGGGTGAAGAAGATTCAAAGGGATTTAAGGTAAGAACCAAACCCTAGATTTCTTTAAATGATGTTTGGGTTAGAAAAACCCTAATCCATCATGGGTTTTGTTCATGGTTGGTTTAGGATGATATTAGGGTGTTTTTGGGAGTAATTCCCATGTTTTGTTTTGGGTTTTTGAGGATTTTTGGAGAAAAATCGCAAAAAACCAAGAGATAAAATCTGGACAAAAACGGGCTCCTAAGCCGCAGCGTAGGGAACCCACACCACGCGTAGCCCTACGCCGCGGCGTGGGATGCCCTCGCCACGGCAAGACCTAGGTGCCCAAAAGGGCACCCCTCGAGTATGCCACGGCTTAGCACTGCTACGCCGCGGCATAGATACTGTTCATAGAGGGCAAATTTCGGATTTTTGTTTCTGAACACCTCGTATTCGTACACCGATAATTTAAAGACCCTAATAAATGATTAATGGGGGTTCAAATAAGAATGAAACTAAGTGAAAAACGTATCGTACCTCGCCGCCTAAGTGAAGCGAATTAAGTGTGAGTAGTACTAGTTTACTAAATGTGATATGTGTGAATTGCTAGGGGTCGGTGAGGATCGCCTAAACTAAGACCGAGATTGACGGCAAGGCAAAAAGAAAGAGATAGATCATTTCGTTTTCATCTTCTCCTACTCGCTTTCAAGATTTGAAATGTTTGTTCTAAATGCATAAGAAAAGCATATTGATTTGTTTTAAATTGATTTAATAATTGATTTAGAAATGCTCAGATATGAAAATTAAGCATGAGTATTGAAAATGAACCGGTTTATACAAATGTACATATCAGGACAGATTTTTGCTATAAAGGATTTGAACGCCCTTAATAGAATGTTAACCGTTTAATTAGCATTAAGGATAGATTAGTATATCAATAAAGGTCAAATTAGCAGTACTACAAACAAACGTATTGATGTGTCACTGATCGAAGAACCCACGGACAAGATCTGGTAGTTGTTCAGAATCGATTTTTAATAACCCACAAGAGCCCAAATTCGTGACCGAACTATGTTAGAAAACAAATGTTTTTATACCGACCTACAGCCCAGCGAGATCGTGCCGGTGATTCTGATATCCTATATACCAAAAACATAGGTTAAATTGCCATGCAAGATAAATCGAATTGGATTTCTTTGAGATCTGACATATTGAAAAGCATGATTGCAAATTGAAATGAAAATAACATTGTGAAATGCATTATTTGGTTATAAATGATTTATTGCATATAAAAGTGTATATTTGGAATGATCAATGAATCATAAATGATTGTATATGAAATTGTATATGTATATTGTTTAGTAAAATTGCATGATTTGACTTAAACTGAAACAGAAGAATGGAATTGTATAGAACCACTAAACATGAAAAATGCTTAGCGTATTGTTTTTATCAATGCGCAAGTACTGAGTGATTGACAGCGGACCCAAGGTCGAGGAGCTCAAAGTCATTCAGAAGGTTCACGAAGTATGCTCCATCATATGCATCCTAACCATTTTTTAGCATGACATTGTTTTATAAACAAAGGGAATTCAACTTCGAAATTATTTTTGTACCTATATATGAATACGATTTTGGATATTTTGTTGTAAACGACATAAAATGCCATTTTTGGTTAAATGCATATTTTGTAAAAGAATTGCATTGAATTTGTAAATGTTTATGGGCTTACCCTAAATTGAAATTGCTTCCGCACGTTTTTGATAAATGATTTTGATAAAGTGGATATGGTACATACTCATGTTGGCTAGTGTATTTCCCATAGTGGAAAATGCTTCGAGGTCAGGATACTCCTGGTCAGACACAAGGATCGACTGGGTACTTTGGAGAGTTTAGTGGCTACACCTTCCCTACTGAGCAGAGTGATCGAATTTCAGGGATAAGACATAGAGATACTATCCGTTAGGGACCTGCACAATGTGCATAGGTGACTCAAGGCTGGGGGCCATGGCCACATAGATGGTAGTCTCTGGTGGGATTCGTCGTGGTTCCCCGTCAGGGAGAGTGAGATTCTCGTGGAGTTCCATTGTTCTGCTGCTATGCATCCGTGTGGCACGAAGATACCACTTATCTATGTCACAAGACATCGGAGTGGATGAAGAAACACATTGGAGATTTTGTTCGTTGATGTCTCACGTGGCAGCAAATCAAGGTTGAGCACCAGAGGCCAGTAGGATTACACCAACCCTTGGAGGTAGTTGAGTGGAAATGAGAGCATATCACGATGGATTTGGTGACTCACTTGCCACGGACATCGCAAGGGCATGACGCGGTGTAGGTGATAGTGGACCGGCCTACTAAGTCGACACACTTTTTAGCTCTGCGAATGACCTTTACTCTAGAGGAATTCTACAAGTTGTACGTACGGGAGATTGTTCAGTTACATGGAGTACCATTGTCCATAGTATCGGATCGGGATCCCAAGTTTACGACTCATTTATGGAGGAGTTTCCAGCGAGTCATGGGAACACATTTGATAATGAGCATAACTTTTCACCCCCAGACGGACGGTCAGTCAGAGAGGACCATCTAGACGTTAGAGGACATGCTACAGGCATGCGTCCTTGATCTCAAGGGTAGCTGGGAAGAGTGTTTACCCTTGGTGAAATTCACCTACAACAATAGTTATCAAGTGAGCATACAGATGGCACCCTATGAGGCACTATATGGGAGGTCGTGTCGATCTCCAGTTTGTTGGACGGAGGTGGGAGAGAGAACCACCACCAGTCCGGAATTGGTTAGAGACACCTCTGAGAAGGTGGATTTGATACGAAAGCGTCTTCTCACGTCTCAGAGCCGGCAAAAGATCTACGCTGACAGACGGCAACGACCTTTAGAGTTATAGGTGGGGAATCATGTCTTCCTGAAGGTGATGCCTAAGAAAAGAGTGGTTAGGTTCGGTAAGCAGGGAAAGCTATCGCCGAGGTATATTGAGCCCTTCGAGGTACTCGAGAGGGTAGGTATAGTTGCATACTAGGTTGCTTTACCAACAAGTTTATTGAATGTTTGATGAGTCCTAAACTCATCTATTTTTAATCCATTTTTCTAGCATATTTTTAGCAGTTTCAGATCTATTTTAATGCCAAATTATGGAATATTCACCAACTTTGTGTTTTGTAGGTTTTAATTGAAAAAGGAGATAATTCCAACATAAAAGAAGAAAAAAAGTGGCAATTGCAGCACTGCTGCGACATAGTTTTCGCTTGTCGCGACATCCAAGCAAAACCGTAATCCATGTCGCAGCCTAACGCCAGAAGGTTGCAACAAAGTCCAGGTTAAACTCAAGGCAGAAATAGAATCTCTATCGCAACAAAGAGTTTTCTGTCTCGACATTACTGAGGAAGAATGTAAAGAAGACTATCGAGACACTATTAACTTTGTCGCGACAATGATCAAGGCAAATGGCAAATGAACTTTGTCGCGACAATCCCTCATCTGTCGCAACATAAAAGGCTGAAGATTAGTAGATGAACTCTGTCATGACAGAAAATGGCAAGGATATAACACGACTCAACTGAGACAAGTGTTTTTATGTTGCGACAAAGTGTTGAGCATGGAACCAGCTTAAGGAAGAATTTCTGTCGCGACAAAGAAAATCATGTTACGACATAACTTTCAGAGTTCACAACAAGGAGCAACAGGACATTGTCATGAAAAAGATTATTTCTGTCGTGACAAACAAAACATGAGGGAGGTGAATTCTCTATCGCGACAAGAAGTTGAAGAGTAATACAAGAGGAATGGTGACGAAGAAATTCATGTTGTGACATAGTAAAGAATTTAAGGCAGAATCTATGTCGCAACAAAGAAGTTTTCTGTCGCGACAATAAAAGCTATAGAATGATAGAATTCTGTTGCGACAGAAGAAATTCGGTCGTGGTAGAAATTGAATGTGAACTGAGATTAGCCAAGTCAAGTTTTTCGCAACAAAGATTTCTATGTCACAACAAACAGCTCAGCCAGTGCTAAGGACCAGAGAAGAAAAGTCTGTGGCTACAAAAAAAATTTTTGTCGCGACAGAAATTGTTAAGGAATCAAAGAAACTTGCCGCTGACAGTAGATGTCGAAGAGAAAAAATGCTGGTTATGATGGAAGAAAATTATGTCACTTAATGATTCAGAAGGTATGAAATGAGAAGCCGATTGCAAACAAATTTGGTGTCGCTAAACAAGACATTCATGTCGTGACAAGAACAAGACTGCTGCATCAAAACTTTGTCACGACATTATCAAAAATCTGTCGCGACAGAACTTTCTATGTCGCGACAAAGCGACCAATTTGGGCAAGAAATTTGGTGATCCACAACACAATCTTGAAGTGCGGCCCAACATTGGAAAGTCTATAAATAGACGCTTCTAGGGTACCGTGCACAGCTTCCGCAATTCCAGGACTTCTAGGTAGTTGAAGACTCTTTGTATATTATTTTTATTTTATATTTTTTAGTAGATTTAGTATGAGCATAGTTTTTTAGTTAGTTTTCTTTTGATTTTCCGGAGTTGGTTAATGAATCAAGTGCATTTTCAGCCGGAATTCATAGCCTTCTTTCATTCATCGCTTTTAAATAAAACGGAGTTTGGAAAAGTCTTGATTTCTATTTATTTCGTCGTTTACACTTTCGTTGAATTTTCTTGAACGCTAGTCACCTGGAGGAGTGAACCAAGCTTTGAAAGGTAGAGCTCCCTCTAGGAATGGGTTGATAATGATAGTCATTTTTATGCACAAAGTGGAAGAACGCCTTAGTTAGAGTTCTTGAATTTATTTTATTGGTATTATTTTTTAACTTAATTGTTCCCAGTACTAGTACCGTGTACCCAAGCAAAGTATTGTATCTTGCTCTGATTTCAGAGACCCTCGCTTGATTACTGGTAGATGGAGAACTAAGGGCATAGAGCGCTTCTGGGTATGGTAGATTAATACTTCGGAACTAATGAACTCTGAAAGATTACTCAAATAAATCACTAACTTACTCATGGTTTGAGGATGGTTTGATGAAGTATCAGTTTAATTACTCAGAGGTTTCTCCTCTCTCTGATGAAAGTATTCTAATCCCGCATTAGCAAATATCTAATCAAGGAGATGAAGAATTTCATCAGTATTAAAGGATGAGGTGTCATCTAAATTGGAGAAGGCTTGCAATATCCTGTCTATGGGGACAAGAATTCTTCAGTCCTAAGCTCTGGGTGTGAAGTACTGAAAAGGAAAAGTACTCAAATCTTAGAAAGATGATTATATCTTACAAGTAGTTGATTAGATTCATGAGTTAGAAATGAACATGAATCTCTAATTAGTGAAAGGTATGGTTAAGGGAGAAATCTAAACTATACGGCAATGCATCTTTGACAAATTCAGCTTTCCAACTTATGTCCTAGTTAAGATTCAAAATGATGTAGAAAATGACAATTTTTCATTGGTCTATGCCCTAGTGTTGTCTCACTCAGTGAACTCTCAACTCCATTCTTATTAATATTTTATGTACACTAGTGAAATTACTTTATTATTATTTTATTTGTTTTCCAATCTTCTTAATATTGGAGTTCAAATAATATGATCTTTGAGTAAATTGTGTTGGTTTTTATGATTCATCATCAATCTCATGGGAAACAATATCTGGACTTAATGAAAATCCACTTTTATTACTTGTAAGATCTGTGCACTTGCAGTGATTAAGACCAATCAAAATTTTTAATGAATCCAGTTTACAAAAAGGACAAACACATATTTTCATCAAAATCATGCAATAAGTTTTTGGCGCCGTTGCCGGGGATTAGATAATAGTCCTTGGTAATAGTTCCATAAATGTGTATATATATGATCTTGTTTGTCAACTGGTCTATATATATAAGAAATCGGTCAACAAGTTTTTTGCGTCGTTGCCGAGGATTAGATAATAGTCCTTTGGTGGCAGTCATAACTTTGTTTGCATAGTTTGGTGAACAAGTTTTTGGCGCCGTTGCTAGGGATAGATTGATGAATTTCAAGATCAATATTCTAACCAAAGAGAGAATTACACTTGACATTTTCTATTTTATCATAGATAATTAAAGATATATATATATATATATATATATATATATATATATATATATATATATATATATATATATATATATATATAGTTTTATCTCGCAAAGAGCTTAATAAGCTAACGAAAATATTTTATGAGCCATGTAAACTCGCCATAGTTGTTTCCCACATATTTCATTTGATCTCAAGGTGTTTCTGGCTTCACAGCACAAGAAATGCATAGAAAATCAAAATGCATCTACTCATCTAGATACAAAAAAATAGAAAGAACACTAAGAAATCTGAGGAAAAGTACAAGTGCATAATCGAAAAGTATGGCAAATCAAAAAGAAAGATTGCAAACCTATTCTAAGAAGTGTAAATGTGAAGACCTCGAACGGACAATGACTATTTAAAGACTTGGAGGCCTTCTATCTGGAATAGTTTATGCCGTACATAGAGACAAATTACCATAGAAGCCAACACTTTGAACCTAAGCACCCTTTGATCATTATGGTACAACAAACATTCGGGCTTTAATGGTTATCCTTCTGAAGACCCAATGAGCATATGGGAAGATTCATGAGGATGGCCAATACAGTCAAGTTAAATGGGGTGAGACCAAAAGTGATCAAGCTGCAACTCTTTCCCTTTTCACTAAGAGATGTGGCAACAACTTGGTTTGAGTCATTGCCTGTTGGATCAATGACAAATTGGGAAGAGTTGGTTGAAGCTTATATGAGCAGATGCTTCCTCCACTCAAGTCCGGTTAAGAGGAGAAACTATAGTCTCTGCTGTGGGAGAATGAAAGTCTCTATAATGCATGAGAGAGATTTAAGAGACTACTCAAAGGATCTCCTATGCACGGAATATATCTGACCACTTAGATGGATATATTCTACCATTCCATGAATTATGCCTCAAAGGGTACACCCACCTAATTGGTATCTAGCATGCTTAAGAACACTCAACTAAAAGAGCAAATGACGCGTACCTGTGGTCCCTGGCCACGCGCTACATCAAAGGTTAGCCAACAAACATAGCAAGCATGCATGACACTCAAACACCAAGCATCCATGTGAAATTCATTACCCAACATTAAAGCACATACCTATGGTCCCTAGCTAAGTGCTATAGGGGAAGGTTAGTCTCACATTTCAAGCATATAACTCAAAATTAAATATCAAAAGCAAAGGAAGCCAGGAGAAACTATACATTGCATCTCAGCCACACATTGATGCTACAACACTTGTGCAGCTATACAAACACGTCTATTCATCTCAAAGAATCAGGCTCGATAAAACACTAGATTACTGGCTAACTAACCACCCTTGACCCAAGATGTAATCTCACTCTACGACCAAAAACAACCACATCGGGATTTAGACTAAAACCCTATTTCAGACTCCAAAACACAGCTCTCATAATCATCCTGGGAGGAACTGGCTTGACTCACAAAGGTCATGGGCTCCAATTAAACTGAAATCATACTACCCCTACAAAAATCGACAAATTGGCTGATCCAACTCCCTAACTAGTCGAGTCGGTTGATAAAAATTCTGAAAATTTGTCAAAACATTCTTCACAAAGTAAGAAAACGAAAAAACCAAACGGTGTACAATTCTGACATCGAATGACTGGGAACCGATCCAAACAATGCCTAGTACCCTAACTGCTATTCCAAAAAGCAAAACTTAATGAACCGGCTAATCTGGTTTCCCCACTGGTTCAGTTGGTTGAGAGCAGTTCTCAAAATTTTTCAGAATCTTTCTCAAAGAGTCAGGAATCCAAAAAAAACAAACGGAGTACAATTCCGACTCCGAATGGCTGAGAACTGATACAAACGATGCCTAGTACCCTAATTGTTGTTTCGAAAAACATAACTTAATGAACCGGTTATTCCGGTTTCCCAACCGGTTCAGCCGGTTGTGAGAAGTTCTAAAAAAATTTCAGAATTCTCCTCACAAAGTCAAGAATTCAACAAAACAAATGGAGCACTCAATCCCCAATGACCGAGAACCGATCCAAACAAGGCTCAGTGCCCTAAACGTTGTTCAAAAATAATTGATGAACCGGGGCTTGGATCCAGCCCCAACCTAAGCTCAGCCTGGTTGAGAGAAGTTCTCAAAAATTTTCAAAATTCTCCACAAAGAGTTAGGAATACAACAAAACAAACGGAGTACAATTCCGACTCCAAATGACTGAGAACTGAACCAAACAATGCTTAGTGCCCTAAAACTAGGCTGCAAACATCAAAGGCAAAGATAAGCGCAAAGAAACGGGGGAAGCACACAACATTCATACCTGTAGGATTCACAGCTGCTCCCCCTTTGTCTTCCTTCTTTTTTGCCTCCAAAACCTAGTATCTACTCCCTCAAAACTTTGGGAAATCCCCCTTTAAAATGAGAGAAATCACTCCCAACCGGATCTAGAGAATCCCTTCTCCTTTTCTTTTTCCTCTTTTTTTTTCTCCTCCTCCCTTTCCTTTTCTTTTTTTTCCTTCTCCTTTCTCCCCTTATTTTTCAAGTTTTTTTATTTTTCTCTTTTTCCTTCATAAACATCTGACCTTACTCCATTTTGTACACCTTCAGCCCCGTGAACTCCCCAATCGGCCTCTGACTTCCTGTACCCATAGACTCCATAAACACTCTTCTGATCATGAGTCAGCGGCCATATTTGTCCACTTTTACATAACACGAAAGTCAAATGGACTCAAGGTGGGTTGCAAGCAACCCATAAAATATTATAACTAGGCCGAAACCCCGCTAGGACTTATGGAGCTTATGGGACAGACCAGTAGGATTGGGCTCGAAATCCGCCCCAGTGTCCGAGTTAACTCCCATCCCTAATTTATACAATGATCGGCTAAACCGGTTCCAAGCAATGATCGAGGCAGTTTGAAAGAAATTTGAAATTTTGAGAAGAATGTTCTTGAAGAGCAAGGAATCAACAAAAGCGATTGCATGATTTCAAGTGCGGGATGAAAATATATTTGGCTCAGCGCCGGTGCTTCAATTTGGCGTTAAGTCGTTTCCGCCTTCAATTTGGGGTTAGTAGTTTTCTTGGTTGAGATTGATCGTTTCGCCGGTTTAGCGTTGATCGTTTCCTTCAATTTGGGGTTTATAGTTATTTTCTTCAACTGGGCGTTCAGAGTCGTCTTCTTCAGTTTGGAGTTTAGAGTCGTTTTCTTCAGTTTTGTGTTCAGAGTCATGTTCTTCAGTTTAGTGTTCAGAGTTGTCTTCTTCAATTTGGCGTTTAGAGTCATGTTCTCTGGTTGGCGTTCCGAAAAGCCATTTTCTTGACAGAGGTTTTGGAAGCGTTTTCTTTAGTTTGGCATTAGTCGGTACCATGATTAGCATTGAGCCGCATTTCCTTCATTTGGCGTTCGAGTCATTTCGCCCGATTTGGCGTTTAGAGCCCGTTTCTTTGATTTAGCATTGAGTCATTTTGTCAGGTTAGCATTGGTATGGTTTTCTTGATTTAACTGAGTGCATCTTCTTTAGTTTGGTGTTACGAGCCGTTTCTCGATTGGCATTTAAAGTCATTTCTCAGTTTGGCGTTAGTGATTTCCTAATTGGCGTTGAGTCGTTTTCTTCAATTTGACATTCAGATTCGTTTTCTCTAGTTTGGCGTTCAGAGATATTTTCTTCAATTTGGATTTTAGAGTTGTTTTCTTCAATTTGGCTTTTCGAGAATCGTTTCACTTTGGTTAGCACGTGATCGTTTTCCGGTTTGGCGTTGAGCTATTTTCTTGATTTAGCGTTAAGAGCCTCGGTTGGCGTTGAAAAGTGTTTTTCTTTAATTTACAGGCGTTTAGATAAGTTCTCTTGATTTTGATCGAACTATCTTCTTGATGCAGTTTAAAAATCGTTTTCTCCGATTTATTGAAGTATGTTACCTTGAAGTTTGGCGTTAAATTTCTGTTTCTTGATTTAGCATTGACTGTTTTTCTTCTGTTTGACATTCAAAGCCATTTTCTTCAATTTGGAGTTTCCTGTCGTTTCCTTGAGTTTGTGGCATTTAAGTCGTTTGGTGATTTGGCGTTGCGAGAGTTGTTTTTTCGTTTCAAAGCAAAGTCGTTTTCTTGATTTTTGTATTCAAAGTCGTTTTCTTCAGTTTGGCGTTCAGAGCCGTTTACTTCAATTTGGCGTTCAAAGTCATTTTCTTCAGTTTGGTGTTCAGAGCATTTTTCTTCAGTTTGGCTTTCAGAGTCATTTTCTCTAGCTTGGAGTTCAGAGCCGTTTTCTTCAATTTGGCGTTCAGAGCCATTTTCTTCAGTTTGGCATTCGAAGCCGCTCTCTTTAGTTTGGCGTTCATAACCATTTTCTTCAGTTTGGAGTTCATAGCCATTGTTTTCAGTTTGGCATTCAAAATCATTTTCTTCAATTTGGCGTTCAAAGTTGATGGGGTTTGAAATAATAGGTGCGCAAGCCCAAGACGCAAGCCCAAAACGGGATTAAAAATGGGCCCGCGGTGTTGCTTGTGAGCTTCTTGATGACGTCCACGAATATAGGCCAAGAGCATGAGCCCTTATCCACGTAAGTAGAGAACCAATCTCACGATAAAAATAGGATAATTCCGATAGCGCTTATCATGCTTAGTAGAATCTGAATCTCACCAATAAAGTAGGATAATTCCCGATAATTGTTTTTCTAATTATCCTTATTAATTTGACGCGATAAGGAAAGAAAAATCCCACATACAATAGAGAGAATCCCTTCTCTCACCAGTGACATATCTCATATAAATGCCGAGGTCTATTTATCAGGTGAAAGATGCAGCGAACTTATGCGCGATCGCCATTCACTGTGATTGATGTCTCTTCCCACATGAAAAGAACGGCTTAGGCATCGGAGGCGGCTGGCGGCTGCGATCGCTTTTTGTTTCTTGTTTTGGAAGGAGGTCCCGCGTCCGAGAAGCGTGGACCGGCCAGCGATTCAATACGCTCAAGCCAGTTCAGGTTGAAAAAGGCATCTGTCGAAGTCGTTGTTTTTAGTTTGGTGTTTAGAGCCATTTCTCATCTCTTAGGCATTCAGGCTTCGCCTTCATATGGATCAAAAGTTCAGACTTCGTCTGCATCACATCTTGCTTTGCAGTTTAGACGTTCGAACTTCGTCTTCTGCAAATAAGGGCATTCAGATTTCACCTCTACCTTCTACATCTTGAATAAAGGCATTCAAATTTCGCTTTTGTGTTCCTTCGTTTCAGACCAGACATTCAGATGCCTTCACCATAGTTCAGACCCTCGGAGTTCATCTTCATTAGAGATATCGCTACTAGTATTCACAGTCGATAACATTGCCCACTTTGATCACATGGCTTCTTTCGGTTATCTTACTTTTCACTTGGTAGCTCATGAGTTTGTTGGAAGTCTACATCTGATCATTATGGGGTTTTCATCAACATACCATTTGCCTTCAGAGCTAATTCTCTTATTGGTTTCACTATTTTGTTGAGAGTTCACGTTTTTTATGACAACATGACGGGTGTTCATCGCTATCGATAAACCATTCTGGCACCACATGGGCGGGCGACTTCGCTTGTTTGGATTTCGTCTGGGGTTTCACCTTTGAGAGGACCTTCTTGGATGGAGCTTGGATCTATATCATGGGCGAGACTATAGGTTATCATGTTTGTTTTTTGTTGTTCACCCTTAGGGTGTCTAAGGCTCTCTTACCTTTGCTCTAGTATCCCTCTTAGACACTTTTCCGATCTTTTTTTCTTCGATAAAAAGTTCATCTCATTTCACTTTCTTTTCACACCTTCGTTTTACTTCATTGTTCGTGTTCATTATACTCATGAACTCTATCGAAGATGGGCATATTTGTAAATCCCTAAAATTTGGAGGCTTAGGAGGTTTCTTCATTTATGGGAGGTAATCCCACATTGGAAATTGACAAGAGTGAGAGACCTCCCTTTCTCTATAAAAGGGGGCATCTCCCCATTGTTTTGGGGAGGAAGAAAGAAAGGGAAACCATGGGCCTCCCCCACCAAAGAGTGGGAGGCTCTAAGGCCCTTAATTAATTTTTTTTTTAGAGAAAAGTTTTGGGACAATGACCCTCTAATTGGAGGTTCAAACTTGTCTATGGTTTTGTTTTAAGGGATGATGGACTTAGTTTAAAATTTTTAATAATTTGGGCTTGAAGTTCAATTTTGGGAAGCGATCTCGGCTTTATAAACAATCTCGGCTGGGAGGCGACTCAACTCGGGGAGCTACCCTTCTACAAAGTAAGTTTTCTTGACTTTAATTAGTCATTTAATTTATAGTCTTATTATTTTATTTTCCTTATAAGTATATTGTTGTTTTTTGTTTATTTAAATAAATTTATTGTTGATATTTTTTTTTTAATAATTCAATGTATTTTTCCTTAACACATGAATCATCACCCCTCCTTAATTTATCAAAATCTCCAAATTTCAAAAATTCAAGTTGTAAATTTTCATTTCTCAATTTTTAAAATTCAAGTGTCCAAATTCTAAATTTCTCATTTTCTAAAATTCAAATTTTCAACTTTAAAATTCAAGTCCTTCAAATCTCAAATTTCAAATTTTTAAGGTTCCAATTTCAAAATTGTGAATTCCTAATTTTAGATCTAAGTATCTAATTTTCAAGGAAATTCAAGTATCCTAAATTTCCAAAGGTTAAGCCTCGGTGTAATTTCAATCTTTCAAGTTTATAATTTCAAAAATCAAGTGTCCTGATTTCAAAATTCAAGTGCCCTAATTTTCAAATTAAAGTCGCTCATTTTCAAAATTTGATTTTTCAATTTTTCAATTTAAAATTCAAGTCACCCAATTTCCAACTTAAATTTCTCAAATCTCAAATTTAAAAATTAAAAATTCTCGATTTCAAGAGAATTAGAGAATGTCTTACAATTTAAAGATTTAAAGTACCACTATTTCAATTTCAAATTTTCAAGTTTCCAATTTTAAATTTCTAAATTCTAAATTACAAATTTCCAAGTCTCAAATATATAAAACTCAAGTTCTTAATTTCAAAATCAAATTTCCAAATTCCTAATTCAAAATTCTCAAATTTCAATTTCATTTCAAAATTCTCAATTTTCAAACTTCAATTTCAAACTTTCAATTTTCAAATTTTCAATTTCAAACCTATTTTCACACATTCCAAACACATGATTAATTCTATAATTCCTATAAAATGAAATCTTAAGGAGTTATTTTATGTAACATCTAAATGAGTTTGGGTGGGGCCCGACATTCCATGTATCTGTGGATCCTACATTTTTGGCTATTATGCGTTTTCCACTTAAAGTAGAACTGTTTTATCATTTGAAAAGCTATTTTTTTAAACGATTTGGGTATTAAATTATTTTTATTTTTTATTTTAAAGGAAAGCTGAAATAAAAGGATCGGATCAGGATGTACTCATCAAAAAGATGGATAAATGGATGGACCGAATCTGGGATGGGGATGTTGATATGGGAGACGGATAGGGGATCTGTGGTTCCCTCGGATAATATTCAATGGGTCGTATCGATAACCAATAATGATGTTGTAAACTGAATAGATCGCGTGGATGTTGATGAACCAACGAACCGTTTGTGGATAGCGCGTCAGTGAAAGCGACGCCGCCGGGCGGACGGACGATGAATGGAATGAAGCGGATGTGGTTCGGATGAGGATGGTCACGCAGGTGGCATATCGAAGTGCTACCAATTGGGGAAGCGATGTTAGTGCGATATGAAAATAAAGCGTGCGCGTTATTCGAAATTTGTTATAAATCATATGTCCAATTATTTATTAAAAAAATGATCACGTGGATCGTAGAGCTCACGCCAACTCATTTATATGTTTTTGTGGCCCAGCTGTGATGACTTAGTTTGCCAGAGGAATTGCCAGATTGTCGATGTGATTAAAAAATTTGAAAACTAATTTGAAGTGAAATTTTGAAAATTGGAAGTTTGAAATTGAAGTTTGAAATTAAGTACGAAATGAAATTGAAGTTTGAGAATTTTTGGAGATGGGATTTTTGGAAATTTGATTTGAAATTAGAACTTGAGTTTATAAATTTGAGACTTGGAATTTTGTAATTTAATTTGAAATTTAAAATTTTTTTTCAGGAAGTGGAAATTAGGCGACTTGAATTTTGGGTGAAACTTGAATTTTGAAGTAGAAATTATGGTTTTTGAATTTTGAAATTAAGGCAACTTGAATGCAAGAAAAGTGGTGCTTTAATTTGAAATTTGACATACGGGAAATTAGGATTGGAGAAGTGGGTAACTTAGTTTTAAATTGGAAGCTTGAGTTTGAAATTTGGGGAGTGAGACTTTAATTTTGAAATCAGAGCACTTGATTTTTGAAATTATAAACTTGAAATATTGAAATTAAAAATTGAATGACTTAAAATTTGAAATTATGACACTTGAATCTTGAAATTATGAATTCACAATTCTGAAATTGAAACCTTGAAAATTTGAATTTTAAGATTTGGAGGACTTAAATTTTAAAAATGAAAATTTGAATTTTAGAAAATGAGAAAATTTGGAATTTGAATTTTGAAATTTGAACATTTAAATTTTAAAAATTGAGAAATGAAAATTTAGAACTTGAATTTTTTAAATTTTCTGATTTTTAATGGCTCAAATTAAATTAGGTGATAGTTTTATGTGTTAAGGAAGAAAATATATTGAATTATTGAAACAAATCAACCAATTTAATTAAATAAACAAAAAACAACAATATACTTACAAAGAAAATAAAAATAATAAGACAATAAATTAAATGACTAATTAAAATATAGCTCCCAATGAAATTATATATATATATATATATATATATATATATATATATATATATATATATATACCATATATATATAAAACAGTGGTAAAAATAAGCATGAGAAGAATTTACAAATAAAAAAAAAAAGTCAATAAAACTCTTGTGAGCGAGGTAGCTCCACTGAGTCCCGAGTTACTCCCAAGCGAGAAATCGCTTCCAAAGTAGGGATCCTTTCCCAAGATTTGCTCTCAGATCAAGATTTTGAAACCATCTTATTTTAAAAAAGAATTAACTTTAAAACTTTGAGGCTAAAAGCAGATTTGATGGAAAGGCTCGTAAGTTCACTTAAAAAAAAAGCTTTAGGGTATAAGGCACCAAATTATATAAGAACAAATATTAAGATTTATTCAAAAAACGTTGCCAAAATTAGACCCCAGGACCTTCCACTATTTGTGAGAGGCCTATGGTTTCTTTTTTTCTCCCAACCAAAGGGAGAGGCCCCTTTTATGAGAGAAAAGGAGGCCTCCTCTGCTTGTCATTCAATGTCATGAGGATTTACTCGCAAATGAAGAAAGCATCCTAGCCTCGAATTTTGAGTGCGATATCAACTTTTAATAAATAATTTGAGGATATGATTTATAAATTTTTAATTGAATATGAATAGTTTGTATTTTGTTATTCTTATTGCGTTGTTTAATTAATGTAACTATAACATGATATCCATGTACATATTCTTTCAGTGATTTTGTGATTTATTTATTTATATATGTCTTTGTAACATATGTTTGCTGTTTGTTATTTTATATTCAATGTCATTAATTTGAGTTAATCGAAAATCAGTAATATTCTTGGTTAATTCGGTAAAGAAGCATGTTTAGAAACAGACATAAACAAAGTATCCCCAAAATAATTTCTTTGAAATATCTTCTCAAAATATTGTGTTTTATCTGTTTTAACTAATGGGCTTTTTCAAAATCGTTTCAAACAATTGTTATCACGATTTTTTTGGTTGTCAGTTTTCCGATGGCTTTTTATTTAACTTTTAATAATAGAGTTGAATACTAATTTTGAGTAATAATAAGTGATAACTAAGTAATGTGATGGCGTCGCGTGTTGATGTCGATGCATCATGTCGAATCGAGGGGAGGAGGAGACAGGAGGAGGAGAGGAGGGGAGGGGTACAATTTTAAAATTTTTATGCTGATCATATTAACCTTCTTATCACGAAATTCAAAATTTTAAGAGTGTTTACCAAATAGAAACCAGAGAACAAATCTAAGCAACACACAAATCAAGGACAAAAAGGAAAAACAAAAGCATAAAGGAAAGTAATACTAGTAATGGTAAGAGCAAACCTTTACTTTTCCTCACAGAACATAGATCCCGCTACAGGCTTTCTTGAGAAAAACCCAGAACGAATTTTCCGAGAAAATAAATACGAAGATAAGAATTCAGAAAATGGGTTTCCCAAAAGGAAGAAACAAAAAGAAACAAGGTTAGAACTCCCGGAGGAAAAGAAGACGGAAACAATTTTCCCGAAACGGACTCCACAGTATTCAACAAATGGGTACCCAGGGAGAGGCACTTTCATGGGTGAAGAACTGGATCAAAGCACAGAAACCCACTGACTTTCCCGAGAAAACCAGGAATTTTACAATGAGTGTCCCAGCATCCGAAACTGCAGCCTGGATCAAATGCGACCTTTTACAAGCTCATCTCTTTCCCCAACACCAAAGACAAAAGGCGAAACAGTTTCCTCAGAGTTCAGCAAATGAGGGTACCCAAAGAATACCACAAATTCCACTTGCGGAGATAAAATGCAAGACAAGAACACTGTGCGCGGATGCTGAGGGAATAATAACCTCTCTTTTGGCGAAGAAGCTGTCGACCGGGAACTGGCGAGGAAGGGTGAATTATTGCAGCGCCGACAGATCAGCGAAGGATATGGAAATGAATAATCTGCGGAAACATTGGAGTTGATTACAGGTTGAAATTAAAATATTTAAAGGGAGAAATTTATTGAACTCTAGAGGTACTCTTAGAGAGTCTTCTGTTTTGTGTAAGTACCCTTTTAATAAATAAGCTTAGCATAAAGGCGCAGGTCGGTTTTAAACTTACGTTTCTTTTATGAGGAGTTATCTATCTGTGGTTTTATATTTATTTTGTTTTCCTTTTTAAAAATAAGAAATAGTGGCGACTGAACCAGTTTTCTAAAAATTCTTTTTCAAAAATAAAAACAAGTCTTGCCTTTTGGAGTAAATGCATTACAAAATGTAGCGTCAGTAATGAAATCGTTTTAACAATATGTTTTTCTTTTTCTTTCCTTACTATTTTCAAAGTTCCAAAGCGACCTTGCTCACAATTCTTTTCTTTGAGTATCATGGAATACGTGAGCGTTGATAGCTCGACCTAAAAATCGCATGATGCCCTGCACGGCGCCTCTATATGAGGAGACAAGAATTCTTTCTACGGTTGTGGTTTTATTGGTCGACAAGATACAATACATGATGAATCCGATCGCCATATTTTCTAGCCTTGCTACATTGAAGGTGCAGTCGACTTCATCTTTGGTGAAGGAACCTCAATAGGTGATAGAATATATCCAACCAATGTTTTAAAAATCGAATCAAATCGGTCAATCCAACCGGTTTTAAAACATTGTATCCAACTCTCTTTACATCTATTTTTCTTGAATTATTGAAGTGGCTAATTTTTCTTTTTATTTTGTTCTTTTTTCAAATTTTGTTTATGTTCAGACCTGCTCGATTAATATAACCGATTATTAAAGTTTTAATAACATAAAAGAGTGCTTCAAACTTAGGAGGTTTGTTTTTCCAGAAATTATGCAAAGTGAATGAGACTAGTTAATATCTTAAGGTAAGAACATGGGCTTTATTCAAAAGTATTGTATTATAAATGCAAGCTTTCAAGCATTATTGATCCAAAGGGATGGGACGTTTGGCGATTTCAAGGCAGAGTAAGTAAGACTTAACTGGCTTATTATACCATAATATCTTTTATTCTAATTCTATGATTATTATTATAAATATTTGGTTAAAAAACCTCAAATAACTTCAATTTTTTAAATATAATCCTTTGTGTTTTTTTTTTTTTTTTTGAAAAATAACTTGTATATTTTAGACGAAAATACTCTTTGTCATTTTATGTATTTAAACGTATCATTTTTTTGGAATGATTATTTTTATAAGAAAACAAGGGGGATGTTCTTGTCAAAATGAGGTCAAAAATTGAGAATGGGTCAAGGACCGTTTGATTCTTATTTTTGAAAACTTTTTTTTGTTTTGAAAAAACACAAAACATTGACAATCTATTCGATTCTCATTGTTTGTATTCTGGGAAACAAAACACCAAACAAACTCTTAGAGACTATTTGGTTCATGTTTTTTTAAATTGTTTTTTGTTACGAAAAACATAAAGAACATTGAAAATCTATTTGGTCCATTTTTTGTGTTCTTAAATCGAATTTTTGTTCCTAATAGTGCTTAATAGAATTAAGTATTTAGTCGTTTATTTTTTTCTAAAAAACATCAACTTTTTAATTTTTATCCAAATTCTTAAATAAAAATTTAAAAATATAGATGATTTTATTTAATTAGCATGAAAACGGATCATGGAAGTTTCAATTGGATCATAAAAAATATGATTTTCTTATATTATAATATCTACTTTTTTCTTAATAGACAAAAAACAATTTTAAAAAAGCATTATGAAAGAGCCAAAAAGTCAAATATTTTGATTTTTTCCATTCAACAAAAAGTTTCAAAAATCTAGTAATAAGTCATAAAACCTAATAGGTGGTGTTTTTTTTTTTTGATTTCCATCTTTGAATATAAGCTTGTTCGAACATCTTCAATAAATCTTTAATAATTATCAGTATTAAGTTGTTTGCACCAGTTTAGTAGCCAATGTTGTTAGCTCACCTCCTTGTGTGGTCAAAGGTGGTGTTTACCGTTTTGAAAGATGACTTTTTCTTAATAGAAAAAACAAAATGTTTTAGTTTTTTCTATTCATAAGTTTCTTAGAAATTTCAACAATAAGTCATAAAAAAGTTTAAAAAAAAACAAGAAGCTGAATGTTGAAAGATATTTAGCTTTCAGCAAAAAGCCAAAAAAATAAACGACACCTAAGGTGGCATTTGTTTTTTTATATAATGTTGAATATAACATTTTTTCAGCTTAATGTTAAATAGTACTTAATAATTTTAACTATTAAGTTGTTTGTTTTTTAACATTGAATAGTCAGTGTTGATAGCTCTCCTCCTCATTGGGCAAAGGTGGTGTTTCCTGTTTTGAAAGAAGATGAATTTTTCTGAATAGAAAAAACAAAATATTTAGGTTTTTTCTATTCATAATTTTTTTAGAAATTTCAATAATAAATCATAAAAAAAAGTTAAAAAAACAAACAAGCTTAATGCAGAAAATTGTTTTGCTTTCAACAAAAAACCAAAAAACAAACATCACCTAAGTCTTAATGTATAGAATTGCAATGACATGCACCTTATAGCTTTTGATACCCCAAGAATAATTTTAGATACTCCATAGTTTTTAATGACCATAAATAAAGATTAAAGTATAATATTGAGTAAAAGGCAACTTCATTTTGTTTTCAATGTTCAATATTGTGCGCCACTACATAATTAAAAGTTAAAATCAAAATTTCAACATTAAAGTATAATATCATTTTTCACATAAGGGGGAGTCACTATTTTAATTGTGTACGAGGATTACATTATAGTGACAAGAAATGACAAATTAAAGAATAAGACCTCGAAGCGCTACTACATGATTAAAAGGTAAACTCAAAATTTCAGCATTAAAGTATAATATCATGTTTCACATAAGGAGGAGTCACTATTTTAATTGTGTACGAGGATGACATTATAGTGACAAGAAATGACAAAGTAAAGAATAAGACCTTGAAGCGATGTCTAGCTAAGGAATTTTTATTTCTCTACAAAAGTATGTTACACACCTGCTCAAGGAAACAGGCATGTTAGCTAGCAAACAAGTTGGAACTCCCATTGAACAAAATCACAAATTTAGTGAGCCTCTAGGAGATACGGTAGTGGACAGAGATATATACCAAAACTTATCTATCTCGCATTTACTAGATCGGATATAGCTTACTCAATCAATGTTATTAAAGAGAAAACCAAATAGAATTGGAGGAAAGAATTCATTATGGTTTGCATTGATTCATTGTGAACATATATATACAAAAATTAATCTAACCCTCCTAATAGATTACAACTCTATATGACAAGATTCCTAATAGGTTACAACTCTATATATAAAGTAGATATATGTTATAACATTCACCCTCAAGTTGGAGTATAGATATTAATCATGCACAACTTGTTACAAAGATAACTAACCAAGTCCCCACTTAGGGCTTTTGTTAATATATCACTCAATTGTTCTCTAATCTTCACATATCCTGTAGAAATCAAGCCGAGTTGTATTTTCTCACTAACAAAATGACAATCTATCTCAATATGCTTAGTTCGTTCATGGAATACCAATTTGGAAGCAATATGAAGGGCAGTCTGGTTGTCACACCAGAGTTTTTCTAGGATTTGTGTCTTAATGCCGACTTCCATCAAGAGTTGATGAAGTCACGTGATCTCACATACGGATTATGTCATCACTCTATATTCAAACTCTGCACTAGATCAAGAGACAACACTCTGTTTCTTACTCTTACATGAAATTAGATTCCCTCCAACAAACACACAATACCTTGAAGTGGACCTCATGTCCTCCTTAGATCCTGCCCAATCAGCATCCGTGAAACACTCAAGTCTATTATGCCCATGATTATTGTATAAAATACCACATCCCGAGTCTTCTTTCAAGTAACATGAAATCTGCTCTACAGCTACCCAATGATCAACTGTTGGAGAAGATATGTATTGGCTTACAACACTAACAGGGTGGGCAATATCAAGACGAGTGAATGTAAATTAATTCAACTTCCCAACCAGTCTTTTAAATCTCTCGGGATCCTCAAATGTTCGCCTTCTCTAATAAGGTGTACACCTGGAACCATAGGAGAATTGCATGGTTTTACCCCCAACTTTCCTGTCTCGAACAATAGATCAAGCATATATTTCCTTTGAGATGAGAAGATTTCATGTTTACTTTGCATAACTTCAATGCCCAATAAGTATCTTAGCATCCCTAAGTCCAAAAGGACTTAAGAGATGAAATACATTTATAGTCACTCTCAATGATAACAATATTATCCACATACATGACCAACATAATGATACCTAAACTGGAGTTCCTGTAGAAGACAGAATGTTCAGATTTACTCTTCTACATGCCAAATTCCTCAACGGCTTGGCTAAATTTACCAAACCATGCACGTGGACTTTGTTTCAAATCATACAAGACTTCCGAAGACGACAAACCTTCCATATCTCCCCCCCCCTAAGCAACAAACCCTAGAGATTGCTCCATATACACCTCCTCCTCCTTAAGGTTGTCATGAAGAAAAGCATTTTTAATATCAAGCTGGTGGAGATCCCAATTATAGATGGCAATCATGGAAATTAAAAAGTCGAACATATGTCATCTTGGTAACAGGGGAAAAAGTGTCGTAATAGTCCACGCCATAGGTCTGGGCATAACCTTTGGCAACAAGGCGAGGCTTTCAACCAAGCAATGGATCCATTGGGATTAACCTTCACTGTAAACACTCAACAAACCAAGTCCCAAGGTACCATTGTCAGTCAAAGCATCTATCTCCTCTATCATAGCAATACGTTAAGCAAGGTGAGCAAGGGCTTCAAAAATCTGCTTAGGCAATGAAATAGAGTCCAAGGATGCAATAACAAA
Source organism: Tetrastigma voinierianum (assembly GCA_016808115.1). Classification (NCBI taxonomy): domain Eukaryota; kingdom Viridiplantae; phylum Streptophyta; class Magnoliopsida; order Vitales; family Vitaceae; genus Tetrastigma; species Tetrastigma voinierianum. The sequence goes on from JAEQBH010006783.1 coordinate 314,077, forward strand.
ACAAGAATGTGATGACAAACGGTCATAAGAGCAAAATGAGGAAATTGGATGAGCACGCTGACGTTTACCTTTACGGAGAACAATAGGAAGATCATCACTGAGAACTAGATCTAATGTCGGAAAACAGGCGGTGGAGGCGGGAGAAATAAGGTGTTAGGCGTCGAGTGTAAACTGAGTGATAGGAGGTTTTGGCGGGACGGAACCGGTTGGGAGAGATAATGGGTGAGGCAAGAGTATAAACAAGCAAGTCGTCTTCCTCCCCCCGGTGCCTCAGGATGAACACATTTTTTTTTTATCAGTAAAAAGCATAATATATATTAAAATCAAGCCTGAAGCTCCCAAGTACCTGAGAAGTCTGAGGGAGAACACCACCACTCTCACTATACCCGACCGGGTTAGAAACTCTACCAAAAGAATTTAAGTTATCAACACTATACAACAGCCCATATGACCATAAGGTGAACAAAAGAGGATTTCATCTGAGCGAGAGAAGTCTCATTCTTAAAAGCCGCCATGTTCCTTTCATTCCACAGCGTCCAGAATAAACAAAGAAGGGCCGCCAACCAAACTCTTTTTCGCTTTTTTCCCACACTAGCACTTTGCCAAGCAAGGAGGGATTAGCGAACCGTTAAGGGGAATACCCAGTTATAATCCATAATAGCCAAAAAAAGGTTCCACAACATCTTAGCTCTCAAACAATGTATAAGCAAATGGTCTATTGTTTCCTCCTCCTCTTCACATAAAAAACACCTGTTTACAAGGGGGATTCCTCTTCTCTTTAATTGGTCAAGAGTAAGCACCTTGCCCCAGGAAGCTTCCCAAGCAAAGAAACCCAGCTTGGGGGGAACGATTGGGTTCCAAATGGAGTGCCAAGGGAAATGGCCAGGAGAGAATGGGTAGCTTTAAATTTTATGAAGTCGTAGGCTTCATCAGGCCTAGTCCTTTAAAATTAGGTGATCCTCTTGAAAGGGCCTAATTTTCCTGTTTTGAAGGAAAAGAAGGAACCTTTCCACCTCCTCCATCTCCCAATCATTAAAAGGTCTTTGGAAGACAGGGAACCAACCCCCATCATCCCTTGAAGAGTCCCAAACATTTGCTACCCTTGCATCTTTGTGAGCTACCAAATTGAACAGAGTGGGGAAGGCATTACATAGCGTCGTCCCACCGCACCAGGGATTCTTCCAAAACCGCAGCCTCTGACCATTGCCTAAGGAAGAGGTAGAGTTTTGAGAAAAGGTGAGCCATTCTTTTCTGATGTCTTTCCATAACCCAGTGCCATAACCTCCCCTAATGTCATTGGTGTTCCAGCCCCCATCACCCTCCCCAAATTTGGTGCTAATCACCAATCGCCAAAGAGAATCCCTCTCATTGGCAAACCGCCAACACCACTTACAAAACAGAGCTATATTCATCTTGGATAGGCTTCTCACCCCAAGACCCCACACCTTTTTTCTAGGCAAACTGTTTTCCAGGTTCACGAGGAATTTGGGGTTTTCTCTCTCTAGGTGGCACCACCCCAGAGAAAGTCTCTTTGAATCTTCTCCAGTCTTGAACAAACAATCTTTGGCATTCTAAACAGAGAAAGAAAGTAAATGGGAAGGCTAGACAAAGTACTCCGAATGAGTGTGATCCTTCTCCCCTTTGAGATATCTTTGTCTTTTCCGGGTTTTGACCTTAGGTCTAAAATCTTTCTTCGAGTGGAATCCCAGGCCCACCCCAAAGCCACGTGGGCGCCCCCCCGAGTGGAAGACAGAATGCACGTTGAGGGGAGGGACCCAACCCCACAACCAAGCTCAGCCGCTAACACCTCCACATTGTCCACCCTACCTAGAGGGATAATCACACTTTTATTCAAATTAATCTTCAAGCCTGAAAAGGCTTCAAACCACATCAAGGTCCATCTCAAATACATTAGCTGCTCAAAGTTGGCTTCGCAAAAAAGGATAGTATCATCAGCATATAAAAGATGAGATATAACTTTTTTTTTTTCAATAATACCTCAAGCATCTCTGCAGCACGCAAGCCAAAAAGATGAGTGTATTCCACTACACGGCTTAAGCATCTGACTCGAGGCTTCCATTCGAATAACAAAGGTAGAAAGAGGGTACCCTTGTCACTGAGCCTCTGGAGCTCCTAAAGAACCCCGTAGGAGAGCCATTAACCATAACAGAAGAAGCTGTGGAGATGCACCATTTAATCCAACTAATCCATTTAGGAAAGCCCGAGCCCATTCTCTCCATGTCACGAGGCGAAAATCCCATCGATGTGATCATAAGCCTTTTCAATATCCGACTTACAGGAGAATCCCTTTCTCTTCCTTCTTAGGAATAGAATCCATTGCCTCATTAGCTAGTACGCATCGGTACCTCCGCCTACAAGCATTTTGGGAGGCGGGAAATAATCAACCCGTAACTCTTTTAGTCACATTTAGCTAACACTTTCGATAATATTTTGTCTGAACTCCCGCTAAAGCGTGGGTCTCAAATCCTTTAGATCCTCGACAGTCCTTCCCTTGGGAACCAAGACCAAGAATGTAGCATTCGGACTTTTAAGCGGATTTATGTTCGAAGAATTCCCTGAAAAATCCTAAAACCTCATCTTTCACAAAATCTCAACTAAAAGACCAAAAGGCCAATGGGAAACCATCTGGGCCTGGGGCTTTATCACCATTAAGCCTTGAGATTGCTGCAAGGATTTCCTCCTCTGTAAACATTTCTTCCAGTTTAGAAGCTTGGTCAGCCCTAATCACTTTGAACCGAAGATCAGGGAAAGGCGGGCACCGGTTGTAGCGTGAGGACTTTGGGCGCCAATATACCTTTGCTAATCTGAGTTTTATCAGTGACCAGTAACTACACCATTAATACGTGTTCCTAATGGAGTTCCTCCTCCTATGAGAATTGGTCATTCTGTGAAAGAATCTTGTGTTTCTGTCCCCCTCTTTCAACCATGTTTCCCTGTATTTCTATCTCCAGGAGACCTCTTCCAAATCCACCCACTTCTTAAACTCCTCTCTAGCCTTTTCCCTCTCCTCAGTTTCTTCCAAGGACAAGGCCTTTTACTTCTCCAAGTCATCCCAAAAAGAGATCCTGCTTAAGGCCTCCTTCTTCTGTAAATCAACTATGCCGAAAACTTCTTTGTTCCAAACCCTCAATATACCTTTCAGGGCCTTTACTTTGGAGGCCAAAACAAAACTAAAGGATCCAAAGAAGAGCATGCTTTGCCACCAGCCTCTAAGAAGGTCCTTTAAGCCATCAAATTTCAACCACATGATCTCAAAACGGAAGGGCAACAGTCCGGAATTAATCCCTTCTGTAACGCCCAGTCTTGAGAGGGTGTACGGTACGTGTAACCGTAGGGGCGCGTATGTGCACCAAGTGTTATTGTAATATTTTTGGAAAATTGTAATTTGCCAAAAGGATGTAAGAAAGGAATAATACCTGAAATGAGAGGCCATTATAAAATAACATAAGTTGATTTCAAATACTTGAGTGATTAAGGACCAACTTGTAATTAAAGGGAAAGATGATAACCAATATAAAGGTGGGGAGACAAACAAACTTCTCATTTTGGTCTCCTGAAAGCTAGGGCTTCACGTAAAGGGAGAAGAAGAGAGGAAGAAGAGGAGGAAGAAGAAGAAGAAGAAGAAAGAGAAGAGCAAAAAGGTTTGGATCTTTGGGTTTTTCAATGGAATCTTGTGTATTTTGGATTTTGGTATGGATTGGTGGACCTTGGTATGAATTAGGGTTTTCATAGGGTTTGGTTATAAGTTCTAAACCCTCTTAAATACAAGTGTGGTAGAGTTGTTTTGGGTAAATTCCATGTTGGTTTTGAGGAATGGTTGTAAAAAAGAGAATGTTGGGTTTTTAAAGGAAATGCTGTCAAAATTTTGTAAAACCCCTGTTCTTATTTTGGCTATAGATTAAGTTATAATCATCCAAATGAATTGATTCCAATTGGTAAAGAACCATAAGATATAGGGCTACAAATGTATAGAAGGGACCAAGAACAAATTGTAGCTCTAAGGCTCCCAAATACGGACTGAAAGGTGAGCTCGTGTAACTCGCTAGTTATCTTTCTGTTTTAAGGTATTGTTGCTTAGTGTTTTGGTCGTAAGTTGAGTTTTTCTTTCATGGAATTAGTGGTCAAAGTGCAGTGCAAAATAGACTTCTAGGGAAATAAGTTGAAGGAAGTGCATGCAAATTGTAACCCAAAGTGCCCAGAAATTTGTCGAGTGAATTTATGTGCAATTCTGTTAACGATTTGAGTAATCTGAATGTAAAATACAATAACTTGAGTTTGGTGATGTGTGTGATTCGATTGGAGAAGAAGCGGCTAGAGCAATAGATTGAATGGTGAAGAAACCGTTTCCGGTTGTGGGTTAAGGTATTTAGAAATCAAGGATAACAGTAGATGATTCAATGAGCTAACCAATTTGGCATAAAAAAATGCTATAACTTGTGTTATGTGGTTGAGGGCCTTAAAGAAGGAATTTTAAATTGAAAATTTAAAGAGATGTCATTTGATATATAAATGACTGATCTGGAGAGTTTCATAATTTTTGAAAACTGTTTGAATAATTTTTGGGTAATAAAGTCAAAGAAAATTATTGTTGGAAAAATGTTTGCCAAAATGAGTGGGTTTTAGGGGCTTTTTTGGTGCTCAAGGAGTAAGTGTTCATTTTGATTTATATGAATGTTGTGCGACCCTAAAGTGACTTGTGTGTGAAGTACGTTAAGTTTTACGCTATACGCAGACGATTAATGTTTTCGCCGTATTCATTTGAGTGTGTAGGCTAAAAGCAAAGGCGGGAAAGTTGTGGAGTCGTGCTCGAGGATTTTAGTAGTAAAAAGGTGAGTGTTACAGCGCATTTTTAATCTGTGTATTAGCATAAAGCATTTTAATTTGGTATTTAATATGGTTTTGATTGTAAACCATATCTTAAAAGCAAGCAAACAATAAGTTTTAGTAAACAACAATGGTTTTGAATTATCAAACCATATTTCAAACAAACAATGGTTTTGAATGCTTAAAAGCCTGTTTCAAGCAAGCAAGCAAGCAAAAGTTTGTTTATAAAAGCAGGCCTTGAAAATCCTATTTTTAAGCAAACATACGGTCGGAGGTATTCGTGCGTGCAGTGAAGTTAGGACATCATTTAAATGCATTTTAGTTTTGCGCGGTGTGAGACTTAGTTCATGCGTCATGACATATTAAAGGGGACCGTGGCACGATCTTGGAGTATATAGGGTTAAGCGCGCTAACTTATTATATGATAACGTAAGCAAAGGTGCTCATTTATATTTGCCGAAAAAGGTGATATGGGCTAAGGCCCGCTTCCACACACGGTTCGACCAAACTCCGTGTTTACTAGAGTGCGATGGCAAGAAGGCCTCCGGTGGTTGATCTTGATTTAAGCATTTTTCATACGAGTTTTAAAATAGCCAGCGGTAGCGAAGCAAGCATTTTATGAAAAGTTTTTAGAAACTTTTACAGCAAAAGCAAGCAAGCATATCATGAAAAGTTTTAGAACTTTTATTGTAAAGCAAGCAAGGGTTCTTGAAAATGTCTTGTAAAAGATAGTTTCTGATTTTGAGATACTTTGACGAGCATTTTATAAAGCATACACTCAGCGAGCTCGTTTAGCTCATTTATTTTCCTATTTAAAACTATTTTCAGTCTGAAGCACAGAAAGAGTAGGGACATATTAAGATTATCCTGACTTATAGCTTAAGTGATGTATTATCAAGTTTTTGTAAGGAAATACTTTGAATTTGTATTGTGGAACATATGTATGTACAAAATTTTGGTTTTGCAAAAATGTGATGAGCCTGAGGCTCTTTTGAAGAAGTGTTATTGGTTGCCATGTTTTAAAAGTGTAAATTGTATATACAAGTTTTGAGATATGTCCTGTATGCAACTGTTATGCTGCCGAAATTTTATAAAATCACAAGTTTAGAAAAGAAAAAATTTTATACGGGTTTAAGTAGCCAATAGCGAGCAGCTTCAGGATTCTCTAGTCGTTGGAGTAGCAATTTGGGGGTTTTACGTGGGGTGGCGGCTTTTTTGCCGCTAGTAGGGGTGGGGTGTGACCTTCCTTTGTCTAACAAAAAGCCAGAGACGTGGTCGGACGCGGTCTCGGGAAATTACTTTGAATCGTATTGCGGGCCGGCTTTCTCGATCGGTAGTTACCAAAAATCTATCCAGCCGGGACATACATTGATTATTGAGACCTCCCCTCCAGGTAAAAGGTCCCCCTTGCAAAGGAAGGTCTCTAAGCCCTAACTCATTCATAACTTTTGAGAAACGCCTCATAGAGTGCGAGAACCTGCCCCCCTTGTTCCTTTCGTTGGGGGAAAGGACCATATTGAAATCTCCACCTAAGCACCAAGGCCCCTCCCGCAAACCCTTTCACCGACCCTAATTCTTCCCAAAACAATTCCGATTTGCTCCTCTCCACCGGCCCGTAAACTCCAGTGAAGGCCCACTGGAAACCATCCTCCGTATTTTTAAATATGCACGTAACAGAGAAATGACCAAGTTCAACCTCCATCACCTCCAGTTTTCTTTTATCCCAAAACACAAGAATACCCCCTGCAAATCCCTCTGCCTCCACAACCTTCCACTCCCGGCCAATCACCCACCCAGACTTGAGCATGCCCGCATACATCTCTTGAATCTTGGTTTCTTGCGGGCAAACCAAATCCACCTCGAGACTAATAAAATTTATGGTGATATTCCTCTTGTCGGATTGTTCGCTCATCTAACATTCCACGAAAAAGCTTTAACTTCATTTAACTTGACAAAAATTCCCTATCCTCTTCCCCCTCTGTTTTGGCTCTTTCCCACTATAGTTTATGGTGCATTCAGCTTTCTTAACTCCACTCGCTATATGGCCTCTTGTGGAATGCCCTTTCTTTTTTGTTACCCAGTTTCTTTGGGACACCATTTCTGTGCAACTCAATATCTCCTCATCACTAACCCACCGTTGGGATCACACAAAACTCCTTTGAATTTAATCGAGACGGTTGTCTTCAATTATCATAACCCGGACACTGCGAGCGTGTCTTGGGATCCCTCCTGCGCTCAGTTCCCACGACCCTCGTCTCAGATCGGCATAGTAAGAGCGCCGGATGTCTTCTCACTGGTGTTCGGTCGCCGACACCACTCTCAACGGTTCTATATCCCTCATCTCCTCATGCCTGTGGTAATCCCAGGAGCTGAAGGATTGAGAAGTAAAGTGGCGAAGCGAAGCGAAGCGAGAGGGAGAAAGAACAAATGGATAAAGACATCGTTTCATACACGGGCCCGAGTGCGACTTGGTGATCTCGGATACTTCCACTTGACTCCCGAAACCGTTCCGCTACGTCACAGGCTTGACGGCCGAGTCCTTTTCTGTGGGCCCTTGTACGAAAAGCCAATAATCAGACTGATAAGCGGACACCTCCATAGCCCCTCTTCCCGCGGCTCTCAAATCTAACCTGATCCATCGACCAGTCCTCTCTTGCATTGGACATCGGAAGGGGCCACGCGCCTGAGATCAAGCGGGGATCGGCGGAGAAATTCAGAGTGTGATGAGCCCTTCGCCCTGATTACAGGCGCCTCGTCTTCACACCTCGTTTCAACTTTAGAACAATTTAAAACAACCTTTGGGCCTAAGGAGAGCTTTTAAGCCCCATTTTCGTCTCAGGGCGCTGGTCTTGTTTTGGGCCTTTTGGGCTTTGCGGGCTGTTATTTTGGCCCTATCAAAAGCGAACCCCGCTCTGTCCCATACCAGATTTGACACTCCTTATCAGTGTGGGATCCAGTCTGCTGGACTTCTTCTCTCTCTTTCATCCCCCTTTAAACTTTTGTGTTTTGGGCCTTCTAACAGGATCCGACTTTGGCCCAGTTGAAGACCCTTTAACCCATTTTAAAACCCGACCACACATCGGTTGGGCGATAGCGACCAGTGGACCCGACCCGCTAAGCTGCGTCGACCTTTTCAATTACGATCCCTCATGATCTCCTCCTCTGCAGCAGTAAATCGTTTGCCCCAAACTTGACCCGCTACGCTCGAAGCAGGGCCCGCTGTTCCCGTCGGACTCGAAGTACCATCCTTACACTGTCATCATTGCAACTGGGGCGGATGATTCCCATTCTCATCTCTGTGCGTGCCGCTCCATCTTCTTCTTCCTTTAGACTTTTCGCGGCGAAGCCTTGCGCCTGAAGATAGACATCGGCTACCATTGGAGGGACCTCCGCTGAGATCGGGATTCGAAGCGATCTTGGACCTTCAAAATGTTGACGATTGCCAGCTGAGAGCAAACTGTGGTCTTTATCAAAATTATGGCCCCGCCGTCTCCGCTCTTAGCTGCATAGTACATCTGTGGCTAAAATCCTCCATAGCGTCCACTATTTCTTTGGATATAGTTTTCCTGAGTGGTGGGAGCCACACCACTCGCCCATTCTTCTTCTTGAACCTTCCGCTCGCCACATCGAGGTCGAATTCATCGCTCCAGTTTATGGGCCCTCTCATTTCTTCTCCCAGGCTTCGAGACCCATAGCCTCTCTGCCAGTTTAGACTATCTAGAATAAGAGGGTCTTCTTTAGGTGTGTCCTGAGCCCTCGTTCGCCTCCAGGCTTCTCTAACCCCAGTCACCGACCATCTTCTCATGAGAGCCAAACTTTCCGCTTTTTTCTTCCACTTCCCGATCAAACACCACTGCAGTAGCCCTAGCGCCTTCAGGAGCCTGATCTCAATCGCTCCAGAACCGCATTATCACCTGCAGTTTCCTTCTTCCCTTACCTTATCGACGGGATGTCCCCCAAAAGAGACTTTAGCTTTACTGGGACCATTCATCTCCTTCACTTCCTCCTTTGTCGGCACTGCTTTAATGAGGCTCATGGGAATTTCCTCCTGTAGTTTGAGGCCCAACCCTCTTAATTTATGTCACTTGACAAGGCCATTGAAAAACCCCTTCCTTACGGAAAAAACATTTTGTGTTTTTCGCTAACATCCATAGCGAGCAGAGAAGGAATCTTCCATCTTTGTTCTCCTTACTCTCCATCCTGAAGAATCTTCCATTCTCCCTCCATACTAAGGACCTACTAACTGGGGTAGAGGCGTTACGGCACTCTTCGACACGCTTGAGTTGAATAACCCTCTACTCAAAGCAAATCCCACGATATACCTCTACGTTTTTAATAAAGTATTTTGTTTTTTACCTTCACCTTCCACTAGTAATCTCGAGGATTTCGCCTCAGCAATGAACCGGGTTTCATTTCTCTGATCTCGCGCATCTTACATAGCTCTCACCATCTTTATGATCATCATCGGTTGAGTGACGATGCAGCGAGAGCTTCCATTTGCTTCCTCTATCATTCTCTGATCTCATTATCGGATCTAAGATCAAAGCTCTGAACTCTCAGGATGAACACATGACTGTGACCCATCTGCGAGAGTGACAGAGGAAGTTGAAGGATGTGACTGAAAGGTAGAGAATAGGATAGAATTACTTGTCATGTAATATGTGACTCCAGAATCAATGACCCATTCAGAGGACGAAGAAGAGACAAGGCATTGTGATTTACTTGACTCGGCAATAGCGATGTCAAGTGATGGAGACTTCGTGATTCCTGAGCACAAGTGGAACCTGGCTAATTCTTCTATTGTGAACTGAACAGACCGATGCCTCATTAGTGGAAGCTACATGAGCAGACTTAACTCTTTGATTTCGACTATGGCACTTCTTATAGTCTCGTATCACATGTCCATGCTTATAGCAGTAATAACAAACAACTTCTCCAAAGCTTGTCCCTCACAGAGTTAAATCGAGCCACCATATCATTGGTGCTTCTCCTAATTCACCCGTGTTCGAACCCGACAAGGAGCCTTGCTACTCATGGCAAAAAGGAGGAGTAGATGAGAGGATCTCTGTGCAATTATCTGCTTAATGTTTCTTGAAATATGAGATCACAGGGCTGCAGGGCAGATTTGTATAATAGACCAGTACTTGAGGAATGTAGCTAAGAAATCCCATCACTATCAATACATTCTGATGGCCTACTAAACCTTAACATACGGACAAAGGGTAGTGATGTGTGCGATTCTCATATATCTACTTCTTATAGTCATGAAGAGTTCTTTGTGAGTTCCGATCTTGCTTCTGCCAGTATGATAAGGCCCACATCAAACATGAAGCCTTCCATTTACCAAAATACACAAATTCCAAATACTGCATTAGTTCCTTAACATACACACAGTGATTAATGAGAGTGAATACTTTACCGTCAATGGAATTACATATTTATAGGAAGAGACGAGCATTATCCTCCAACCATCTGTCTTTCGAATCATCTAGTAGGGAGATTACGAAAGATGGTAGCCTCTGAATCTCCTCGGCCCAAGAGGCCCAGTTGTTTACCAATCGAGTAGTGGGACCCGGTCGGTTGTCCTCGTGATCTTTGACATCCTTGGGACCGCGGCGTCAAATAAACTATCTTCTAAAAATTTGACGCTCGTGCTAAAGTCAGACCAAAGGTCAGGGTAAAAAGAGCACCTTCGAAACAAATCCCTCTGGGGATTCCTTAGCGAAAAACCCTAGGTCCATAACAGCAAAGTCTCAAATGCGGGAGTTCCGTTGTGACCAAAACCACCCTCAGCTGGCTCTTGGGAGGGAGACACACCTTGTGGTGGCTGCCGAAGGCGTACCAGAGTTCTCAGGCGCCCCCACACGCGGCTTGTGTGGAACAAGACATAAATACTGTGGTGGCGCATGTGGCTCGGGCCTGGGTTTTAATTCTGGAAGGCTGCAGTGCTTGAGGCTAAATCGGCAGCTCTCACTGTCTTAAACAGTGAGATCTCGCGTGCAGCGAGATCGTGTTCAAACCAAACTCCCTGCCACCGCCAAACTCTCGCTGAGAAGTCAGATTCCTCAGTTCCTCAATCATGAGCCCTTGGCTTTGATACCATGAAGAGGGAACCAAAGAGAGGAATTTGAGGAAATAATTTCTTGTGGTTTGCATTGATTCATTGTGAACATGTATATACAAAAACTGATCTAACATTCCTAATAAATTACAATTCTATATGATAAGATTCCTAATAGGTTACAACTCTATATGTAAAGTAGATATATGCTATAACAAAGTAAGTTTATGCATGATCCTAAAGAAGTTCACCAACAATCACTCTACCAAGTGCTTCATTACTTAAAGCACATCGCGAAAAGGGAGTTTTATTCAAAAAGAGATATGCAATTGATCTAGCAATTTACACTTACGTGGACTTTGTAAGGTCTTCAGTAGATAAGTGATCAACTACAAACTATTGTACCTTTCTTGGAGGAAACTTGATATCTTGGAGAAGCAAGAAACAGAGTGTGGTAGCAAGGTCAAGCGCTGAAGCAAAGTTCAGAGCTATGACAGCAAGAGTACGTGAATTATTGTGGGTCAAAATTATCCTAGAGGACCTGAAGATTCAATGCAACTAATCGATGAAGCTATACAATGATTAAAAAAATCATCTATAAGTATTGCTCACAACCCAATGCAACATGATTGGAAGAAACGGATAGACAAACATACGCTTTACTAAAGAGAAGCTAAACAGTGACCTGATCTATACTCTATATGTCCCTATAGGACTTCGACATGCAGATGTGATGATAAAGAGATTGTGTAACATGTTTCTTGAGAATGTTAGCAAGTAGTTATTGGTAGTTTATTTTTCTTATATTTTCTCCTTGTTTTATGGATTGGAGTGCTGGCCACATATTTAAAGGCCTAGGGTTCCTAGGATTGTAAAAATGAGATGGTAATTCATTAGTTTATTCCATAATTTAACAATTTTTTAAATAAAAATGTATCAATTATATAAACACGACAAATTCAATATTTGTATACCTTTAACATCAATATATCTACAAAAAAAAAAATTATTTGATACCCAATGAAATCAATTCAACATTCTTACAAGTGGAGTTTTTGTTCAGACTAATACAAGCCACATTGATTTTTGCATTGAGAGGTGTTCCAATCATATTTCTATGTTGCTATTAACATCCTTGACTATGCTTGTCCGTCACATTGACTTTTGCATTAGGAGGTGTTCCAATCATTTCTATGTTGCTATTAACACCTTGACTATGCTTGTCCCAATAATCCTTCCACTTCGATTCTTTTTTTGCGCTAAATAATGACAAAGACTTACACTTCTTGAATTAATGTAAACCTATTCAAAACATTTGTATAAAATATTTTAACTTCTTTACTTGTATTAAAACCCATTTCCACCAACCTCCTACATGTCCCACTAATTCGTACCATTAGAGTAATGTCTTCATCACCTTGGATGTGTTGATTAGCATTGGCTCTTTGATGCCATTTTATTATCATCTTACATGCTAAGCATTTTAAATAATAAATATTCATTTGATATCGTTAGCTCAACAAATAAGAAAAATAAGAAACCGTCAAATAAATATTTGAATTGAGTTAATTTTAGTTCAACAACAATTTGACCTAGATTCAAATTCTCCTCTAGCTGCTTAGGAATGATTGGTCGACGCTGCCTTTTTCCGAGGGCCATCTGCAACTATGCTAATAATATGCAAAAAATAAAGATATCATTAGTATTTTCCTTCTAAATGCAGATGAAGTTCCAAGGAAAACATTCACAGTTGTCCAGTTCAATAGTTTCCGATCAAATAATAAGCATTCCAAACTCAATAAACATTCCAAACTATTCCTTTTTGAGATGGAAAATCATGATCTGGTTATGATGAGAGATTCACCTTAATAGATTGCCCTTATCGGATGAAGCAATTTTGTCGATCAAATTCAGTATACCCAACGTCAACAAGACAAAGGCCGTCAGGGGGAGCTGGGGGAGCCGTGGCTCGCCTGCATGTAGCATCCATCAGCTTAAGTAATGCATCGTCTTCCGCACCTGCAGCTGCTTCCCTTATCGACGTTGCCACGAGCACCCGAACCATCTGTCAATTCATGGATCATCAGCAGATTTCTCAGGATATTCATGTTAGGCTGGAAGAAGATGAAGAATAAGAACAATCGGCGGACCTAGGATATTACTTCAGGGGGGAAGTATCCTTTGATAATAACATATTTTAAAAAATATTATATAAACTTATAAATATAATATTTTTTTATATCTATTCGCTTTGCATTACAAAGTTGTAGAATTCTAGAAATATAATGTTAAAGGATTTAACAACTTATAAAATATGAAACTTTAATAACAAATCAAAATTAGCTAGGCCAAATATTTTGATGTAAGGCAATCCTAACTAGGCGAGCTAAGGCATCAGTCTTAAAGGATTTAAGACAGGAACAAAGAAAAAAAAATTAGCAGCAAAAGAGAGTAAAATAAAAAATATAAAAAGAAATATAAGAAAACATCAAGTCTCACTGAAACCTTCCAGGAGTCGGAATTCCACAATTGAAAATCACTAGGAATGCCAAAGATTTATACCATTCATCACGCATTCGTTAGTTGGTATCATAAGTAGTATTCTAAATGTTTATTCTGGACGCTGTGGAATGAAAGGAACAGGGCGGCTTTTGAGAATGAGACCCCCTCTGCTTTCAGGATGAAATCCTGCTTTTTATTCACACTTGTAATTAAATTTAAGTTGTATAGTGTTGATAACTTAAGTTCTTTGGTAGAGTTTAACCTGTGGTTGGGGTATAGGTGAGAGTGGTGGTGTTCTCCCCTTTTGTACTCCTTTTGTGTACTTTTTGGGAGTTTTGTGCTCGATTTTTAATATATATTCTGCTTTTTACTGATCAAAAAAAATAAGTAGTATTCTGAAACCCTAAGATGTCTGCAAGGTGAATTATCGACTAAATGTACAACAACAGTTTTGACAAAGTATTACCTTGCGTAAGAAGCGATTAGCAACCAGCTCAATGCACATAACTTTTGTTCCTTCTCCATCATTCTAAAAAGAACACAAAATAATTTATCAGTCACATGGATAATTGACCTTAGCATAGTCTACCACAACACAAACTGAGTTTTCATGTTACATCAAGTATTTTAGAAAGCATACCCTAAAATAATAAATCAAGAGGGATTCAAATTATATATAGGTGTGTGTGTGTGTTAAGGATTAGTTTCCTAATCCATTTAGGAATCTTTTCCTTCTTTTCTTTTCTCTTACGTGTCCTAATTAGAAGACGTCGTTTGAAGTGGTAACCTGGCTTCCATAAATTGAGCAAACAAGATAAATTATTACATAAAATACATAGCATGAAATTTTTGAAGGAAAAACATGACACAGACAACTAAATATGCTAAAAGGGTAAGAGTGAGAAGTACTGACAGAACTTAGCAATCTGGCTTCAGTGGCTCGAGCATGGAAGACAAAACATTCTGTTGGTGGACCTCTAAAACAGAAAAAAAAATGCAGTTAGAAGATGCAACTGAAAGATTAATCTCTTTAACAAAACAAAGGCCCTGTCAAGAGGAACTTCAAGTGGCCGAATTATTAGACTATTATGACATGAAAACAAACGGCAACAAACGCAAATAAAGCACCTAGCTACTTCATATCCAGACATAAATCAGGCTAAAGTAGGGAGACAGGAACTGAATCTAAGTATGCTTAGATACATATTCTTGTTCAGCAACCAAAATAGAAACACATACAAATTCCAAAAATACCCCTAGAAATTTATGGGCCACACGTAAGACTATGACTTCACTAGCTAAATTATTAGCCACTCTCTATTATTTTTTCTTACATGTTTCTTGAAGCTTTTGTATCCCGTGCAAATATTTTGTAGGATAATAACTTTCCTTCTAATTGCTGCAAAAGTTGGTCAACTCTGCTTATGCTGAATGTACTTGGTTTTTTTCTGCTTCCAAATTCACCATCATCGTCAAATATTAAGTTGTCTGAATCCTCCCCACCATTGAATTCAGCATCATGTTCACTTCCATGCTCACCATACTTTTCATCAAAACTGATTTTCTGAACATCTATCTCACTCTCACTATTTTGATCCCCATCTTCCCAATCATTCAAAGGGAAAATATAAAAATAACGCCTCCACTTGGCAGAGAAATTAGGATGGAATATACGTGATACCTGCACCAGTTTTGATCCTATATTATTATTGCATTAGACAATGGTGAACAGCAGGAGATAAAAGTCTACCCAAGTTTTATCAAGAAGGGAAAAAGACCTCAGAAACAGATATAACCCTGAGCTTTCCTGGCACTGCACCATTGATGGCCTCTTCAATATCTTGAACTTTAACATCCTTCTTCCAAGTATCTAGATAAAATGGAAAACAGTTGGAATCTCTTTCATTAACAAGAGATTTTACATTTAAAAGAAAAAAAATGTGTGCAAATAGAAGCTGTTTATTTGTTTGCTTGTAATTTCATAAAGTTAAACCAACTGAATATAGAAAAAGTTTGTTTTATATATAATAAACAAAAGGAAACATAAAACATGTAATACATCAATAACAAAAGGACAACTCGAAGTCAAGTAATTTTTTAAATATAAATGAAATAAGTACTTCTAAATGATTATATGCATCAATTATGGAAAACGTTGACAATTCTATGATACAAACAAACCACCTCCAAAAGAATAACACAAGTTGTAGCTATGATTGTTTTTTTTTTTTCTCTTTGTTCTGACAGGTAATTTTTGTTTCCATTAGGATTTGAAAGTAAAAACTCCCACAAACCCTATATCCTTTTACCAATGAGCAAGGCCTCAAGGGGCAAGTTATGGCTACAATCCATCTGGTCATCAAGACTGAAGCAAATAAGTAAATAAATAATATGGAGATAAATAAAGATAACACAAGACACCAATAAAAGGAGATAATGGGCACCTATCAGAAATATAATAACATTTTTCGAGAAAAAAAAAATGAGGATGCAACTTAACATACAGAAAGAGCAGACTTGTTGAAGAGCTGTCACCCCCTTATCTGTTCGTCCAGCAACAAAAGCATTGCCTTCTACAGGTAAACACTTCTCTTTCAGCTGTTGTGCTTTTTTCTCATCCACAAATGTCCCAAGTGATGCTTCTACTAAGCTGTCAAAATTAAAATAGAAAGAAAATAGTTAACACACAAAGCCGAAATAATTAGAAGAGGGTGAGAAAATCATGCATGGAACCAGCACAACAGGTTTCATTAAGAACAAAATCCCCAACTTAACCACCCCACCCAGAAAATAGCATTAAGTATCATCTGAGCCAAACTGGGGAGGAAGAAGTGGGTATGTCAAAAATATGATATAATAAAAAAAAACATGATTCCTAATCAAAAATAGTTTCATCACATATATCATGAGAAAATAAATAGATGCACTGAAGATGTGATATAAAGAGAAAAAGGAAAATGTAAGTTTCCTCTAACACCCCATCCATATAAAATAAAGAAAAAAAAACATGCAAGAGAAAATACACAAGTGATCATCACTAGCACAAGTTTCTGAGATAAAAGATATCATACAAATATTCCAGTTTTTCCACCAGAAAGATTCAAGACCAAACATCGGAAGTTGGAAGGATAACAACTTACCCTTGAACAGTGTTCAAGCTAGGCTGCTTCTGCCACCCATCAAAAGAGGCACCATGATATGAAAGGACGATCTTAAATGTCAATCTTGCCCACCTCCCACCCCTATCTTTAGTCAGAACATTACCAAATTCAGTTTTGTCAGAAGCCTCCACAATTTCACCATCATGAATAGGATGTGTCTGTGGAGAAAGATCTATAGAATAAATATAAAAATGAAAACAAAAAACCCATAAGATACTTGCATTAATTTGTCACGCACAGCACAAGAAAACATAAAGCCCAAATCAACTTGCGCTAGCATATTCATCCAAATCAATCTCAGGAAGTTTGGTGCGATTCTGTTTTCCATCAGTTCCACCAATATTTCCCCAAGAATCAACCTAACCAAACCCTTTTATATCCCCATACAACAGGATGCACCAAATAGAAATGAAGAAAAGAGGTACATCCAAAACTGATTGTGATCATCATTTCTTTCTCTCAAATTTGTTTTGAGTCTCACGGGACTGAGAAGTAATAATACATTTTGGCCCACCGTTGTTTCCTCTTATGAGCAGACTATTCTTGCCAAAAAGTCAACCAGCTTGTATAGAATTAAAATGAGTCCTCCGGTTGAAATGACACGAACTCTAAGAATCTAATCTATACCATCAAGTGTTGCAAAGGACTGAGTTGTATAGCATTAAAATGGGTCCATCGATTGAAATGAAATAAATTCTAAGAATCTAATCTTTACAATCATGTTGCAAAGGTTCATAGTCTAGAGCTAATTACAAGGACAATTACATTTCATTTTCCAATTGAAAAAAAAAATGAAATTAGTCATTTCCATAATTCGTCCTAGTCCACCATAAAATAATCATGGCTATATCTGGGAACTGTTCTCATGAGCAGGTTTTATTGTTCAACCAAGAAAAAAAAATTTGAGTACATATTTGGCTATCTATTGTTCCCGAAACAATTTTCCAATAATTTTTTGAAAACACGAAGTTTTATGACAACATATCTTAGTTCTTTTAACTATTTTTCAATGGATTGTTTTAAAAAAAATAATGATACAAATATAAGAATAATTGAAAGTAAAGCATTATAGATAAAAGTTCTTCTTTAAGAAATATTTGAAAACACACAAATCAAAGGTTGAGAACATTCAAGTTCACAGATTTATAGTTTAGAAAAATATACATAGAACCGTTTTTTATTAATGCTCCCAGAGAGACCCTATTCAGAGGAGAGGACAAATGCATACAAAAAAGTAGGGAGGAATAACAAGAATGAAACTCAAACAATTACAAATTTGAAAAGGATATTTACAGAAATAACTGGAAAGAATCATAGCATGAGAATTGTTCTGCAAATAGAATATCTACTTCAGACCTTACCAACTATCAGAAGCAGTTGATACTGAATTCTAATTAACTAATTAACATTTTTTAATAAGTACATTTTTTTTCTTTTTTTATCCACATTGGGACTTGAACCTCGAAACTCCAATAACCGCATCCATCCTTTTACCACTTGAGCCAAGCCTCAAGGGTTAATAAACTAATTAACATTTCTCTTTTTTTTCTTCTTTTTTTTTATAGATAAGCGAAGCTAACAAAAAGCTACAGAGCATACAGGAAGTATACAAACAGCCAAGAAACAAAGGGGCAGGCCAAAATAAAACTCACCAACCCCTCAAAAAGAGGCAAACCACTCCAAGAAGCCTAAAAGAGAAGTGATCACTTCGCCTAGGCACAAACTATTCCAGAACCACAAATTGGATACAAAAGAATGTTTTAGCCTCTGTACAGCTAATGTCCCATTCCTAAAAGCTATGCGGTTTCTTTCTTTCCAAACAGTCCAGAAGATGCAGATTGCTCGTGTATTAATTTCATTCCACATGGAAATCTCACAAAATCTAGAGTTACAACAAGAAAAGCTAAAAATTATTGCAACAAAATTATGAAATAGAAATTAATCCAAAATGAAACCACCAAAGACCCACCTTAATTCCAAGCAATTCCGACAATGAGCAGCGCCCAGTCACCACATTTGAGTAAAAATCAAGAACTCGTTGCCAAGGCCTTTTATACATAAATTGGAAGCTTTCCCTGCCAAAACAAAATATACAATAATTCACCAAGACTATGCTAAAAAAAAATCAGTCTCAAAGATGCTCTTTCATGAAACACTGCCAAGAACATTGAACTAGATTCCTTCGAACCCAAGTGGGTAAACTCATAACTCAACCAAACTCTGCTCCTCTCAAGTTCATTACCCAATAGTGAGTGAGCTCTTTTAAAACTATTACAGTAAAGAAAATTAATTAGAAATTTTCCATGAAACCCAAACATGGTGCCTCGAAAACCATCAGTGCCAGCTCAAAGGGCTAAAAGGCTTGCAACCCCACGAGTCAACTAGCGAGTTAACCCGTTCAACAACCCATAAAGCACATTAATAAAACCTGGAAAATTTTGGAAAATCTTTTGATATGCAAAAAGATGTCTCAAACCCCGATTGGGTCACAACTCAAAACTCACTCCAACGCTCATGTAGGTCACTAAACCCCCTCCCCCCCACAAAAAGAAATGGCAAAATAATTAAAACGGCAGGCTTTACCTAACAGTCCACCTAGAGAATTTGGAGGGATGAGTGTGGGTGTAGTGAACATAAACCTTGCTTTCCTTCTCATTTTCCATCAGATCTCTCCCTATTTCTGCTGCACCAGGCAACAGCAATCCGCGCTCAAATATTATCGAGTGCCTAAGATTTCGAGAGAGCCTCCGGAATTTCGAGCGAAAATCCCGAACTTGAAGGGGATGCTGAAGAATTGCCTCCAGAATTCTTGATTTTCGGCTTTTTCTGAGTATATTGTGGAGCAAGAATGAGAGATTCTTCGGCCTACGAAATTTTGATTCTCCCAATGGGCGCCGTTTAACTATTTTGAGTTATGCCTGGCTGTTGTTGGACGGACGGCCTACTGAATACGTTAAGATTGGCTAATGGATCGGCCCGATTTAAATATGTCAAGCCCATTAAGATTACATGTCAAAATAAATTCGATCAGTCATTCCTTTTTGTCGGATTAACTTTTGATTATCCGATCAACTATGAGGGCGGTAAAAATGAATTAGACATTGAAAAATTAAAATTAATAATAAATAACGAATTTACCAACTTGTTTTTAATAGTTATAGATCTTAAAAGATTGTATAAAATATATTATTTTAGTTATATTTATATATTTTTTATTTTATTTTTTATACTAATATTATTTTATTTTATTAAAAACAATTATTTAATAAATATTTTTCTATAAACAACTATTTTATATTTTTCATAATATAAAAACTAATATTTTTAATAATTATAAAATGTTATATAATCATTAAAAAATTTTAAAATAAAAAATATGTCAAAAATCGGTTAGCGGGCAGGCCTCGCCCAAGTCCTAATGAGCCACAAGACACATTCGAGGGTGATCGATGGAGTCGCTAGTTACATTCGAATCACAATTTTCTGATCCTAATCCTCAAAAACTGTGAGACAAAATGGGTCAATCCATTGGACCGAGCCCATATTTCCCACCTCTAAAATGCACCTCGTTTAATTCAAAAGGTCATGAATCTTGAATCTTGATTCACTAGGCATTACAAATTTGCAGCATTTTATTCTCATAAAAACTCGAACATGATTTTTTCCTGTATCTGACTCAATCCTTAACCACTGAATCATATTTCATTGGCATTGGGATTATCCTTTGTTAAAAATAATTTTATGTAAATTATAAAAATTTTAAATTGTTTCTTTAAAGAATAACTCGCATTTAATTGTCGATATTATTTATAAATACAACATCCTCGTGGCGTCTCATGAATTATGGGGTCATGTGGATGTTGTCTACTTAAAACCCAACAGGTATTTACAACTTTAATATGAAATGTTTGATTAAAAAACATAGGTAATTAAAATCTATAAATCTAATATTTTAGTTTGAACAGAAATGTCATTTAGCATTTTTATATATTTTTTAAAGAAATGGTTATTTTTATATTATAAGAAAGAAATGGGGCAAAAATTTGATGAAGGGTTGGATTTTTCTAAATTAATTTCCTTAAGAATCTTATAATCAAATCACCTTTTTGTACCTTGTAATTGGTTAAAATAACCTTATACTTATATTGATCCAATAAACTTTATTCTCTATTTTTTAGATATGAGTAAATGATGGTCGGTCGTTTTAATTCAATCCATTTGGTCTAGTGACCCAAAGCGGAATTTGAGGTAATATCTAGCAGATTTATATTCGGATTAGCTTTCAACCCCGACTAGCCGGTCAATCTTTATAAAAATCTTTAAAAAAAATATTTAAAATTAAGTATGATTAAGGTTAATCTTCAAATATATATATTTTTATAAAAAATTATCTTAAATTTCTTTGATATATTCAAATAAAATATTTTATTTGACATTTAATTTTTAAAAATTTATTAGTTGTTGAACATATTTAATATTTTGTTATTTTATTGAAAAATAGATAAGAAAATAATGTAAACAATACTTTATATTTTATTATTTCCTAATATGATTACATATTTTATTTTCTATATATTTACATTTTCTATTTAAATTATTGATTTTTTACAATATTAATAACACAAATTTAATTTATATTTGGAATAAAATCAATTTTATAATAATGAAATATATCATATTTGTTTTGAAAATACATCTTTATAAAATATATAATCATATTAGAAAATAAATAAGTACATAATTTTTTGTTATTTATTTTTAAAATAACAATATTTTGTTTTTTGTTTTTTATTTTGAGGATAATTTAAATGATAAATAAAAAAAATTTGTATATATTTAAAATATGATTAATGAGATAAATGAAAATATATTCAATATTAAAATTATAATTTATTTAATTGAAAAGCATTTCATAATTTTCCATAAAATATTTTTTAAATATTAAATTATCATATAAATTATATTAAAAAGGTACATTTAAAAATTAAAAATTAAATAGTTACAACAACAAAGTTTAATATATTATAAAAATTATTATTGTTAAAACCTCAATGCTATAAAAGATTTGACTCCATATTAAGAGCCAAATATCAAATTTTGTAAATAAATCCTTGGAAAATCTCAATTATTAAACTTCTTACTTAAAAAGATTAAATAAATATTTTGGACCAACTTGGACTAAAATAGGTCGGACCAGTTTGACCTGATTTTATTCGAGCCATAAATTCTATAGCTCAACATAGAAACAAAAACCCTAACCGGCACTCCTCTCACCTTTTTCTCTGTTGACAAAGAATTTCATTTAAAGTCAAAAAGTAAAATTATATATTCAACGGGTAGCAATGGACATCAAAACTACAACAAACTTCTTTCCAACTGTTTATATGTTTATCATCGATACTGAGTCCTGAATCCTTCCTCATAACTCCCAACCCAAACTTTTTGTCACGGTCAGGAACCGACACGCGCGCCAAACCAATTCTCGGGCCCTCGAGCAGACAACCGAATAAATACCCTAATGCCTCCAAGGTAACTCGATCCTGTAACCTTTATGTATCCAACCCCAAAATTTTACACCATCTGGGCTACCCTTGGGGGTGGGGGTATATATATATATATATATATATGCACTCGCAAATTGCAATATAACAAGACACATTGGATATAACTTATAAGTATGTTCATTGAGCAAAAGGAAACTACTCACAAATGACAAACTGTGTGCTTAAATAGGGAAGAATTTTCATTATAGAATGGAAGCATTTTCTTTTTTCTCATACATGAGAGAGAGATTTAGTATATATCATTATTTCAGAAAATAAAAAAAAAAAAAAACAATTATGAACCAACTCAAAATGCATACTTAAAAAAATTACAATAGAGATGAGAATCCAACTCAAAAAGGGGGGTTATATATATGAAAATAATTCATCAAAGTTGGAGGAGGAGACTCACACATGAGTGAATTGAGTGTGTATGGCAGGCAGCCCCCTATGGTAGTTGCACCTCATGAACCTTTTCACAGACAGCCATGGAAGTAGTAGTAGTAGTAGTAGAAGTCTGCAAGATTAGAGGTTGTCCGAAATTTGATATCCCGGCCCCCCCAGGCGATGGGGGCATCATCTTCTTCTACTTCGTTTCGTAGCAGAAGAGAGTGTGTAATGGCACTACAAGTACTTGACCATGCCACGACCTTCGATACTCAGCTTTGTAGCTTGAAGTTGCTTCTTTTTCGGTGCCTTCAACTGTTGCAGCTTCTTGTTCATCTGCAATAACATTCACAATGGAACTGCACTCAGAACTTGTCTAAGAAAAAGGACATAATGAAAAAAAAAAGTCTCCACGTCTCACACAGGATATATGAAGCAATAGAAGATAACTTTTCAAATCGGGTCCAAATAGTTTTGAAGATCTTGCTGAATCTTCACAGTCAATCACAATAGAAGGCCAAAGAGATAATATACCAGGCTACAGCAGAGCAGATAACAGAGAAAATATTCATCTTTTCTGTTGAACTACTCTCATCTCCATTATTTTCTCCAGAAAGTTTTACAAGAAAGTAACTTTTTACAGTTGCCTGATGACTTTCTAGCAGTTTGCTGAACAAAAAGCCACAGTATAATGGTGGGCCTCCTCATTACATTATAAGTAATTCAAGTCATCATGAAATGATTTTATGTTGAGGTAGAATATTTCAAATCAGTGGTTCCCCAATAAGAAAATTTATTTAATGACTTTTCTCTTTTTTGCTTTTTCTAATCTTGAAGAATGACAACAGCTTGTCCAATACTTTTAGGTTGATGGCACCATATAGATGCGCAGTTAATGAAACTTGGGCAACAAAACTAATGAAATTGCAGCTATTCATTCATCCCATCAACAAATCAACCACCAGATTTTTAACAGTTTAAAAGCATATTAATTGGCAAAACAATTTTTACATCCTTAGATAATAGAGGTTTTTCCCTTCCTGATGATCACAATTTAACAGAAGCAACTGATTCAAATATATCATCAGAATATTTAAAAGGAGCAATGCGTCCGAGTCAGCAAAATAATGAGTGATATCTGCTCTTGATACCCAGATTTTGAAACTTTACACAGAAAGAGAACACTAACCTTTAGACGACGTTGATCCTGTACGACTTGTTTAGCACGGGCCCTAATTTCGTCCGGATCAATCTTAGACTGGGGGCGCACTACAAAATCTAGCGGCATTGCTTCTGGCCTTGAAGCATGTAACCTAGAAGATGACTGCCCAGACTTCCGTTCCCTGCATTGTAGTCAATGAAATATATTCATTGAAGAATTCATGCATGGATAAATGGCTAATCAAGAGTTGAGTATGAGGAATGAGATGGAATCTTTAATAAAAACTTACTGCGGAAGGTCAGCCAAATCAAGATCATCATCTCTAGATTCCATTCCTGCAGCTTTATTCATTGGCCTACAGAGGAGATAAAAAGATAAGGGCCCAGGCAAAAGAATATTAAAAATATAAAAATAGAAATAAAGGATTGGAAAATTAGAGACCATTCACATTTAAAAAATAAAATAAAATAAAATAAACCTAGACAGAAAGTTAATAAGTACTTCTTTGCAGATGGCCTCCGGAAGGGAACTCTCTCATCATCAATATTCCGCATATCTTCAAACCTTGTGCTTTTATTAAATATGGGCCGACTCTGCGTTCATAAATTTCAAAATGACATGGAAATGTTAATTCCATTGAATAAAAATATTTCAAAATTTGAAACCAAGAGAAGGGTCAGTAACAACCCTAATGTTAAAAATGGGTAAAGATACCCAAACAACACTTTTCAGATAATATGTTTTCAAAAGTAGTAAGTTCACATAAATATTAGAGAGCCCTTATAAGGCAAAAATATGCAAGCACAAATCTGCACAGAATATAACATCCATAAAGATCTATTCCATTTGGTTGGCGGCCCCTCTTTGTTTATTTTGGACGGTGTGGAATGAAAGGAACAGGGCGGCTTTTGATAATGAGATTCCCTCTGCTTTCAGGATGAAATCCTCTTTTTTGTTCACCTTATGGTCTTGGGCTAAGTTGTATAATGAGTGGAATAACTTAAGTTAACAGTTGATTTTTAACTTGGATTTGGGGTATAGGTGAGAGTGGTGGCGTTCTCCTTTTGTATTCCTCTTGTGCACTCTTTGGGAGCTTTATTAACAAGTTTTTAATAGATATTCTTCTTTTCTTACGGTCAAAAAGATCACATTCATTTACAGTGACTTCATCAAGCGCTCTTCTGATCTTTTAATAAAAGAACACTCATTTTCAGGAGTTTTAGACCGAAATAATTTGTTTGAAAAAAAAAGTTATTAAATTAGTTTGGAAACCAAAATAATTGCCAAATTAGTGCGTAATACGCTGTCGTAGACCAGTGGCTTGAGGTGGAATGTCAAATTTGGGCTTAAAAATGTTCAAAAAATGCCCATTGTCCATAGGAATTGTCAAATGTGTTGTCCATAGCGGCGGCGTGGTACCAGACTTTAAATTTTCAATTTGCTTGTTGTTTTTACTTGAACATTTGATTGGCAAACATTGTCATGGACGTGAGTGCTCCCACCATTCGAACAGCTGCATTATGCACTACATTCGTCTTTAATTTGGTTTCCAAACTAATTTTAGAATTTTTTTTTTCAAATAAAGTATTTTGGTCTAAAACTCCATTTTCAGGGGGGTCCAGTGAAACAGACTCCATTCTCCATGACCGCATGAGAAGATGGATTTCTAAATGGATGAATTGTCAGATGGAGAGGACACATGTTAAATCTAAGATATCCTCAAAGAAGGAGACATCCATCCACCATGTATATAAACTCCCAGCTATATCAAAAAATTATTAAGTAGGACAAGCAAAGTGATTCCAAATAGAAATAAAGACAGCGAGTAAAACTTATCCAATTACCCATTTATCAACCAAATCTTTGGCAAGTTTTCTGTTGGCGGTGGTCTCCTCATCAGATTTTGATAAGAACATAATGACCTGCAAAAAAAAAATACAGTAAATCAGTATACCCTTGTTCCTCAACTGCCAAGCTGCAAAAAATTGTTTCATAAGGCAAAATCAACCTTTCCAAGACCACTCTTCTTCAGTTGTTCTCTTCTATCATACTGCTCTAGATCAATAGGGAACTGCACAGAAGAAACCCATTTCAGGTTCTTAGTAAAGTTTTTTCAGAAGCGAGAATCATTAAACACATGAACACAAGTCAATAAATCGAATAAGGAGAAACCATGCATATACATCAGTTAAGATCTTTAATATTGCTGCCCGGATGTTTATATTGGGTAAGCTTCCATCTGGAAGTGGTTCAAGCCAATTCTTCAAAAGGGTCAGTACCCCATGATCTAAAAATTCCTGCTGGAGTTGTTTCCTACACCACGAGTAGTTGAAATCAGAAAGAAGAAGAGACAAACACAAGTTGGACCAAAAATGATGACTTGCAACTGACGTACTTTGAGAGAACCTCAGTAAGAAGAGGGAGCTTTTTGAGTTTATTAATAGCAGGTTTTGACTGTCTATTCAGTTCTGCATCTTCTTCAGCTGTGACTTCTAGCTCAGCCATGACATTCTCAACAAGCAATGCAATTTCTGCGGCACTTTTCTCATTCTTCTTCTTTCTCTTACCCATCTTGAAGAGTTCCTTAATTTCATCATCTTCTTCACCCTCTTCTGCCTGTTAAAATCAGAGTAGTTAACTTCCAAATCATCCAAAAACAATAGCATTACTTTAGAAATAGAAAAAGTAACTGAATTTGACAACACATTAGATAACTCTCTAAATAGTAGCCAAAAGCTCTATCTTCAATTTTTTGAAATCAACAGCCACATTGTTTCACACCAATACTATAGACAAACGTATTGCCTAGAACAGTAAGGGCCACTAGAAAGCAGGGTTTGGAATGGATGACCAGACAACCATTTCGGCTCCTACAGGAAAGGAAATGTACAAGAATTTTCATTCTAGGATTTGCGCATGTCAGGGACAGCATGGAATGAAAATCTTAAGCATTTATTTGGTTGCAGTGGGAATGGAACAAAAAAGGACTATTTTTCAAATAACACCCATTTCACACAAAACATATACTTCCCACTGCCCTCCTGAATGTCAAATTAGTTTTTTCGATGGAAAATGCAGGTAAGAGAAACTGATAGAGTTTGAATCCTAAATAACTCATTAACAAGGATTTTAAAATCTGAAACCACAGGATCAAAACTGCAAAAATAAATAAATAAATAAGGTTATACTTCAAATTTTTAACTATCTCTGGAAGCAAAAAGAAACAAATCTCCATTTCATTCATTTGTTTGAATTCTAAATCAATAATTAGGACTTTCATAGCTGAAACTACATCATCAACACTGCAAAAAGATAGTTTTTTTTCCAACTTTTTAAGTGTCTCCAGAAGGAAAAAGAAACAAATCTTCCTTCCATTCTTTTGCATCATTTTCTCACCACCAAAACAGTGGATTAACCAAGAAAAAATATAGTAACAACTGCAGTATTGGGTTCTTCTGGGATAAACAGAAAAGAACTCAAAAAAAAAAAAAGTGAAACAAAAATAATAAAGTCAATTATTGCAAAAGGTTCTAAAATAACATCACACAGAGTAAGTACCCTCAATGAAATTCCAAACCATGAAGGAAACCATTAAAGCAAAGAAGAAACACGTGAAGAAAGAAAAAAATAGAGTTGTTAACATGAAACAAACATTGAGCATTTTTCAACTTGAAGAGGAGAGAGGCATATATCTCATGGGTCACAAGAATAAAAGTTGAAGCAGAACCATATGGATTGAGCCATTGCGGCGTGTGGACAAAGATATGAGATAACCCTACAACCCATCCATTGCAAGATCATGAAACCAACCATTCAAAATACAGGACTCCATCCGTCGAGTCCGTGGACTGATTTTAGCATCCAAAAACTAATATGGGTGAAAATGTATCAATTCTCATTTTGAGTCAATATTCCACCAGCCAACCAAAATACCTTTGGCAAAAGGCAATAATTATCAACAATAATCATGAAATTGAATTCCTCTTTCTGGTCAGTCAAATGTTTATTTGGGAAAAAATGACATCAAATGTAAAGTTCAAATAGGGATGACATCCAAACCTGAGGAGCATCACTAGGGGAACGTGCTTCATGGTCATTTCCATATCCATCAGCTGGATCAACACCACTATCATCTATGAAGTTATCATCATCCACAGTCCTTGGACCCTCCCGATCATCCTACAACATTCCAAAAGAAAAAAACCATATGAATGCAGAAGAATACAGTCATTCAATAAAAACATGATACACCAAGTGCAAGGCAAAACAATCTCAGCTGGATACAACCAAACTTAGGATAATGTGTGGCTCTATCA
This sequence comes from Tetrastigma voinierianum, assembly GCA_016808115.1. Lineage (NCBI taxonomy): Eukaryota > Viridiplantae > Streptophyta > Magnoliopsida > Vitales > Vitaceae > Tetrastigma > Tetrastigma voinierianum. The sequence continues at coordinate 342,054 of JAEQBH010006783.1, forward strand.
ATTCTGTGCATGATCAAGCACATGGAATTGTAAAGAATACGTAAAATAAACCCTGATATAGAGATTTACACAATCAGAGAATAACAGGAACAGACAGAAAAATATGAAAACGCAAATTAGCTTCAAAAACTAAATTAATTCAAAAAAATAATAAGTTTACAAAATTACAAAATCATATGCATAGCAAAGACCAATCTGGTAGATGCTTTCTTTCACCAGAAAAATAAAAAAAATATGATTCTCTTGCACCTACAGAGCAAAGGAGAGAACAATTGGAAAATAAGAAAACAAACTTCTAGAGCTGAAAACCCAGATCTCAGACTTCCTAGGAAGCAAACAAGTCATTAGATCCAAAATGAATCATTCACTTCAAAACCACTGTCCTTTTACATACAAATGAATGTATCCAATAACAATAACCCCAGCGATCGATTGCATGCATTATAGATTTCCATTTCAAACATCAGATAATCCTGATTTATTTTGAAATAGCTATAATTCATTTATCCATATATCATGTTTCCACATAGAGCTCTTCCATTCATGTTCTAAGGAAGCCACATGTCATACTAGATTCAACTAAATGGATATTTTTGTTACGAATGGATGAGATGTGATTTAACCGAATCTAACAAGGTTTTTTTTCAATTATGAATAAATAAAGAAGTCATTGCAATTGCCCAAGATCCCAGGCCCATTAAAGACACCAAAATAGAGGGTAAGCTAAAGAGTTCTCATAGAATGGATACAAGAAGACTTTACTCCTAAACCCTAATTTCCAATTCAACTTCTCTAAATCGCTAAATCGGAAAATTAATCATAATTCAGTGCACTAGCATAACCTCTAGTATGCTAAGTGACTAAATTAATCTGTTTCACCCAAACCCAAGTATTGTTATCTGCAATTCTCGTGATTTCAAACGGATTTAACTCTCCAACCAGGAGAAATTTCAGCGATTCGCTGAAGATTAACAATATATTAAAGAAAATACCTCGGAATCTCCTCCTGCAATCGTATCCCAAAGCTCCTTCACCTCTGCATCGCCATCCTGATCTTTGGACAGCCTCGACATCCCCTTCTTCATGCCCGATTTGAACCCCTTATCTTTCTTATCCAACTTAAATCTCTTCTCCTTCCCCTTGCTTCCACCGTCACTATCTTTCTCCTTCCTCTTCCTCGAGAAACCATCCTCGTCAACGTCACCTCGAAACGCCACCGGCGAGTCATCCTCCTCAACCCCAGGATAGTGAGGGGGGCTCTCTCTGCCGCTCTTCTTTACCAGCCTCTTCCTCGGCTTTGACTTAGAAACGGAGTCGTCGCCGTACACCGGCGTCGGGGACCGCTCCCGGCGCCAACCTTCGTCGTCGTCGTCGTCATCGGGGATGTCGTCTTGCAGGAGATGGCCTTGATCCTCCGCCTCGCGATCGGATTGGACCTCATCGAAGTCCATCAACGGCTCCCCATCCTCATCGCGATATCTGCAACAAAAAACAACATCAAAGACGGCTCAATCAATCAAAAAAAAAAAAAAAAACCCTAATTCCCAATAAGAAGAAAAAGAAAACCCTATATTAGAGAGAGAAAAACTGACGGATCGTTCTCGTAACCCATTGATGAAAGATGAATAAACGTTTCAGCGATGCGATTACAGTATATCAATCTACAGAGAAAAACGAGATGAGGATTTTCAGAGAAAGTAAAAAATTAAAAACTGCGGACGATGAATTTATAGAAGCAGCAAACCATGAGAGGGGAGAGAAGAATCCGTAATGCTGCAATTTTACTGCTTGTGTCATATTATTTTACTTCTCTTATTTTTTTATTTTTATTTTTTTACTCAATTATTTTACTTTTCCTTCTTTTTTACTGAGTAAAAAATCTAACAAATGGATTCAATTTTGGTTTTTATTTTATATAATTATCAGTTTTGATTAAATTTATATTTACTAATAAAAAAATTATGATTTTGGTTTAGTTTTTATTTTATATAATTCTCAGTTTTGATTTAACTTTACATTTACAAATAAAAAAATTATGATTTCGATTAATCAATAAAAAATATATTTATATTATATTAAAATTATAAAATATAATTTATATATATTATGAAAATAAATTTATATATATACTATATATATATATATATATATATATATATATATATATATATATTACAATTGTCGTGTTTCTTACATTTTTTATTTATGGTAATTATTATAATTTAACTTTAATGTATAATTATGAAATTGCAAATTTTTTTATTTTTTATTATGGTTAACTAAAGACTGATATATGATTGATCGAATATTCTAATATCTATGTTGATGGTTGGGTTTTTTATTTATATAAATAATAAACTAAAAACAAATGATCGATTTATTTTTAGTAATAATGTTGGGTTAATCGAATCATACTCACCTTTAATCATGGTCATCCTAGTATGTTTTTGTACATCTCGACTAATAACATAGGACTCTAAAATGAATCGATCATCATATAATCATTGGAAAACAAACCCGATACTTTATCAATTGAGCTACTACTTGGGGTTTTGATTGAAAAATCGATTCAAAATCCATAACAAGAATGTCCTAATTTTTTTTTATAAAAGTAACTCTCTTTTAAAAGTCATATATAGATACATAAAACGAAAAATGCAGCATTTATCTAAAATTTATTATTTTTAAAGAAAAAAAACGGAGAATGTTACAAAATTTTGGAGTTTTTGATATTTTATCGATTTTTTTTTTTTTTTAAGAAAAGGAAAAAAAGAAACCCTCTTTGTAGTGAATGCACCAATTTAATACCTATCGCCTCCAAGCTTGGTTTCATTGACGTGGATCCCCCTTTTTGGTTTAGAACCCTAGTCCATTTTTGCTTGGGTTTTTATTTTTGTTTGAATTTTCATTTTTCTTCTTTGGTTTTTTATTTTTTGGTATTTTTTGAGGGAAATTAATAGGAATTATCGCATGATTGGCTGATCTTCTATAAATAGTCTCAAGTTGTAGAGAACTTGATTATCGATTCCCTAACATTGGGCTAGAACTGTAGTGGATCTTCAGATCTACAATGCCTAGCTAGTAATTTGCCCTCTACACAATTTTTTTGAAACAATTTCCCTATTTTATTTTACGAAATTCAACTCAAACTATATTTTACCCTAATAAATTTCTAAAATTAAGCTATCGAATGAAACTCAAGTTTAAAAAGTCAGAAACTTATATTACTTAATTCATTCCATCGAAATAATCCCTGGCCCGCCACTATCAAGAACGAATGCGAATCTCGACATCTCGACTTCGAGCATCAACTGCCAGAATCGTGAACCTCAGAAAAGTGACGATCCGACGGCATGCGGGCTGACCGCCTTCCGATTATTACATTAACAAAAATGATTAAATAATGACACCCTGCTTTAAAGTATTCTATATATTAAAAAGGTAAGCGAGAGGTAAAAGTTTAAGCATGTAAAAAAAAAAATCACATGTCACCTACTAATTGACCCCAAAAATAAAAAAAAATAAAAAAACCAGTTAGATCCCTATCTCCTCTCTCCTCGCTTTTCTATCGCCATATGTCGTTATCTAATCGTCTCTAAAAAATTTAAATTTAAAAAAAAAAATTAATATTATCTCCACTCTCCACCTTCCACCCACCTCTAGTGACCGCTTTCTTCTTCTGTCACACTGCTTTCAAGTCGACGATGATGTCAGTGACGTCATTGGCATGGTTGGAGGAGAAGTTGAACCCATCGACGAAGGCGATCCTTCCGACAAGGGAGGCACAAGTGGCGATGACAACCCAGCATAAAAAGCCCATCATGGTTAACTCATTTGGTAGTATGCTCAACGTTTAAAAAAGTCAAGACATAAGAAAAAGAAGGGAAAGGTCCCGAGTTTAAGTCATAGTGAAAACAATTTATTACATTATAACTAAAGTGTTTAGTTGTCAATAAAACAAAAAAAAAACACAAACAAAATTAGCTTATTAACTTAAAAAACATTAACTTCTTAAAAGTTAATTCAAACACTGCTAATTTCATTGCCTGGCTTTCTAGATAAGTAGAACCCATAGCCCGGCTGTTTCTTCTTCCACGGAATTAATAATACTGAAAATTTTTATCTGATTTATTATGGGAGCCTGAGGATTAAAATAAAACTATCGTACACAATTATTCTTTCTTTCTTCCATGTTTGCTCTTCAGAAATAAACTTTAAATTTACATCCACAGAGAAGATCCGGACATAATTTGAGGCAAAAAAAGTACACTCTAAACACGAGTTTTGTCCCATAATATTACATTAAAAATAATAATACTGCAATAATTTGAAAAGCAAACAAATACCCAAACTAGTGCCGTTATGTCACGTGGATTACATTTCACCAAAACCGTAGTCATTGACTATGGTTTTAACTTAAAAAAAGTTTCAAAAACCGTACTCGCTGCCAAAATAAAAAAGCCATAACAATTATAAGTAAAAAATTATGGCCATCAACAACAACAATCTGATTACATACTGTAACGAGTTTACATGTTCCAGTTACCCGGTCATTCCTTTTTCAAAGATTGCCCCAAGTAAAAGGATATATCTGGTCTCTCATAGTCAATCCAGAACGAGGCTCAAGCTCAACTCGATCGAGCTTTCTTTCCATATGTTCAAAACTGACTCGAAAAATAATCGAGCTACTCAAATACGACTCAACAAAGCTCGAATCAATTAAAACAGTAAAACTCGATTAAGCCCGCTAATAGTTTGAGTCAAGTATTGTGATATTTGAACTCGACTCGATTAACTCCAAATCGAATTCTAGTATTTCACGAGTCGAGCAGTAGCTTGACTCGTTTACACCCCTAGTCTCGTATCACTGCCACATGCGTTCCATCTATAAATCTACACTACTATGAATACTAAAATCGAAAAATATGGACAAACCCTTTTGAAATTTTTAAAGGAAAGAAAATAAATATATTATTTTCCTTACAAAAGGAAACAAACAAATAAAAATTGTGTTTCCTGAAAATCCATTATTTCATTTTAATCATCAAATCTATAGAGCTTTCTGTGGCATATAATTTCATGCTTGTAGCTCAAGAATTTATGAATCTCAAGAAGAAGGACACACTAAATGCTTTACAATTCCAAATATTGAAGCATATCATAAGCATAGTTATCATATACATGAAGCCCAAGCACCACAATCCAGCAGCACTACTACTCGAGCATTTTAAAAGTTTTTCCCTTTCTCTTCTACTTCTTCTCCATTTTCTCGACCGTCGGGCTGCTTAGAGAAGCCCTAGGGCTTTTTTTCCTGTAACAGAGACCAAAAAAATATATTTTTTCTTTTCTTTTTCAACAGACCAAAACGATGTCGTTTTGGCCCCAAATGCCTGTTTTTCGAGATTTCAGCCCCTCCAGCCCCATTTCATCCATGTTTCAACTCCAAAAAAAAAGCTCTAATCATCCCAACTACTGCATAATCCATATAGAAGATGGGAAGAAGCAAAAAATCAACTAAAACAGCCAAGAAATTCATGTAAAAATAGGAAACAACTGTCATAAAAATTATAAAATATATATATGACATATGGTGCGCCTCACTTAAAAAAACCCGCGCCTCAAATAACGATGATCAAAAGTATGACAAGGCTATAGCAACATGCTCTTCAACGGAAAATTAAACGAATATAATTTCTTCCGTTCTACACCTCTCCTAAAAAATCCTTGCATTTCTCCCTTCCCATGCTATCCATAAAACAGTAAGACATATGCAATATGCCAAAGAGTCTTGCCATTGATTGATTTCCCCAAACCTTTGAAGGAAATAATAAAAATGTCTCTAATATTCCTTGGTTGGTAAATACATGATATAATTGAAGTGTATCTTTCAAAAAATCTCCTCAATTTATCATTTTTATGCTGTTATTTCATAGTTAACTCAAAAAAATAACACTAGAGCAATATTCCCAAGGGGGGGAAACTCAACCAGAAATTCACCTCTACCATCCAATAGTAAGCAAATGAGTACAAGGTGAAGCAGGATCAAGTTCCTAATAGTCATGTGAAGGGTCTAAGGATTCCTCCCCACAAAACTTCCTATCTCCTGTCTCTTAAACCCCTCAAACTCCTCAAGATATGAAATGCTTCCCCATGAATACATCTCACTATATAACTTGTTAGAAACAGAACTTCATCATACCATAGTCTATACCCAAGTAGCCTGCTATACAAATAATTATAATTATAACAGTAAAAACTAAAAATAGAGCAATATTCCCAAGGGGGGGAGACTCAACCAGAAATTCACCTCTACCATCCAATAGTAAGCAAATGAGAACAAGGTGAAGCAGGATCAAGTTCCTAATAGTCATGTGAAGGGTCTAAGGATTCCTCCCCACAAAGCTTCCTATCTCCTGTCTCTTAAACACCTCAAACTCCTCAAGATATGAAATACTTCCCCATGAATACATCTCACTATATAACTTGTTAGAAACACAACTTCATCATACCATAGTCTATACCCAAGTAGCCTGCTATACAAATAATTATAATAATAACAGTAAAAACTAAAAATAGAGCAATACTCTCCTAGGCAACAAACATGGAGTGACAAAAATCCAGAATTACTTTCATTATCTTTAGAGAGGTTTTGGAATACATTAAGAAAATATACCACCTTAAACCCATACTATAAAAGAAATTGTATGCACAGTTCTCAGAATTCTCCAACCAGAAATTTACCTCTGCCATCCAATAGTAAGCAAATCTGAAGGTAGTGAAGCAGGATCAAGTTCCCAATAGTCTTTTGAAGGGTCTATTGATTCCTCCCCACAGAGCTTCCTCGCAGGAATCTGATGCGAAAACATTCGTATATCGTCCTTCTCAAGCCATCTAATAGCTTGACACCCGATCTCCTTTCTCTTAAATACTGTCTTAAACCCCTCAACCTTCTCAAGATATGCCATGCTTAAGCCATACATCTCACTGTAACTCGTTAAAAAAACAACTATGTCATAGGATCGTTTATCGCTACCTGAGTTTCTTTGGTCTGTACCCAATGCCTCTTCATTATAAAGAGCCCACACAGACCCCTTTTGGGGAAAAATTCTATAAACTTCCCTTGCTGCTCTTTCACAATCCACAACATGAGAAAAGAAATTCACTGAATCTATAACAGTCTTCTTAGCAACCTTAAACCTCCCACAGGATACATGAAACCCCAATTTCTCCCAAAAAATCAACCCTTCGTCTCCATTGTCCTGAAGATCCAACCAACTCATTTTCAACTGAAATGGATGTACTGATACAACTTCATCAATTAAACCATAATGCCTTGGCATTCCATCATCATCGTCGTAAATTGCCCAGATTTGGCCTTTCTTGAAACTCCTCTCCACTCTATCTTTATCAAAATCATAGAAATCCGAATCTTCTACTGCCATTATCTCAAAATCCCCACCATTCCACACCCCTCGCCTCTCCAGTTCTAAACCATCACCCTTTGAAGCCCTGCGTTTCTGAATTTCTAAGCCCCCACCGTTTTTAGTTCTGCTGCGGTTCTCTTTCACTTTCCCCTGCGCCTCTTTCTCTTTCACCTCCTTCCTCTTGTTCTTCTCTTTCACCTCCTTCCTCTTGTTCTTCTCTTTCTCTTGTTCCTCCTTTAATTTCTCCTTCTTCTTCTCCTCCTGCGCCTTTCTCTTCGCTTCTATTTGAATTTCCGCCAAAGTCATTTCTCTCCTTACGTCCGACCTCTCCAAAACCTCATTAACACTGCTCGTTTTCCTCTTTGAACCCACGGTTCTTGGTTTCCGAACATTTTTTGTATTCAAATCCGCAGTAGTATCAGATTCACCAGCGGTATTTTCAACATTACTGCTCACCATTTTCTGAACAGACCGCACATTTCGCAACCTCCTCCCGGTCTCCTTACTCACCATACTCACCAAAGCCTCGTCGTTTTGATTCTCCACCTCCATAGCCAAGAAGCTCTTCTTACAGCTAGGGCACACCAAATTCTGCCCGATGTACTTCCTCTCGAACTGATGCAACAACCTGCACTTCGAACACGCCGTCCAAAACGTCTCCGCCGCACCACCACCGCCATCTCCGTCGGCAGCAGCAGCAGACTGCATCGCGACACGAAGCTTGAGGTCATACTCCTTCCGGCGAACCTTATCGGATAGGCACCGAAAGGCTTCGCCAACGAGTTTGAAGGCCTCCTCGGAGGCAACGTAGGGGTTCTTATCGGGATGAAGAACAAGCGCAAGCTTCTTGTACTGCTTCTTGATAGAGTTAATATGAGAGAAGGGCTTGACCTGCAGGATCTTGTACCAGTCCGGCGAGTCGCCGGCGGCGGAGAACTTCCGGCCGACTTTTAGGATCTTGAAGGCGGTGATCATCTCGGAGACACCGTCTAGGTCGGGAGAGAGGCGCAGTGCCCTCCTGGCGTATTTTAGCGCGGATTTGAGCTTCGATTCCTTGTACTTTTCCTCTGCTAAGGCTTTCATCGCTAGGGCTTCCTCTCCCTCCATTTCTCTGGAACTTGGAAGGAATGTGGAGACGAAAGGTCGGTTAAGGCCTAAGGGACATTATATATAGTCCGAAACGTTTCGGACCATAAAGCCTTGTTTGGAGTTTTGACTTTTTGTTTCAAAATAATACATTTTTTATAAAAAAACTAATCTAACATGTTTTTTAAAATAATATCCAAACTAATGATTAAAATCATAATTAATTACTATGATTTTAACTTCAAGCTTACAACTGTAACTACTTTGAATTTATTTTTTGATAAATTGGTTTAAAATTGACAAACTCATAATTTATTTGCAAATATAACATCAAAAATGTTATATTTTGGGACAAAAATGTACCTAAAAATGTAAAGATAAATCCTCGAACTAAATGCCCATAATCATTTTCTCCGATCCCCATGCCCAAGGGCATTTTTGTCTAAAAATATAGTATTAGTTAATGTTTATTCTTTGTCTTGTCTAAATTCCCAGCATCTCTTATAAATCTAAATTAGCTAATTGATTTATTGATTACCATTTATACCGAACATGTCATTATTGACAATATAGTGTTTTAAAGTTATTTAATAAGGATTAGTAAAAAGAATAAGTGAATTGATTTAATACTTCTTGAACATTCAGGTTTTTATTTAATTTTGACGATTAATTAAGAAATTTATTACCTTGTATTTATTGATTGTTTTAAAAAAAGGTTGACTTTTTGCATTCTCGGTTCTCTTGAGTTTTCATTTGAAGTAAATAATTTGAAATGATCTAATACCGTTATTGAAGTTTGAAGCTCCTCGTGATTTACTGATCACTACATAATTTATCGAGCAATCTCCGATATCATCTCAAATTTTCAAATTAACATAGAAATAAGTTAAGTTTTACTATTTCAATGACTATGAACATAACTTTCTAGAGTTCAGGAATAAATTAATGATAATACTTTGATTATTTCATTTGGTTCAAAAATGATTTATTTTTTGCATCATGATGTATTTCATTAAAATTTAGGTTGTGTTTTATGCAAAATGAAAAATCATGTTATAAAAATAAAATTCATGAAAACTACTATATTTAAAAGATTAAGCTTTTTTGATCAAAATTTAAATGCAAAAGTCATTAAACTAATTTTCCCTAATAATAATATTTAGATATCTAAAAAAGGCAAGAAAAATAAATAAATATTAAACCAAACTTAGGCAAAAGAAAATGTTTGCCTTCAAGAAATCAAACCATTGAACAGTCCAAGCCTTTAAAGCCTTATTTTCTCCATAGTTTATCAAATATAACTGAAGATGATAGTAATAAGATCACTCCCTCCCTCATATGACTTCCCCCAGAAAATAATTAAGCTTGTTCAACAAATGTTTAAAGTTCTGTACAGAAAATTAGATTTTTCACAAGCAATTAGCCTTTATATATGAAAGAACCCAACTCTAGAGTTTTGTCCCAAAAGAACACATTTAAAATAAAAATACCTTTTTAGTTATTGCAGCCCAAATTAATACGGTTTTGGGCACTAATTTTTACATTATTTTCAAGAAACGTATTGTCGGTATATATATATATATATATATATATATATATATATATATATATATATATATATATATATATGGTTTTAAATGATTATTTTGGGACAAAACTCAGTTTAGCTGTCATGATAACTGCTTGCCTTGTGGAACTTTTGTATGCATACAAATATGAAGAAAGTACTTGGATTCATCAGGTTCTAACGACCCAAGAGAAAGGTATCTCCATTTTTGGTTCAATACCTTGATGCGAACCAGCTTCAAACTTGGTTTCGCTTCATCGACAGGCAGCAACCATTCCCCGGTTTCGCCGCCTTCCTGATCGACCGGGGTTCTTTTCATCGCTCAAGGATCTTCTTCGTGTTTCACTCTGATGTTTCATCAGTGATTAGTGTTTTCTCCTAAGAATAGCTCAGAAGAAGAGCTTTCACCGCTGGCCACAGAAGAGATCGGCCTGCAGTCCCAGAAACAGAGCATGGTCAATCTACAAACCAGGCCAATGTCAACATTTGACATCCTAGACAACTATGTTCCTGGATAGGGGCGGATCTACGTGTAGTTATGAGATGTCAACCGACACCCAAAAAATAAACCCAAAAAAAAAGTCATTTTCTTTTGGGCCCTTTTAAAAAAAAAATTATCTGTATGATGAGATGTATCTCTTTTAAGTATGACTTTCAAATGAAACTCAACCGGAAAGATAGGTATTATCAGTAAACCTACTCAACACAAAGGAAATGAGTAACTAATTTTATTTTTAGATCGGTAAAGACAAAGCAAATATTATTAAAAAATAGAAACTCGGTTTCCCAAGGTATACAGGAAGAAACCCAGCCAATAACAAAGAGAAGCTGCAAAAAAGCACCTATCAACCCAACAAAATTCCTACAAAGAATCCTCCCCCAAATCCAAAAAACCAACCTAAAAAGAAAACAAGCTTATAAAGAAATGCTTTAGCCTGGGATAGGAGAAGGGCATATCTTCAAAGACTATATGATTTCTCTTCATCCAAATTGCCTGGATGAGACAAAGGGGCACTGTCATCCAGATTTTATCTTTACCTTACGGAAATTCAGCCCACTCCAAAGAAGGTCCTAAACCGCAGCGGCAGACCCAACATGTTTAGACAGATGAGGCCCTCCCAAAGACTCCACACCGAAGGGTAGTGAATCAAGAGATGGTTCAAATTTTCCTCAGCTTTGCTGTACAAAGGGCATCTACTAGCCCGCTGAAAACCCCTTTTCTTTAGATGCTCTGTTGTGAGGATTTTCTCCCACCAAATTTCCCAAGGAAAAAAACTCACTTTTGGAGCATCAAATTGTTCCATAGCAATTTCCAATGGGCTATCCTGTCAGAAACACCTTCTAGAATAGTGACATTGGCCCGAACAGTGTAGCGACCATTTAAATCCCCTTTCCAAAAAACTAATTAATACATTATGATATTCTAATGGTTTCAAATCGATCCCATTTGCAAGATATTCTATTCCCCACTTACAAAGTGACTGGTCATCTACAGTAATGTGTGTGTGTGTATATATATATATATATGATGGGTAAATACAAAGAGTATATTAATAACAAAAAGAATAGGCACCCAAAGCCAAAGGTTGCATGAAAGTATACATGAGGTATACAAAGAGGAGCCAAAGAAAGGAACCTGATCTTCTCCAGTAATATGGTTGGTAGTTGTTGAGGAATGCAAATTTTCTCAAGTTTTCCACCTTAATCTAAGAAAATGGGGAGAGAAATCTTTACCATTTTTCCTTCTTTTCTTAGTTTTTTTTTTCTTCACCTTTTTCCACAACATTCAAATATAAGAATATCATTTTCCTTAATATTTTACCCTTTTAGTACTTTCTAGGAACCAAATAGAAACAAAGGGTTCAGATAGTCAAAATCTAAGCCTAATATCAATATAGAAACATATCTCTTCCAAATCTTCCCTCACATCTGATAATGAAACAGTCTGGATAAGCTAGACCAGTTGCACTATCATTTTTTCCTTTTTTTGATATGCCTGTCCAGATGAGTAAACTTAATTCCCAAACAAACAAAGTCTAAAATGAAATAGTAAAATAACTTTTTTTTTTTTTTTTTTTTTTTTTTAAAATCTAAATAAGAAAGCAGCAGAAAACCACTGGGTTTTACTGTAGCTTTAAAACCCTAGCAAGAGAGGTTCCTCAAATCAAACAAGGCATACCTGAGTTTACCTTCTTCTATGCAAATCTCAACAGGTCGGTTTACGTAAGAGATTTGGTCCCAACTATCGATTGGTGGTGCATCCTCTAGATCGTCAAAATCTTTGCTCACACTCCAAACATACAAACGAACTGGAATTCGTCCTGATAAGAACTTAAAAAATAAGACCCAAAAATATGCAACAAAAATGAAGACAAGAACACATACCCCAGAAGTTCCAGTGAAAATAAACAAATACAAATTTCTTTACAAATACATAATTAAGAAGAAACTTTTATAAAGTTTGAAGGTTAAGCCCCAAAACTAGGGCACACACTGAAAAGAAATCTAGTTGAAATGAAGCACTCAAGAATTGGTAGAGCGTGATTGAGTTTTGTCCCATATTTATTTTTTTAAAATACCAATTTAATTCGTTTTTAAAAAAAATGCCCAAACTAGCGCTTAATACCATAGTTGGTGACTATGGTTTTAACTTCAAGCTTAAAACCGTAGTCAACAACTACGGTTTTAACTTCCAAAAATTTAAACCGTAGTGCACAACTATGGTTTTAACATTAAAACCTTGATGAGGACACACTAGTTTAGGCATTTTTTTTCAAAAACGTATTAGATTGGTATTTAAAAAAAAAAAAGTATTATTTTGGGACAAAACTCCATTGATTGACTCCATGGATATTTGGAAAGGGTTGCATGGAGTTGATAGATGAAGGAGTGCTCAACAAGAACAGGTCATGGGGAGCCAAAACTTAGAACAGGTCATGGGGAGCCAAAACTTAGAACAGGTGAGGGTTTATGGAATCTCATTTTTAATAAAAGAGAACCCAGGTAAACCTTGCAACACGTTAAGCTTAAGCAAATAATAACATAGATTTCGTGACATAAATTATTTTTTTAGAGAGGACAATCTTCTTAATAAACGTTACATGGATAAAAGTAGCCATTACATGATACCTAACATTTAAAGTTACAGCTGTACTTCTATCAGATTCATTAAAGTTTTATGAAATGATAAAGATATCGAACAAAATGCTCAACAGCAAGTAATTATGATCTAGTAACTTCACAAAGTGACATAAAAAAATTAAGGTTTATCATACACATTTTTTAAATTTACGGAAGAACTAATGAACATGTTCAGAAAGTAATTTCAAGTTTGCGAAATGTTAGTAAAAAAACAACTAATGCGATGGAGGTAGTTTCCTTGTTCCAGTAGTCATAATCTCAACGAAATTACATAGGAACATCCGCCTGAAAGGTCAAGCAGAGGAGAAAATAAGGGTGTTCTGCTAAAAAATCAGGTTGGGATGTGGAGTTAGAAAGGACCACACAACAAAATGCATAAGTATGCACCATGACATAATGCTAATATATATGCACCACAGCACAATGCTAATATATATTTGCACCTCATGTGCATCATCTTGAATGCTCCCCAAACAGATGGCTCAAGGAAAAAGGCTGGAAGCCAGGTGTACCTTGGCAATGAACACAGCATACAAATATTTAAAAATAAATAAAAAATTGTGTGCATTGGTTTTCTGCTATTTCCTTTCCCACGAATCTCTAAAACCAGTTCATTCGCCTCCTTCCTAGAAGAAGCAGTCAAAGTGGGAAGGATAGGATGAAAAGCAAGGGAACCCTATTTAACATAAAATGGAAGCAAAAAGGTTTCTCCATTTACAAAAGTAAGAGAATATCAGTTACCTGTTTTGACCGTTCCACCAGTATCTGTCTCAATGGTGTTTGTTCGAGATTTTAATAAGTTTGAATTTGGTTTCCCTACATACTGATCTCCAACTGTTTCAAGTTTAAGCTTAGATGAGACACGTTGGTAGGCCTCCATATTACCTGCCATGAAATATGTGTAAAAATGTTAGAATATTATCAGATAGACAAGTACATGAGAAATACCGTATTTAACAACCAAAAGGCAGTCAGATAACCACTCTTTTAACAGGGAAAACCAAAAAGTATTCCTGAATGAAATTCTAAGAGCCTATATGTAAATCAGATTTCCATTGTAGCATTCACATCTTGCTGCATCATGATTCTCAATTCTCCACATGTTGGCATGCCTGCATGCGGGTTGCATCACACAGATACGTATATAAACAAGTATGCAGATGCACACATGCATATAAATAAAGATGTAAGAAATGGAAGTTTAACAACCAAAGCAACATGCTACTCTGGTGTCAAGCTAATTTATGTCAAACCAATCTCAATCCCTCTCTTTTTTTTTTCCTTTTTGGTTTTGCCCCACTTGGACTCGAACATTGTGCCTCCCACCCAACCACTTAGGTCTCTTCAGCCAAGCCTCAAGGGTTAAACCTATCTATTTATTTGTATCTTTTTTATTTAAGAAAAACATTTTGTTAAAATGGGTCGTTCAAGAGAAGTTCCAGTTAAGAAATCCAAAGAGGTACAAAAGCAGTCACTTGCATCATCTGCCTTCCCTGGTTTCATTGATCATCCTCCCAGCTCTAACAAACCCAACACGAAATGAAAACAAAGTCTGCAGATGGACTAGATCTTTACTGACTCAATTAGGTTAGAAAGAAATGATTGTGAAAAAGAATTTTGGTCATGTGGTACTAAAATACCATTTTCCATTGAACTCTGTTGCTCAAACAAGTTCCTCTTTTTATTGCAAAGCTAATAAGATCCATGCAAGATCCCACAAAGGCCTGGTTTTATTTTTGAACTTGATTTGCACTGAATATCCAGAATGTGATTTAGTCTTCCACTTTTTTGAGCTTTAATCAAGCTCTTTTTCCTGTTTGGATCCTGATTCTAATCAACCTTCAGTGGCTAGGTTAGAAATATTTTCAGGTATTTCTATCAACACAAGTTCAAAACTTTAATATAATATTTTGGTAGAAATAGAAGTTCCTGTAATTACAAATCTGTTTAACAATAATTTTCTTTTGACAGCTCACTTAGAAAATTGTAAGTTTATTTCAAGCCATTCTAACTCACTGTCAGGTTACAAGTTCCCTCTTGTCACCATAATTCTGGAAAAGGTTTGTATCTAGGCCAAAATATTGGTACCATCGAGAATAATGGACTCTTGAAGAAATTATTTTTATCTGTTACTCTTTTCGTCTGGGTTCCATTCCCCGAAGGTGACCTCCATTCAATATTTCTTGAACATCTCAAACCATAAAGAGGAAAATTATTCCCAGATTGACACAAAGTTCAATGCTTTAGAAAGGTCAGTGGTGCTTTAAAGAAACTCAAATCAATCACACTAAAACAACTCTTCTTGAACTTGAAAGGCTTATATACTCTCTGTTCACTTAGAATATGAACTGAACACATGAACCAGAGATCCTATTAGCAAGTGAATCAAACCAATTATAGAGAATTTAGCATATCTGCTCTAATGACAAACAATAAATCTCTTATTTCTTCCAGTCTTAAGTTATGACATCACGTATTTAAATCCATGTGTGCAGAACAAAATAAAAATGTATGTGCTCCTAATCAATAAGCAAGCATTCCTTACTAATCACCCAAAAAAAATTAGGAAGATGAAGCATACATACCATTTAACACAGAATGCCAGAGCTCCACCTGATCTGATTGTGACATATTCATAACATTCTTGCAGTTCCCATTGATTATATATGCGCCTGGGTAGACACATGATTAAGTACCGTGAAGAACAATCTTAGAAAGACATTCATGTTGTTCAGTTCCATTTCCAACAGAAGACTAGTCATTCCCTGCCCCTCACCCAGAAGAGGAGGAAAAAAGTCAATAAAATAATAATAAAGGGGAACCAAGGAAAGTAAGCAAAGTGAAGTAAAATGCTAGGCATCTGAGGCAAAGGGATTTCACCACAATCAATTTCAAGTGTTCTATCCTCTAGTGAATAATGCATCTTATTTCATTCCCCTGTAGACCTTTTTCTCCTAGAGATTGGGTTTTTTATCCCTACCCAGTTTAGGCACCATGAGGATTTGAAAAATTGGAAGTGTTGATAGCTAAAGATGCTGCATATATTAATTAAGTAATAGGTAAATATGTGCACGTTTTTTATCACTTTACCATAGCCAAGTTATTGCCCTGTTTTTCACCTTTTGTTTTGAGAACAAAAATCTTGAGCAAAAACAACATAAGAAATCTTATATTATCACCTAACATAGGAAAATTAAAGGGTTTCAATTACTTCGAAGGTTGCCAAGTATCAAGAATACATGTTTAGTAATGTGTGTTGCCAATTATGCAAAAATGCTACTGGTTCTTCCCTCGTGATAAGGAAACATGTTAGCATGTTCTCAAAGTGAATATAGGTCTACCCAGTTATATTAAAAGGCAAATAATAAAATAGCAGTGACAGAAAAAATAAAGGAAAGAAAAGGAAATGGAAAACACACATCGAAATCCATATTAAATGAACTGTATCATCCCTCCATTCACCAATAACAAGGCAACACCCACCAACCAAAAATAAAAACACACACAAAAGAAAAAGACAACTAACCCTTTTCAATGAGTTAATGTTCCACTTAACACTCATCTTCACTTCACATGGAGTCAAAATACTCCGATATCCTCTAAATGTACTCTACAAAGAGAAATTCAAGTACCGAGTGTCAACCCCAACAAAAGTAAAGAGATACATATGATAAAAATGATAGAAATAAAATTTATTCCTCATCAGATAACTATAAAAAGGTCTACAATCTCATCGGTTCACTGAAACCATTCAACCATGATCCTACACCTCACACTCTTTGACCATTATCCAAAGAGGAAAAATGGAATCAGGAAAACTAATCTCTCCCCTCTGGTTGCATTAATTCCATGGGCCCTTCTCATTAAGGCACCGATTAACCCTTTGAGGCCTATACTAGCACTTTAACACCTTCCTCTGTGGATTGTCCCACTCTTTCATATCATCACAGCCATTTCCCACTAGATCACATTGTTTTGTTACTAGAGATACTAAAAGCCCAAACTGTATAACTTGTAGATAAAAAAAAGCCATTCACCAAACACAAGTTTCCTGTCCAACTTGATCTTTCCCTTCCCAGGGAAAGCTTAAATTTTGGCTAGGTTGGTCAGGTATGAATTCAACTTGACCCAAATTATTAAATTGACCAAGAGCCTATACCATGTCATAAGCATTAGCATCTATGGAGCCTAATCAGATGCTTAGAATTTCTATTAACAGCAGCCCCGCCACTCTCTTTTAGTATCAAAAGATCCATACCTCAAATTAGAACATGCTTCCCTTGCCAAGGTAGTCTTGAATATGGGTCTAAAATCATATTTTGTCATTATTTTGGTGGAAAACACTTGACGAATAAACTATTTTGATGATTTGAAGATAAATTTTTGTCAGCATAAGCAAATTTGCTTCTAATAAAGGAAATTTGAAGAACATAATTTTTGCTAAAATCAGAAAATGAACTTGTAACAGTGAAATGACAGCCCAAATAAAGCTTAAAACTGTAAATTATCAATGTTATTAACTTCAAAAGAGATTATTACAAACCTTTTTCAAATTGATCAATGCAGGTGTTTTGATGGTTTGAAGAAATTTGTGTTACTGTCAACAAATCAATCTCAAATAGAAAACGAGGGAAGGAATGAATTTTGAAATGATAGCGAGATCAAAACTTAGATCCATTCAATGTTTTGATGGTTTGAAGATAATTTTTGAAAACATCAGCAAAATCAACTTCAAACAGAGAAAACGAAGGAAGACAAATTCTTGTTACCATCAGCAAACTAACCCCTAATAGAAGAAAAAATCACTGATCCAAAGCTTGAAGTTGCAAATAATCAATGCTCTGGAAGAGATTCTGCAACCCTTTTTCAATTTGCATCTATTCAACTATATTGGTGTGCTTTGAAAGGTAATTTTTAAGTTGTAATCAGCAACCAACTTCTCAGAAAAAAATTAAAGTTCAGGGTTTGTTTATAAATTAGATTTACCCTGGCAATTTTTTTTAGTGGAATTGGTTTATTGAGAATTGTTTCTAGAAACAATGGTTTTTTAGAACAAATTTGACATTTTTTTCACATGTTCTTTATAGGGTGTTCTAAGGAGGACTAAAAACATGAAGAATAGACCCAAGTATTTTTGCATTGTACATAAATATACAATGTTCTTGGAAGAGTGGAATCTACAAACTGTTTTTCATTTCAATAGTTAATTAGACTTTTGCTTCAATAACTTTTTTTCCTTTTTTCTTCTGTTGATGGGGAAATAGAAACAACATATTATCAATACCTAGAATAAGCACACTCCAGTATGCAAGCCATATGCAATGGACACTAAAAGGAAAAACACATAAGAAAGGGCAACAAAACAAAACACCCCTTCAGGAAGGTCCTAACCAATCTATAATCTAATATGGTTGGGGTACCCTCATCTATGTAAAACTTTAACCTACAACAAAACATTACAAAGAAATATGAGTTTTAGCGCTTAAGCAGACATTTCTTTGCTTTCAAATGATCTCTAGTTCTTCCTTCCATAATGTTCAAAATACACACAACCCTCCAAGTGTTTCATTCTTTGCCCATAAACGAGCCATACACTATCAAACAGTTTCTCCTACCAAACCTGTCTTCACCTACATAATTCCAAACAAGAAAAATACCAAATTTCGAAAAAACCGTAGCTGAAAAGTACCAAGTTCCACGGAAAGGAAACTATTGGCTCTTTCATCCTTCTTAAAAGGTCACTGGCTCATCTCCTTTAAACCAATCCAAAGTTAAATTCCTTCCCAAAAGCTTACCATGCCAAAAAATACTCAAGTTCCAATTAGCCTCTAACACAATGCAAAGGATGTAGCAATGCACATGGGGCTCATTAACCCTAATCTTAGGTTTAGGAGAGGTATTTTCCAGTCCAATTAAAGAACCATAACCTCAACACAAACCCCAAGGATAGGGAGACAGACTGTAGTGGATATAGCAAAATATATATATATATATATATATGTGTGTGTGTGTGTGTGTGTGTCAATTCGCTATTAAAGAATTAAATTCATGAAAATAGCATGACATTAAATAATATATACCACTAAATTTCCAAGGTCTTTCTTGCTCAGCACATAGAAGATCGAAAAGAACTCCTGTTGGTATATACCTGTAAGAAGAATGACTAACCTCAGTCAATAATTTTCATCCCAAAGCAATGAAACAACAGCAACTTGTACAGTTTTACATAAAACAGTATTTTAATCATCTAAACGTTATATGCAAAAGCCAACAGAGAGGCATTACAGCTCATTTCTCACTACTAAGCCACCAAAATTTGAGTTTGAAAGATGATGATGTCGCTGTGAGTTGGAATTGCACGGACATCACTGTGAAGGTCTTGATGAGTGAGATGAAGTTATCAATAGTGTTCCAATGCACACCAATGGTAGCTTATTACTATTAACATCTTTGCAATAAATGTCTGAAGTTTAAGTCAGCCACAGATATCTATGCCCATATATAACAGTTGGCTATGTGCCACTGCCAAAAGTTAAAGATAAAGAAACTTGACATAACAGCATAATTAGTTGGGCATTGTAAGGAACCTGAGTGACAAGATCATAGTTAGAGCCTACTTCAAGATTCCATCACCATACCAAATAGGACTCTAAAGTCATTTACTTTAAGAATGTAAATCAAAATAATCTCATAATTCATCGAAATTCAAACTCAACAAACATAAGCATGCACATATGACATATCTCATGTCCATGTGTATCAGTGATGATAAATTCAAGCATATATATTTTTAAATTAGAGTCTGTCTAAAAGAATATTTGGTATGTGCCTCCACTTGTATAAGACATAGTTATATATCAACATCTCAATCTCTCCCATAACAAGATTCTAGTCCTAAGAACACTTTTGAGAAGAATTGGCATTCAAATATTGAGTAAACTGGATGGTGGAATATAAATAAGTGAGAGTAAATCTACTAAATAAGCAAGCAACTTACAACTAGTTAATAGGGAGGTATTTCTTCAAAAGATAAACTAGAAGGCATAGAGGGCTAAAGATTTTCTTAAATATAAAGGACACAAGGGCAAGGCAAAAATAAAAGGCTAAGGGGCATAAGCTTATTTAAGCAGGACACAGATGTATGAACAAATTGTGAACTGCAGGGATAAGTGACACAACAAACTGGAAGGCAGATGCAGAGGAAACAAATCCTTTTCTCTCAAATCTTCCAGAGATATGCAAACATAACTCGCAACATTTCAAGTTAACACAAAGACTATAATAATAGAAATAATGTGGATGAAAAAATCACAGAAGAATGAATCTCATGAGGAAGGTGGGTCAACCTATTATCATATTAGAAATGATGTGGAACATGTAGTAAAGCCCTTGCAGCTCAATTGGTTTTCCAGTAACTACCAATGTAATGCATACCAATCCGATTTTTTTTTATGAGTAAAAGGCAAAATATAAATGCATACCAATCTGAATTTATGGAAGATTGTATACATAGTAGAAGGATCGATCATATCTGAGTTCATTTAATTAAACAATCATATGTTCCTTAGTCATTATGCCGCTAGACAACTATGGAAAACATTATTATTTGTCCAACAGCTTGAGTGCTCAACCATCAAAATGGACTACCAAAGAGCATGAGAAAATAAAAGTAAATTATTTGGGCTCTCCATTTGATGAATTTAACTCAGCACTAATTGTTCTCTAAGAGGCTTCCAAAAGGAAGAATACTAAAGGAAATGTCACCAATCTACACACAGAAATTTATAATTTTTGCAATTTGAACAATAAAATTCGGATTTGCCTCAAGTTTCAACTGTAAGTATACAGACAAGTGGGTTTTAGATTATTGAATTACAAAATAGACAAACATAACGAAAAATAAAATAAAATAAAAAGAAGAAGAAGAAGAAGAAAAGGAGGAAACAGACGGGTTTTGCTCCTAACGAACAATCCAAGTTTTTTTTCTTTTCATTTTTAACTCTCTTTGGTTAACCTTCAGAGTTCTGTCGTCCAGAACTATCCTACTGCCAGAAAACCAATATTTCCATGTTGGGTCATTTCTTTAAGGGTCAACAGTGCATTTTTACATCTTATGGAGCTACAATTCTTTTGTGTAAGAGGTGGTGCATAGGAATGCCATGTATCAATACAATATGTATGAAGAAAAATACATCATACCATTTGAGTGGCAAACCTTTATACTCAAACCAAATAGTATCTACACCAGGTGGAAGAGTGCTACTGAAGTGTGGCTTGAGAAGAGGAAGTAACAAAGGCAAGTACCCCATCCGAGGTGCTAAGACCTTAACCAAAAAAAAGTCAATATAAGCAACTGATAAAAAATTAACATGGAAACTAAGAAACCGATTTCAGAATTCAGGGTCAGTTGAAATAGATTATGAACTCTTTTTCCCTATTACCACATTCAATTTCACTTAAAGGTAATGACTTTAACATGGTATATAATACCATGGATCATTTTTGTTTCCACCAACATCAGTTTTTGCATGTAATCAGAGCTTTTGATAGTATTGCCTCTGAATTAAGTTATAATAAAAAGTATTAAACATTAGTACATACTTTAAACTCATTCTTGAAGAAAAACAAATAAACAAAATTGTAGAGAGTAAAGCACAAAAATATTTGAAAATCACTTGCTTGCTTTCTCCAATTTCCTCATAATTCATCTTATGGGTATGTTTTCAACCTGGAAAGTACTTGGGAAAGGATAAAAAATGCTAAGGAAATTTATTTTCTCATGCTTGATTCCTAGGTGGAAAATATAAAAGAAAATAAAATATAATCAAAATTTTACATGTTTTTTAATTTCTTAGTCCTTATATAATATAGAAACAAATAAAATGAGTTTGAATAAAACATATAGAATTAACTATTAAAGTTAAACTTATTTTACATATTCCTCCAAATTCTATTTTTCCATTTTTTCTCGTTATTTTCTTTCCTTAAGATTCTCTCCGGGTTCCAAATCTGAGTCTAGGAGCTTAGTTTGTCGAGGCTGCAGATTAAAAGATCAAACTATGCTTCAAATTAAAATAGTCTGTCTCCACTTGAAGAAATAAATAATTTTCTGAAGATTCAATGAAATTTTTGACGGATACTGTACTGAAATCGGAGAGAGGAGTAGAGAGAAGAGTTATCGAGGCTGCGGATCAAAATGTCAAACTATGCTTCGAAATTCAAAATTAGTCTATCTCCAATTTGAAGAAAGAACAATAATTGTCAGAAGATTCAATGAAAATTTAACATATACTGTACTGAAATCAGAGAGAGAGAGAGAAATATATAGAGATGAGTAATCGAGGCTACGGATCAAAATATCAAACTATGCTTCAAAATTCAAAAATAGTCTATCTCCAATTTGAAGAAAGAACAAGAATTGTCTGAATATTCAATGAAATTTTGACAGATACTGCACTGAATCACTGAATCGAGAAAGATAGACAAGAAAGAGGAATTAAAACTTACAAAGCAGGAGAAGGATGAGGAAGAGTGGTGATTCTTTGAATCGTGGAGATGAATCTGGAGATAGAATAGCACCTTCCCACAAATACTTTTGTGCTTCACTGCCCATAGCCCCCACATCCATCTCTCCACTCTTCTTCTTCCCTCTTGCTCTCGATCTTTCCCGCTGGTACTAGGTTTTTTCAAGCTAATTAGTTATGGGAGGGACTTCTTTTTTTTTTTTTTTTTTTTTTTAAACAATTATGATTAATATTCTATACAAAATTATTTTTTTAAAGGATATTATATTCCTTAAACATGATTTAAGAGAAAAATATGTTTATTTATTCAAACTATAAATATACCGATATAAACATATAATTAAAAATCATAAATGACAAATAAAGATTGCAGCACAGACACTAATTTAGTTTTAAACTCCAGACATTCGATAGTCAGTTTATATAAAGACTTAAACCCTACCAACTTAATTGTAGTGATAAGCGCCGGATCAAATCGATAAAATTAAAAACATTACTAATTTTGACTCACCGGCCAGGGTTAGGGTCATGTGGTTAGCACATTTTCACTCGAAAAACGGGCACCAAACTTTACCTAGTCCGATTTTTCGACCGACCTATCGTCGATATTGACCCAACCAACCTGGGCTTACCTAAATACCACTTCTAGTTGAGCTATATCTGATACTACCATCAGAATCATCCTTATTTTTTCTCTATCATGCTTTTTTTTTAGTTTTTTTTTTTTTCTTAAATCCCGCTTATACACCTCTTTTCATATTTTTATTTCAATAAAGTTCATTTATTCATATAATTTTTTTTTTTCTACGATGAACCATTGGCCTTGGTACATACGCTGATCGCTATTGCTTTTTATGCGCGCATAGGGTTTGGCTTATCATCTCGCGATGCATTTGGTCATGGCCGCCTTAATACGACGCTTTGGTTACCGCTGCCGATAACGTTTATTTACGCTAAGGACAGACGGCAAGTATGATAACAAAATCAATTATCGTTAATATCGCATAATTCTGAATCGTATATTATAACATTACGATAAGAATATAAATACGTAGCCTAAACTATTAAATGTATAGTCAATTTTAAAAAATATCATTAAACGTGAGCATGCTGAAATGATTCAAAGATATTATTAACTTATATGTTGTTCATCCTTTATTTTTTTAGCGCTTGATTATATGTTTCACCAAAAGTTATTCTGTTGGGCATTTCAATCAATCAAATTTTTGACCCAAAAAAATATTTTGATAATTTTTTTTCCATATATATGATTGAAAATCAAAGAATAACCATCAAGTTATGTAAAAAGTTTTAATTATTCATAATTGATAATTTTATTAAAAATATTTGTAAACTTGCCTTTATTAACCACACAATTCAATACTGCTTTACAAATTATTGCATCTAATTTTTCTGATTTTACCACTAAAACTTAATAAATTTGTTTGACAATAATGTCAATGTTCTTTAGTTGATTAAGGTATTAATATAAATTAAAATAACAAATATAATAGGAGATTATATAAAATTTGATAATTTATTTAGAAATTTGGTTTTAGAAATACATTAACTCATAGTTATAATAAGAAACAAAAAATGAATGAGACATATTATAAAGAGTTTTATGGTTTTATTAAGAAAAATCCAACATAGCATTTTTTATGCTCAAAATGAGCGATAAATGTTTATTTAATATAATTAAGGGGTCTCGAGTTTAAATCATAATGGAGACAGTTACTGTAACTAAGGGTTGGTTTGTTTTCTGTTTATATTATAAACATTTTATATAAATATGAAAAATGATTATATTAGTGTTTTTAACATATAGTATAAAATGCATGAGTATAACAAAAATTACAAAATGACATTTATATTTAATTATAAAAATATGATATCTTAATAAATAAAATATTTGATTCCGAAGATATATAAATACAAACACAAATTTATATTAATAAAACCTAAAATAGCTATTTTCATGATTATCAAAAATTTTAAAATATTGAATCAATGAATAAACATATAAAATATTTGTATTACTAAAAATCTAAAATAATTAATTTCAAAACATTCACAAAAAAAGTTTGAATTTGAATAAACATATGTATTAATAAAAACCTAAATAATTATTTATATGATTATAACAAATATTTACAAAAAATGTTGAATAAATTTTTTTTTTTAGTATCTTAAACTATTTTGTTCAATAATAAGAAGAACAAAAATATATCATATACAATTTAAAAAAAAAAAAACATCTGTCTTATCCATTATTAAAAACATTGGTCTTATCCTCATTTAAAAATAATTAGATATTTTATAAAAATATAATTAGATTTTTAAAAGGATTATAATTTGTATTATAGGAATATTAAAATTATTTGTTCAAAAAGTGTTTTAAAATAATGGCTATGATGTGTTTACGTAAAAAAATTATGAAAAGTAAAAATAGTAAGCTGTTTTCATATAAACTCCAACCTTAGACTTTGTAATCATTTTATAAAAAATTATATATTCTCTGAAATCATATAATTAATATATCTTTTAAATATTATTTTAATGAACTGATTAAAAAAAATCTAATTACACTTTGGAATTTAATAATTTAGGAAAAAAAAAAAAAAAAAGATGTAAAAGAGACAAGCTACCAATCATCATCGCCAGTCGGAGTAAGGAGAGAAGCAGATGGGGGAATTTTGACATGTGCAAAAGACCGTTTTAGCCTTCGCATTCTTCCATTTTCTATCCATGGAAGAGCCCTCTTCCCCCCCTATTTTGCCCTAATATCTTCGCAGATTTGGTCCTTCCAGAGCTTCATCGACCCGTTCTCCTTGTCACGACAAGCTTAGTCTACCTTGTTTTCTGTTCTATTTCTTATCTGCACTTCTTGCCGATTGATTTCAGCTGTATTTTTGGTAATTCCAACTGCTCATCAGTTTTTAGTTATAATCTTAGAAGTTAATTTTCCTGGAATTTTGATCCTCGGGATCAGGTTTTTGTTCTCATTGAATTTTATCTTCGTTAAGAAAGAAGGAATTTTTATGCTCTTAATTTTTTAGGGGTTTTTTTTTTCATGCATGTTTTTTAACATAAAAGGAAAGTGTTTTTTTTTTTTTTTACCAATTTGTTTGGGTGCAGAGAAAACATGGAAAGCGAAGATAATTGGAAAATTGGATTTAGACTGTTGATGGTTGGATCTGGGAGAACAAAAGCTTGTTGTGGTACTACTGTTTGGGTGCATTGAATACCTTTATTTTATTTTTCTATTTGGTTTGCTATAAATTTAAGGAATGAGAAGGAAATTTGAATTTTATGTTTTTGTTTATTTGCTGTTATTTATTCTTTGAAAGAACATGTCTGGAAAGCAGGTCAACTGGATTTTGGTAGACTTTATAGTTGTGGAGGTTTTTGTCGAAAATATGAGATTAAAAAAGTTTGTTTGCTTATTTTTTTTTTAATTTTAATTTCATGGCTGCTGAGCAGAGCATTTTGGGAACACCGGACTCTCTTGATGCATATGAGTCCAAATTATATCATGCATTCGGTTTCCCTGCCAACAAAAACTCAGGGTGATTTCATTTGTTTAATGGAAGCTGGTGCTTGTATTGCAGAATGGTTTGAGAAAGTTGTGGAAGGTAGGGTCATTTTGAAAAATGGGCAGTAGTGAGATGGATAAGGCTGGGAAGGAGAAGGAATCGAAGACACCGCCTGCTACTACACAGGTTTGCTTGTGTATTTTTTCATTATTGAATAGTTCTCACTGGTGATTTAATTCAGGCTATCGCCATATGGAACATATTTTAAAGTGGTTTATTTTGTAGATGGTTTTTCAGGAGCAGTCTTCAACCACGAGTGTTGGGACAGCTACATCCTGATTGGTCAGGGATTTCAGGTTCCTCTCAGTCAAACTTAAAAGCTTTTTACTTTGGGCTTTCTGGTTGTTTCTTTCTTTGCTGTCTTCTAATTGTTTATGTGGTTTGACTTTTTTACTTTTTAAAAATTTTATTTTAGGTATATTCTCCCATACTTCCACATGGGTTCTTGACGTCAAGTCCCCAAGCTCACCCCTTACATGTGGGGTGTCTTGTGTACCTTTCTTATATGGTTTCTCATTTGAAATTGAAAATGTTGATTTGGGATTTCTTGGAGGAGACATTTATGGAATTGTATCGGTCTGCTCAAACTGATTAAACTACTTGACATTCTGGTATTGATATTTGATCTGAGGTGCAAATTAGCTAGTCTAGATTGAGAGTTGTGCTGTTTAATTGTTCTCGCGAAGAACATCTGATTTATGAGGAGTTATTGAGTTTTCTAACTGACATAGTTCACTATGTTAAGTTAGAACAATGTTCTCTCTCTCTCTCTCTCTCTCTCTTTCTCTCCCCACCCTCCTTTGCATCTGTTGTATAAATTTAGCAACAGGTTATTGAAGTGAATTGGGGACAAGAAGGATCAACTGACTGGAAAATTTTACACCAATGAAGCTAGAAGCAAAAACCGAGGGCATAAAACTGTAGAAAAGAGTTTAACTGTGGGGAACTCCCACTCCTACAATCTATTTTCTCTCACCATATCCCCATTAGAACTGTCAAATTTCCTCGTTGCTAAACTGTAACTGTGGCCTTGTGGGTATCTTTTAGTTGGCGGTCAAATGGTCCATGTTCTTTGATATATTTTATAGAATGATTGTGCTCCATGTCCATGACTAGCTTATTGTAGCTTGAATCTTTTGAGTCTCCCTTGTATACTTCTAGTGTAATGTATTCGGCACTCTTGATTGGTGCTTTTCTCACATTTATATATGCTTATTTGCTTATCAAAAAAAAAAATTTCAGCTTATGGCTTGTGAAACATCAAGTGTGAGATGACAGCTTAAGTAGATTTCAGATATTGGAACCAGGATGACCATGCTGCATGTGTTTGATCATTATTTTTTCATAAGAAAACATAAAAGTAATATTGTCTAGAAGTAGAAAAGAAGCTTTAGCACTTGTAGCTTGGAATGTTGACAATCTTAATGAGATAAGGCACCATAAACTCTCCTAAGCAGACCAAGGAGGGAGGCTTGTGGAGAAAAAACAGAGGAGGCATAGAAGGCTGTCCATGCGCAAGGAGAGAAATGGTGTCATTTTGAAAATCGACAACAGCAATGCCCATGTACTCCACCATTGTGCACTAGAAGGTCCATGGATGTAAATGCCATGTCTCCTACATCTAGTTAATTGGTTTACGTAATGGGAGAGACCTTTTTGTTTCTTCCTCATTTTTTCCCCATTTGATGTCCTTGTGCTTGCATATTTTGGTGTGCTTCATGATTGGCTCTATTAGTATAATTTTGGTTTGCTCTATTTAAAAAATTAGAGAAGGTACCATATGGTCTTCAGATATTTTCATATTTCCTTCTCAATAAGTTTTGGTTTTTGTAATGATTATATATCTAGAAAGTGGGTTTGGGAAAGGGAGAGTGATTGAAGACGTGGGTTTTATACTGATATATAATTGAAATGACATGGCAAAGGTGTAGAAAATTTTATTTAAAATTTTTTCTCTCGTGTGATATAATCTTCTGGGTGGTGGTTGGTTCAGTGCTTCACTTTGTCTTTTTGCAGCACCTATTTTTTTGTTCTGTAATCTAATGTTTTGTTTGATAGTCTGCACAGTTTATTTATTTATTTATTTTTTGTTTGCTTGCAGCATCTAATACTCCATATGGTAAATTCTTACCACATCTATATGTTATGTATCCCCCGGGTGGCTTATACGCTCACCCATCTATTCCTCCGGTATTTTCTTTTGGAGCATGCTTTAGTTCCTGTGATAGTATTGTCATTGTGTCCTTGTTCTGCATTCCGCTATCTAAAATACTCCATGTTTTATTTTTTAACAGGGATCTTATCCTTTCAGTCCTTTTGCCATGCCTTCTCCAAATGGCATTGCTGAGGTCTCTGTGAGTTAATTAAGTCACTATATTTTATAGTCTGCGTGAGTTCACATCTTCTTATTCATATGGACCTGTAGAATAACTCATAAGTTCTCGTTTAGGGAAATACTCCTGGAAGCATGGAAGCAGATGGTAAATCATCTGAGGGTAAGGAAAAATTGCCCATCAAAAGATCAAAAGGAAGTTTGGGCAGTTTGAATATGCTTACAGGCAAGAATAATGAACTTGGTAAAACATCAGGAGCATCTGCTAACGGAGTGTATTCTAAAAGGTGCGTTGGCTGTATATAGCAGATGCATATCGTAGTTGTATGATTTTGTAGTTGGTCCTTGCCTAGTGCCTGGTTTAACTGAGTAGGTTTTTTGCCTCTTACTTTCATGGCTCAAGTGGCCTGTTTTTGTACACAATTTTAACTTAACTAGCTTCTCTTTGTAGAGTGTTTCTTCCCTTCATCTTTTAGTTAGCATTTTTTTGGCAATAGCAAGGCCCTGTTGTTTCCACCAAATCATGTTAATGCTGACTAATGCTGCTGATATTGGAATGAACTTGACATGCAGTGCTGAGAGTGCTAGTGAAGGTTCAAGCTGAAGGGAGTGATGCAAATTCTCAGAGTGTAAGTATAATAGAGCTGAGTTTGTCTAGTATGAGATTGATAATTTTTATGGGATTGGTCTGAATGTGGTAGGTATACATGCTCTTTTACAAAGCCATTTTATTGATGGAATTTCAATTTCATGAAACTGTGTGATCCGTCTTACTGTCTTGGTGCATGATTTTTTCCTGACCTGTTATACATGAGTGTTGATTTTTTAATGCAAACCATATATATGTAAGCTTTCCTTTGCTTATTGACAACATAAAATACACACCCACACCGATAAAAAAAACTTAAAATACACAACCATATTTTTTCATAAGTAAAAATACACACCCATATGCTCACACTTCCTGCTCTGTTGTATAAGAATGTGTACCTTTGTTTATGAACTACATATGTAAGCTTTCCATTGTTGATATGACACTTAAAATACACATGCTCACACTATACAACACACACATATACGTGCACCATGCAGCTCCTTGTTACTTTGTTTGTGTGAAATATACATGTAAGCTTTCCGTTGTTCATGTGACACAAACACATACTCATGCACCAATCAGCTCCTTCATGCCCAAGTGTTGTTGATACAGTATTGCTAGCAATTCATGTTTCTAAGACCTTCAAGGGTTTGTTCTTGTATCACCTGACTCTTTGGTATAAATGTTCCTGAATAGAAAAATTACATTTTGGAGATCATGTCTACTATGAGTCTGCCAAGGCTTAGTAGAGTGTTCATTACTTCGTTTATGCTATATTTTCTTTTCTCATCTGAGTATTTCCAGGAATTAGAGGTTTTGGTTGCTGATGATCACTTACAAAGCAGACAGAATGCTTGTATTTGAGTGGTTTTGTTTAAAGTTGTTTTCTTCCTTTTTTTTTTTCTTTTCCCCTTTTGAGTTGGATGAAGGCCTTGAGGGAGGTATATGCATGGCCTGGTTAAATGGGGGAAAAGCCCCCAGCTTGTTACTGCTAAGTGACCCTTAGATCACCTGGATAATGAGGATCTTCATTGTAAATGTTGTGATTTGTGTTACGTGCCTAGTAAAGTCTAATGAGCTCATACTGGTTGCCTTGGTTTAGTTTAGCAAAGATTTGATGGCGTCTTTATAAGACATTGCACATGCTAATAAAGGCAAACATGACTGAGTACTTATCTTAATGTTTAATGAACTGTTTAATTAGTGTGCTTTAAAACATAGACCGTGTGTTTACCGCTTAACTATGGATTTAATAATACGGTTGAGTATTTTTTAACTTTACCATGGTATAACAATGGTTGTTACCAGCTTACCTTGTATACAATATAGACTGCTGGGTTTACTTGAGCAATTTTTTGCACCATGAACCATCAATGATAACATTCCAAACTTAGTTACAAGCTATAAAAGATTATGAAGTTTCTCATTATAGGTTCCAAAAGGTCTCAAAAAATATGCCACAAATAGTTAATGAGGTTGATATTTAGATTTTTATAAAGTTTAAATACATGAACTTAATATTCAAAATATTTCAGAAATAGAAGTGCAGTCTTAAGGAGAAATTGATCATTGATTGAGATTGGCCTCAGCAGCATCTAGCTTGAATATGCTTTCTGCGAATATAAGATTCTGGTGGTCTATTGTGTTATAGTTGTTGTGGCTTTTTCAAATAACACAACATTGAAAAAAATTGGAGTGGCGGGCCAGCAATGAACTTTATAAGAAATAAGATCAGCCATGACTTTTCTATTCCCTTCAATAATCCAAATTTCAAAATGTAATCCACCACCACTGTTTTTTCCCCCAATCAGAAGGAAGAAAAAGATACATTACATGACCTTGAAAATAGTGTGTAGGAGGAGGCAAGTGGTTTGTAACTTTGGTTATGCAGAGAAACATCCAGAGAAGCAAAAAAGAAAGTCACAATGCTTAAACAAGATGTTACAGACAAGGTCTTATTTTCTCGACCACCTTTGAATGAAATGAAAAGGAAAAGCTTCGATTCCCTGCAGAACCCATAGACCGCAGGAGGAGAGGCTTATAAAGTTTCTTCAATGTTAACTAGGTAAGAAACAAAATTGCTTTTGAAGATGCGATGCTGTCCATCCAGATGTTAAAAGTCTTCCTTTGTGTATTTCCTTTGGGTCGAGACCAAGATGTGCATTAAAGAGGGTCCTTTGACGCTTGTTGACTTCTTTGAGTGGCTGGGTTCCCAATGATTTGGGTGCCTTTTTTTCAGTTTTCTTCTTCTGTTGTGGGCTTTGGGTTGTTCCTAGGGGCTGTCCACTTCTGGACAGTTTACTTGTTGACTGTTTCTGGGTGTGTTTTGGGGCTGTCTCTGTTTTTTCTTTGGTTTGTTGTGGTTTTCTTTCGGGGTCTTGGTTTGTTCCCTTTTTCTCCTTTTTACCTTTCTTTGAGTCGCCACTTTAGCGGCTCTTCTTTGAATAGATCCAGTTTTCTTTCTACTTATCCATAGTGCTAGTGTGCTACTCCTGACACATATGTTTACCCTGATCCTTAGGATATGCCATACTTGGATAATAACATGGCTTAGTTTTATTAATCTTTCCCTTCCTTTTATTGGAAAAGTTGATCTCCAGCTGACCTAGGGATACCAAACTGAATTCCTCTGCCTCCTACGAAACAAAGCTGCACAACTGGCCTCCTTGAATTTTGATTATTTGCTTTGGTTTACTTTTACCTTTTTTTTAAAGTCTTTTTTGGCTGTTCAGTTTATGTGGCTCCTGTCTTGGTCAGTACTGTATATTGTGGAACACTTGGGGGAAAAAAACAAGTTTGCTGAAGTTTTTATGCCAGCTGTGACATATAACACGAACAATGTTGTTTTTATTGGACTAGCTACTTATTATTCACTTGTATTGCTTGTTTCTTACTTGCTAGGTATTGCAAAATGTGTTGATTTCCTTGATTTTGTGCAGGACTCACAATTGAAGTCTGGATGTAGGCAGGATTCTATGGAAGGTCTGTAGTAAAAATATTGTTTCCAAATTCAGTTACTGCTTTGGTTAATATATTTGATGTTAGCCATAAACTGTTTTTTTGTCTTCATTACAGCTGAAACATCTCAGAATGGCAGCACTTGTCATGCTCCTCAAAATGGAGGACCAAATACTCCTCATGCCATGGTGAACCAAACAATGGCCATCATGCCAATATCAGGACCGCCTGGTGCTCCAGGGGGTGTTCCTGGTCCTACCACAAACTTAAACATTGGAATGGACTACTGGGGTGCTCCAACCCCATCTACTATTCCTGCAATGCGTGGGAAGGTTCCTTCTGCTCCAGTTGCTGGAGGAATTGTTACTGCTGGGTCACGAGATAGCGTTCAATCACAGCTATGGATACAGGTTCTCTCTCTCTCTCTCTCTTTCTTTGTCTATTCCATTAGTTCTTTCAGATTTGGTTCGCTTGGTTTTGCCTTTGATGGTTTGATTTTGACCGGATCTTGTGCAACTCGTCGGCAGGTTTACTGTTTAACACTAGATATTTATCAATATATATTAATACATATCACTGTATGATCCGATGCTGAACTTTATAACAAATCTAGCGGCTTGACTTCAGTCAAGTTGGTATAATTCTTGAATGCAAAACATCAAATTAAAATGGGAAACAGCTCATGCAATTAAATTATAATGACATGTATACTATAAGTTTTCATGTACTGGGTGCACTGTAATGCTGGTTGTAGCATGTTTCTGAATTTGATCAAGGCAAAGACACCTACATAGACACCTATAACCAGTGATTGAAATTTCGGTATATATCGGGCGAGCCAATGACATATCGGATATCGGACCGCCCGACACAATAAACTCCAATTAATTATCGGGACAACGGATATATCGCCGATTTTTTATAAATATCGCGATATTTCAAAATTATACCGAGACTGGGATATATTTTGAAATTTTACCGACATGATACATCAGATTACTACAACAAGCAAGATCAAACCAACTGTACCAAAACTGGCTTGTCGATCTCAACCAGCCACCAGTTTCAAACAGAAGCTCGCTTCTCCCACCAACGAACATTTATTCATTGGTAAGAGGGAAAGATTACTTGAATATAATCTGCATCATCATTAACTTTTTAAGAGTGCCCTTTGAATGTCATATAACCCATGAATTTAAAAACTATTTACATTCAACTAACTATTTAATAATAAATACAAATACTCATTTTCCATACAATGCTATTAAAAAAACAATGTTTATCTTATTTTTTCTGCCATATATTAAAACTAAAAACAACAAAACATACAATGATTTAAAATTTAGATAGTTAAAAAAATTGATAATCTATAATAAAACAATTTGATAGATAGTTATATATATATATATATATATATATATATATATATATATATAATTTTCTGAATAGAAAAAGTCTAATATAAAGTTTAAAACATACATCAATTATATTCATACATACTCTAATATAATCCAATATAATGGTAATTAGTTAATTTACAGATCATGAAACCATGTGTCTGATACATCCATGAAAAATTCCATATTATCCCAAGCTTCTGCACTAGTTCAATAAGGACATCATCATGAACAAATTTTCCTTCTTTAACATATTAATAGATCATAGCTGGTCACAATTCATGTCCCATCTCCACTGTAATGACAAAACCATGTAACTAGATATATCATATATTGGTGTACGCAGTAATACACACACAATATTGTTGTAAAGATTATGAAACAGAAAAACAGGCAATGGGATTATTTAATCTTCTAGTTTATCCAAAGCCAAATTCCAAGTATCTTCATTATTGAATATTCCAATATCCCAAATAATAGTAAATTTCTTAGATTTTCTTTCCTTTCTTTCCGCTTTTACTTTCTTCGTCTTAGTTACGTTATATCTGGATAGGTGGAAGTTGAATGGTAAAAGAAATGATCTTTTCTTTTATATTTTCTTCATCTTTCTTTTCCGAATTATTTTTGTAATTTTCGAAACTATGATCTTCATTTGGCTGTTTTTTTCTTTTGCTTTTATGATGGGTAAACAAGTAATGCATTAAAAGTGTTGAAAAGATAGTGCGCCGAAGTACATAGGGCATATATAGTGGTTGCTAAGAGATGGCTAAAAGAGGAAAGGGAAACAAGAAACCACTCCCTCCCTTAGTGAGTATCCAACCTATCAATAAAAGTCACAAAAGGGCATAAGGGTCTTCAGCTATTTACAAATTGGACTAAGAAAACAAGTAAAAGAGGAGTTCAAGATTTTAGCCTTTGGGTACAGAGCTCATTGTTCTTGATATTTTGCTTTTCTCTCATTCCCAATTGTCTAAAAAAGACACAAAGGGGTACCTGCTTCCCCCCAACATAGTACTAATGCCAACCAAACAAATTCTCTCTTAGAGAGGAAGACATTACCCAAGAAACATGAAAGACAACATAAGCTGCCACAAAAAAAAAAAAAGCTGCCACAAAGCCCTTGCCATGCTTCAATGAAGCAAAAATGCGGTCCTACCTAAGGCTGCCTGGGGGTTTTTCAAGTCCTCTAAAGTGTGGGATGTGGATAAAAGATCTCGAAAAGGATTAGTGCTGTAAAAGAGTTAATATCTTTTAAAGGAATACCTATCCATAAAGATTTGATTTCCTTATCAAAGCCTTCCAGCTTTGATGCATCTTAACTCTCTGTCCTTGTTGATGCGCTTACCTCACTTTGTTTACCCCAATCAATCCATGTGTAGGGGGGGTTAGATTCTTGCATCCATGAGTAGCAAACTCTTCTTCCTTAGAACCAGCCACAGAAACCAGGACCAAGAAAATTATGCCCCGATTCCCAGCCCCTACTCCATTCTACCGTTTTGGCAACATGTTCTCCATATGGATTTGGATAAATAGGGTAACTTTGATGATTACCTCACTCTGAACAGTTATTCCAATTCAGTCTTAGAGGCTTGCATCGATTCCTCCGCCTGCAGATTGCTCATGCCTCAATTCATCTACACCTAGTGGAATCATTCAGAATGATGCTGGCTTTCATATGGCTTTGTTGGCTGCTTCTAACGATCATTGTCAGCAGAAGCAATGACTGCCCAATGGTTACAAAGCTTAGGAAAAATATTCATAAATCATATCGTCCCAAATCTCCACCTTTTTTGCAGTGGCTCTACCAATGATCTTGCCATTGTAAAACTGCTACCACCTATTTTATGATTCTTTACCTTTCAAGAACCCGTGGAGATTCACCTTGCCACTGCCGTTGGAAACCTATAAATCAGCAAAGAAGGGACTTAATAAAACTCCTTGATTTGAGTGAATCTCACATTTCTAAGCTCAATTAAATGTGATCTGCCTGTTCCCTAATTTCTGTGTATTTTTATTTTATTTCAGCAAAACCCACCTCTTTTTCCAAAGAACAAAGCAAGTGATGCTGCTTTGCATCCCACAGCGCTTCCTCAAATCCCAGTATAGAAGGCATAATTCTAGTTCACCCTATGATGAACCAGATTCCTCCATCAATTTCTTCATGCAGCACAAGCATCTTCTTCACCGAGGCACACTTTTTATCCTCTCTTCGTTATTTTCATGAAAATTGAGAACACAAAACTATATTCATACCTGAAGTTACTTCAAACTTAGATTTGGTAATGGGATTGAACATGTGGAGTCTTTTCAGAGTTTCAAAAAGTAAGAAATTTGAATGCACCAACAATTTATTGATGCCTTGTATTTCCTATCGCAGTTAAGAGCCTTTAGTCTTAAATGTACAGAATATATTATAACAAAAAATAAACTCCCAAAAAGAAAACTGTTTATATAGCGAGCACAAAAGAGCCCAAATAAGACAATGTTGATGGATGAATAGATGGTTATAATGTAATTAGTCTTGTCAACTACTGCTAAAATCTGATATATTCTCAACTATTAATTGATGGTTTTAACTAAAAACTTTGCCTCTAGTGTTGTCAACTATAAATAAAACCTGCCACGCTCAAATCATGCATTGAGATGAAAAATGATTAGCCTTAGTGCTTAAACTTGCCTATCAATCTAATCCTTTTTTCAGGGTCTTTGAATTTCTTTTTCTAAGAAATGTTGAATCTTAAAACATTGCTTCATGACATTAAATTAGACTTCAACCTGCTGGTAGTTCTTGTCAACATGACTAACACTGGCCAGCTCTTTTCATTTCCTGAATTACTAATGCAAGCATGATTAGGGCTCTGATGTCTAAATCTTGCTAATCTTGTGTCATATCGTTGCTAATCTTTTGAACATAACCTTGAGGGGTAGCTCAGTTGGTTTAAGGTCTTGGGGTTGAACCCACTGGTCACCAGTTCAAGTCCTCTCAAGACCATTGGAGGTTTACCCAGTTGTTAACTTCAGGGCTTCGTGAGATTAGTCGAGGTGCGCGCAGCTGGCCTGGACATCCACGATTGTAAAAAAAAAACATAATCTCTAGTGTTTTATTGTAGTTTTACATTTGTTTTTTAATTGAAAAAGATAAACCTGTGAAAAGCATCTTAACAAAAGGGGGCACTACTGAAATACGTGGGTGGTTTACAAAGGGAGCACCAAAAGACCAGAAGAGGGAAAAAACAAAAAACCTTCTTCCCCTTTGAAGTCTAACAAACCGAAAGATGCCTTTGATAAAATTTCCAGACAAAAGGGGGAAAAGGCCAAAAGGAGTGAGTTCTTGGGTGCATGATCTAAAACTTTGGGTATTTTCAAAATGTCTGATTTCTCTCCTGCTGTATGGTACTTAATGAGTGCAATGGGAACAGTTCTCTAAAGCAAATCCTCCTTCTTTCCTGCTCAAGATTGAATACAAACTAGTTTTCTAGGAGCATCATTAGAAATTAGTTTTCTCACAATCAGAGGACGGAGAAGGAGGCAGATTTCCAAATTTTGTGCAATATGTGATATTTTTTGATATGGAAGGAAAATGCTTTTGAACAAGGCTGAGGTGGATGGATTTGGTCTTCCCTACTGTTACCTATCGAAAAGTCTTCCTATTGTTGTTATATTTTTTTAGATAGATAATTGGGTCTTTTTGACTCTAATTTTTTTTTTTTTTTTTTTTTTTTTTTTTTTGATAGTTAAGAATTTATTACCAAAAAGGGCAATGCCCCAAACGAACAATACACCGAGCCAAAAGGCTACCCGAAAAAGAAAAAACGGACAACCCCTCCCCTAAAACCTAGGAAAAGGGCAACAGCCCGATACAGGATCCCCCCATACAGGGCAAGAACCAACCAGCCACACAACAACCAAACCCCACAAACAGGGCAACAAGCACACGACTCTCAGCATACTACGTGATCGATAAACATAGTTTCTCCACAACCTGGTTACTATAGGGAAACAAAATAAAATCCCTATTGTTGTTATATTGATTGACACCTTGGGCATTATTATTGTTACTATTTTATTTATTGACATTTTGACCTTACTTCTGCTTAGGATGAAAGAGAGAGCTTTAAAAGGCAGTGAGAAGAAAGCAGTCAAACCGAGTCTGCTCGTTGCTCTAGGCTGCGTAAGCAGGTAACTTCAGATTTTGTTGATCCTGTTGATAATGGCCTTGCTTAGAATTCATCAGTGTTTCTGTTTTTGTGAGCAGGCGGAATGTGACGAGCTGGCCCAGCGTGCTGAAGCTGCAGCACCCAGAACGCCCTCTTAGATCAGAAGTCAGCTCGAATCAAGAGCAAAAAGGAGCAGCTTCTGTCTGAGAATGCCTCTCTTATGCGATGTCCAAATCTTGGCTCGACTAAACGTGAGCGTCAGCCTTTTGGGCTTGTTTGTTTATTGTTTTGAAACCTTTTTCTGCTCTAAAAACAAGTAGAACAAGAAAAATATGGAAAATATGTTTATTTCCAATTTGTTTTTCTGAAAACATAAAAAACACAAAAACACTAAATTTAGCAAGATCTAAGAAGAGTTTTAGAGAACCTCTTTTGCATTCTTTGTGTTTTCAAACTGTTTTCAAGAACAATTTTCAAAAAACAGGAACCAGCTTTCTACTTCTTTCTTCTCGAGGATGGGTTGATCAGTAGTTGAGATATCTAACATAGTGAATGTTAGGATATTGCCATTCAAATGTCGCAACTCCGTTCATACCTGATTTATATTTGAAAAATTGCTCTAGGATCATGATCATAACAATCTGAACAATCAAGTTCTCATGAACAGTGGAAAATCGGAGCGATCCACAAAATAGGGTATTGTAATAATAAATGGTCGTGATCAAAAGATTGAGTTGCTATAATATAGTAAATTGTCCCCATTGGGACTTGAACCCGGGATCCCTCTCCTTATACCCCGTCTTTTTGAAATGTTGAGTGCTCTACCATATGAGCTGTAGACATGATGGGCGTTGCTACTTCTACTTTTTCCTTCAGAAAAATGGAAAATGCAACATCACCATGGCAGCTGGGTGTTGTTCACTACCTGCTGCAGTCATTGTAATTGTCTTCTTCTGCATCTGATGACGTGATTCACAATGAAATTGAGTTATCACAGAAAACAGGCTGTTTCTGGTTCTAGTTCTAGTTCTATTATCAGTAAATTAGTTTCATTGAGCTCAAGAAAACAAATGTGAATAGGCCCTTTTTTTGTTGTGTTTGTTATAACGACAGCGCCCACAAGATGCACCAAAATTGAGACATAGTCTGCCAACCCATCTCCTGATCCACTCCCATGCCCAAGCCCACCATCCTGTTCCCAAAATGAGAACCGACCTATCTTGAACTGAAATTCCTTTATTCTCATCTCAGGTGGATCCGTAATCCTTTGTTCCTCGTATTCATATTCTTCGCATCAAAGCCTTCCGTTATAATGTACGGTATTAGAGCTTCATGATTAAAGATTCCAGTTAACAAAAGATTCCTAATGGACAGAGAAAATTTTTTCTTGATAAGAGACAACCAATTTCACCTTTGAAATGAAATCCCTTATCTTCCATCCAGTATCCTGTAATCTTTGTTCTTGTATTCATAGCTCTTGTGCATCAAAGCTTTCATGTTTATAACAGCGGGTATCCGGGAGACGTTTCCCCTTATTTTGGCTCCTGGCTATCTAAAAAAGAGAGGAACAAAAATTATTCTTTGAAGACACTACTTTTTTCCCGCCGAGATCAGAAGCTTTTAGTTATCCGAATGCTATTTATGTGTGCCGGATTTATTCCAAAGGCGATAACAGCCTTTGTTAGATTGCCTTTGTATAGGGTTCCTATGGCTATGCCTAGGTGTGCCTTTGGGATGGTTTGTTTGGCTTTTCTTTCCTCTGCCTCTTTGTTGGGCCCTGTGGTCCTCTATTGTAGCACACGCCCTGCATATTCTCTCTTTGGCCAATAATGCTCTTATCGATCAAAAAAAGAAAAAAAAAGAAAAACCTAGAAGAACAAAAAGATCCTTAAATGGATTATGAAAATTTTCTCTTGAGAAGAGAGCTACCGATTAACTGAAGTTCCTTTTTATATCTTCCATCTTGTGTGATCCGTAATCCTTTGTTCTCTTATTCATATTCTTGTGCTTCAAAGTTTCCACGTTTATAACAAACGGTATTAGAGCTTCAGGATTAAAGATCTTTGGCAGAACAAAAGATTTCTAAATGGATGAGGAAAATTTTCTCTTCACACCCCAGTTATTTCGAGTAATTACAGAAAAACAGGCTGTTTCTGGTTCTAGTTCTATTAATAGTAAAATAGTCTCATTGAACTCAGTACAACAATGTGGAATAGGCCCCTTTTTTTGCCGTGTTTGCAGAATCAATACAAATTAAGAATTTGAGACATATTCTAACAATCTCATCTTAGATCAAGTTCCATCCCTCACATCTTGATAAGAGAGCAAATCGACTTCACCTTAATTGAAATTCCTTTATCTTTCATTCTGTGTGATCTGTAATCTTTGTTCTTATATTCATAATCTCGTGCATCAAAGCTTCCGCTTTTATAACAAACGGTATCAGAGCTTTAGGATTAAAGATCTCTAGGGAAGAACAAAAGATTCCTAAAAGGGTCACACCCCTGTTATTCCCTTAACTCTGGGGGGGTCCTGCAATTTCAAAACTCTGGCTTGCAGGAGAGACTCCGGAGAAATCCCTGGGCAGGACGACCGGAGATCCGCGGGAGGAACGATCAACAGCACTTGCAATGACACAAAACAAACAGGGCAAGCTGAGCATGGGCAGGTTAGTCACTAAATAAAGATCGATGAAAACAATCCTGCAGAGAATGCTTTTCCAGGACATAACCTAACAACCAAATTAGCAAACAGAGGGAGGAGGAGAGCCCCTATTTTACATAGCAATGTAGTTTAAAAATTGGTGGAAGCTGACCTTTTTTTTGTTACTTGGAGAGTTTATTCCAAGCATAATATCATCCATCCCCTCCCTTCCGTCCGGGGTTTTCGTCGGAGAAATCATCGGAAAATGAGAAGAGAAGAACCAGGATGGTATGTAGAGAGAGTGTTACAAAAAGGTCCAGTTTATTTAGTAATCTTCTGTATTTTGATTCCTTAATTAGTGCAAATTGTCCAGCTAGTAAAGTAAGTGGTTGATGATGGAAGTTGTAACTCAGAGATTAATAAACTATATACTACTGGAAATATGTGGCAGACTATTTTTGTGTTTTGCCATGTCCTCTGTTCAGCAAGAAGAGAGAGATTTAACGATGAATCAAAACGATTTGGGTTGTATTAGTGTTAATTAATCCACCTGATTATGATCTGATCATTTCTATCTGTGTTTTTGTTTTTTGTTTTTGTGTTTACTGTTTATGATTATTCAAAACAAAATAAATAAAGGTATATGCAAATGGTCAATAGCCTTTTTTTATTTTTTGTGATAAACTGTGCACTTGGCTTATAGAATAGTATCCGTTTGCATTGGGGCTCGAACTTGAGACTCTTTTCCTCTTATGTCCGTTATATTGTTTAATGTTAAAGCTCTATCACTTGAACTAGGTGTTATGAGCTATTGGTCTAATGAGATTAGTCGAGGTGGACATAAATAGGTTATCAGGAGGAAAAAAGGCTTACAAATAAGCCCAAAATAAACTCAAATTGGATTTTTCTCTGTAAATTTGTTAATTAATTCACCTGATTAAGATATGATCCTTTCTATCTGGGTTTTGGTTTTTGTTTTTGCTTTTGCTTTCGTTTATGTGACTATCAAAACAAACAAAAAACTGTATGTAAATGGTCAATGGTCTCACAACCGTGTTTCAAATGATCGTTTTGATTATCAAATGACGTGTTATCAGAATAAGTTGGTTTCATGGGATTAGTCGAGTTAGGCGTGTTATAAGAATATGTTGGTACGGATATTTTAATCAGGAAAATGCTGGCAAATAAACCTAAATTGGAATTTTCTCTGTAAAATTGTTAATTGTTTTTACTTAAGTCATGTAGTATGTCTGGTTTGTTTGGTCTGATTGATTACTTGTGGAAGTAAACAGACTTTGATAGAAAAAATGTTAAGAAAAATAAATTTTATATTTAATTGTTTCATGAAAATTTTAAAAAGAAATAAATATAAATAAAATTATTTGGGAATTTTATATATTATTAGAGTATTTAATCTTTATATTGATAAGTTAAAAATGAAATTGATTTACTGAAGAAACAAAACAAATGTATTAGATTTGAGTTTACTTTGGTTTCCATTCTTTTCTTCTTCCTGTTTTTCATTCCATTTTCATTTCTTATTTTTCCTTATAGCCGACTAGTTAAAGTATTTTTTAAAAAATAAAATAAAAATAAATAACGCCAAAGATTTCTTGCATTTTATGTAAAGATTTTAGTTACCGTTATTTTCTATTTTCTTATTTTTTTGAAAAGAGAATAGTTTTATTTATTAAAACTAAAGATTATATTTCGATGTAAACATAATCAAAATACGATAAACCATAATATATACGACTCTAATTCTACAAGATAATCACGTGTTTTATTTAATGTTTTTACTGATGACCACCCATACAAAACAAAATATTGTTTCAGACAAGACGATAAAACCAAAACTGGTCGATTAAAAACAAAACAAACCACTCATTGTATAAGACGATGATACAAACCACACAAGCCAGACAAAACGATGACAAAAGAAGTTCTCGCATAAATGATGATAAAAACACAAAAAACAAATAAAAAATATAAATTTTTTGCGAAAAGAATCCACTTTACTTAAACAAATTAAAATCTATATTTTTGCTTAAAAACCACTTTATTTAAAAATAAATTTGTAGAAAAAGATGTTAAGAGGATTTCAGACTAAGTTTTCATTATTATGCATAATTTACCTTATTTTAGTCTTTTAACCTTTAAAGGAGAATTAAAAAAAAAAAATTTACAAAACAAACATTTTTTATTTTCATTGAAATTAACATAAGAATAAAAATACATTTTAGTCAAACATCTTTAAATATTTAGTTATAATATGAGAATGGAATAAATGATAAAATGACTCATGTTGATTTATCTTTATATTTTTAGTGACACATTTTCATGTTATTTTTATAAATAATATTTTTTATTTTATCCCTTTAAACCAAAATTTAATTATTTATTTACTTATTTCATTGAGGTGGTGCCACGTTCACTCAAAAATCTAAAATAAAATCTCCCAAAAAGTCCCTCACCAACCTCTCTCTCTCTCTCTCTCAGATTTCTCTCTCTCATCGTGGACTCGACAATCTCCGGAAGAGCATGCAGATTTCCGGCGTCATCAGTGACGTCTTCTTCGGTTTTCCCTCCAACCCCGGCCTCCGCTCGCCGGAGTTTAGGGATATCCACACTTTCTCCGCCGGGACCTTCAAAGTCAGCTTCTTCTCCATCTCTCTTTCTTTTAATTTATTTATCATTTTCTTTCTGCTTCTGTTTGTTTCCAGGAAAGTTTAATTTCTCTCTTTTAAATTTTATCTTCACTTCATTTTCCTTATAGAAATATAATAATTGGAGGGCTTAAAGGGGAAAAGGCTTTTTTTTTTAGGTTTGGTTGAGAGTTGGGGAAAATTGCCCACACCGACTGCATAAAAAACATTCCAAATCGTA
Organism: Tetrastigma voinierianum; assembly: GCA_016808115.1. Classification (NCBI taxonomy): domain Eukaryota; kingdom Viridiplantae; phylum Streptophyta; class Magnoliopsida; order Vitales; family Vitaceae; genus Tetrastigma; species Tetrastigma voinierianum. The sequence continues at coordinate 385,360 of JAEQBH010006783.1, forward strand.
TCCAAAAAAAAAAACATTCAAAATAGTTGACATCTTCTTCCATAAAATTAGCATTTTTCAACCGATAAAATTAGAAGGATGCGAGAATAATTCCCCTTCAGAAAATTCCCACATCAATAATAAGTATAAATGTTATTGGCAGGAGATGAGAGATCTCATCCCAAACAATACTCTTGCTTTTTTTATTCATTACACCCCTTTAAGAGTAGTTTCCAAAACTAACTCCACAAAGAGAATATTTTAAATATTCTCAGTTAACTGAGAATGAAAGAATATTTTTTCTATCACATCAACTCACTGTAAAAATATTCTCACATTCAATTCATTGAGTTAAGAACTTAATTGTTCCGGACCCACAGTTCTTCACTCTGATATTGTCCGGTTTAGGTCGCAAAGGTGACACAGATCAAGAAAAGGCCTTGATATTTCAGTGGCGGACCTTCACCTTCAACTCACTGTTCTGCGATGTTGGCCATGATCCACCTCCCTTAGCCTAGCGTGCCTGACATGTCTGGCCAGAGATCAGGTATACCATTTATAACGACCCACAACCTCAACATACCTAATATTGTCCGTTCAGATTATAGTGGGCAAACATGACTTCTACTTCAGCTCGCCTTGATTTTGCTTTGTTGGGCCTTGCCCTCGAAAAAGTGCCTCGATAATATTGAGTTAAATTCTTACATATATGGACCTTCACCTCACTCTCTCGGCGATGTGGAGACACTCACATTAAATCCTCATTGAATTGGTTGGTTTTTTATGAGGATTTTGAGGATGATATGAAGTTGAATGTGGTTCACCTATTTACAGTAGATAATTGAGAAATACTGTAAATTAAGGCGCTACAATGGGGCGCTGAACTTGTCTAAGAATGGCAAAGTGATTATTGACCATTGGGTCTACGCCTCAAGAAAGACATCGATAGTGTTGAGTCTAAGTCCTCCGTACATGGACCTTCAATCTTACTTTGCAATGTTGACACTACAATCCATCCTCCTGCTTAGCAACTCAAGCACACTTCGGCCGAGATCAAAGATACCATTTATAACGACCCACAACTCTTTACTTGATATTGTAGGGTTATATTGGCGCAAACATGACTCCCTATCAGCTCGCCTCGATTTTGCTTCTTTGTTAGGTCTCGCCTTCAAGGAAAGGCCTCGACAGATTGAAGTCCAAGTTCTCCATTTACCTTCACTCTACCTCGGGCGATGAGGATAATTACATTAAATCCTCAAGTGGAATGTAGTTGGTTTTATGAGGATTTTGAGGATGATACGAAGTTGAATGGTTCTACCTATTTACATAGAGAATTGAGAAATGAAGGCAAATTGAGGTCCCACTCACGAGTAGGAGAGTTGATGTGAGTGGGCTAATATATATATATAAAAGAAGAGATGAAGAAAGGAGGTTACCGAACAGCACCTTTGGATGATAAATACTAATAAGAGGCTTTGAGAAAAGTAGTGTTTTCTCGAATTATATGAAGCCAAGAAGGAAACTACAACGAATCCATGGGTATTAGCTCACGACGCTAAATGAAAGAAAAATTAAAAAAGAAAGGGAAAATGTTTTTTTTTCAAGGAAGAGGGTTGTCGCCTCTCTCATTTTTCAATAACCATTGCCATCGCTTCCTAAGTTCGTGCCCCATTGCTACACCTCAATTTGTCTTCATTCTCCCAGCTCGCTCTATAAATGTAGAACTCCTCACCTTTAGATTATCCCACATTCTCAAAAAATCCCGTAGAATGGAGGATGAATAGGTCTCAACTTATAGCGAAGTTAATGGTGAAAATATTTTTGTAGAGAAAATAATCTTCTTTATGAGTTTGCTTAAGAAATTATTCCCAAAGGGTATGAGAAATAAAATAGCGAATGCTATTTGGTGAGGCTCTATTTGTATGCCAATAATATTTATTCTTGAGGGTGTAGGAATTTTTTGGCTCTGATTTTTGACTCAGAGAGGATTATGTTTGTATCATGCTAATTTTATTAGTGGGAAGAATTATCTCGGAGTTTATTCAGGACGTTGCCCAAATTAAAGGGTGAACCACGTTAAAAAATTTGCGTCGTATTTTGGTTATTTGTGCAATCATCGGGGCAGTTTAACACTTTGTGCTCACTAGGCTTTATTTCTCTTTACAGACTGTTTGCAGTTTCAGTCCCCTTCATTTAGTAAATATTCTTAATCTCTTAGGTGGTCGAAAGTGCCCGTACCTTCAATCTTCATTTAGTCTGAGTATATACACTAGATAAAGCGGTGGACTAATTGTGCACATACAAAATTTTACAGCTTTCTGAAATCAAAATATATATTGAATTAGGGAAACAATGAAAATACATGAAATTGCATGGCAATATTTTCTTTGTTTACAAATAGACTATTTTAGGGAATCGTTCTCTCAGGATGCCCATCCCAAACTTCTTTTATCACTTGAGCTAGGCCTCAAGGGCCAAATTTTCTTAATTGTTTTTTCTTTTCTTTTTTTTTTTCCTTTCTTTTCTCAGTATCTTCTAGGAATCGAACATAGCATGAAGAAATGAGAATGACTCAAGAAATAGAGATGAGAGCCACAAGTTAAGAAACAATAGTTGATAGGGAAAGTTGAGGGATATGGGGAAGTGGATCAAGTGGAAATTGACTTTTTGTTTTTGAAAATCACTTCATGAAATAGATATATACAAGATTTTTTATACACGACCTTTAAAAGGAGGTGGGAGAAGAGAGAAAAAGACCTGTTTTCTTACAGTTCTTGGTTGATGACACATGCTATGGAGGAAATGGTTGATTCGTGGACCTTTAACTGGATATTGTACCTTTCGTTGATTAAATAAACGGAGAACAACTCTGAAGAAAAAAATACGGAATTCCAGCATAAGACTATATTGACCTTAGATTGGAATAAGATGTTCCAATAGGGAACCTGTTTTGCTGAGTGCCACATTGTTTTGCTTCATTTTGATCACAATCCTTTCATAATCAGTTTGCATTTCATGCTTCTGATACACATTGTTAGGATTTGGTAATCTCGCGGCCCGCTTTTTCAACCTTACTCATTGAATATACTCATTTCTGCATTTTGCAGAATCTTCTTTCAGAAGCTGCCCTTCATTTTGCATCCCCAAGCTGAGTTGACTGGATAAATGTCGTGTAAGAGGATTAACAGTGAGAGCATCCCTGAATCTAGATGATGAGTTGGTTCCAGTTGTCTCTCTTCAACTCTCCGACCTAGTTGGCCAGCATTTGTCCCAAATATTGCATAGCCATCCGCATCTACTCCCCGCAGCTATTGATCAGCAGCTCGAGAACCTTCAGACAGATAGAGATGAAAAGACAGAAGAACCCCCGCCTCTATCTCAAGATCTCCTCTATAAGTAAGTATATCCATCACTTTACCTTACACTTCTGACACCTAGCAGTTGAATGAACCTGTAAATATACCTGTTTTAGATTTTGACATCACAATTTCAATTTCAAGAAAACATGCTTTTGGATATAAACTTGTGACTTTGATTCTAAAATATGTACCAACCTTGTATGTTTGGATTGAGTTGATCTTGTTGATTACACTAGATTAGAGACGCAAAAGTGGAGAAAGTTTGATGTTCTAATTAGGTCCTTAATGACCAGGATAAAATCGGGCTGTAAAAACACTTTGATATTTTGGATTCTTGTTCTTTGGTGGGATTATAAGAAGCTATGAATTTTATTTTGGATTCTTATTTTGTGAAGTTCAAGAAATTTAGACCGAAAATGGGATGGAATGGATAGAAATACACTCTGTTTCATGTGGTGTCAAGATTAGACAATGACCATTCTTAGACTTGCATAAGATGTGTAATAGATATGGTTAATGTTCTTAATCAGCTGACCGAAGGTAGTTAGCTAAGTATTAACCCCATAATGCAGCAGAGGATATGGTGTACTCTAGGAAAACATGAATCAGAACCTCTTTTTTTTTTAATCTTATTGTTATATTCTTCTTTATGTAATGGAAACAGAAATATGAATAATCCTCCTTTTACTTGTAATAATATATTTTATATCATCCCTTCTTTTGTGCTTAAAGATGCAGGAGAAACATTGACACCACTATCTCTAATTTAAAATAAATTAAATAACTTTGTCTCTGATTTAAAATAAGTTAGATTAGGATTAGAGATTTGGTTGTAAACTTTCCCTTAACCTGTTCATTTGCTTTATTATTAATGCTGTTTACAGTTATCTTCAACTGATTCCGATAGTAACGGAACATTATATGTTTGATGGACATCTTGTATGGAGAATGACGATTCATTTGTCACCCTTTTTAACCATGTAAAAATCCATGCAAAAAAAAAAGAAAGTTGTTTTTCTTTTATATATATATATATATATATATATTATAAAATCTATAAGAATTCTGAGGTAAAATCTCTTCTCCCATGTTCTCTCTCTTTTTCTCCTCTACATCTCTCCCTTCCTCTCTTTCTCTCTCTCTTTCTTCTCCCTCCTCTCCTCTCCTCTCTCCCTCTCTTTCTCTCTCCTATACTATTTAGATATTTTTTTTGAGAAATAAGGTTTTGATAGGTCTCAAATTAGAAGATTGTACCTTTTTTTCATTCACATGTCGACAGGGTATTTTAACTGGCTGCAAAGAGCTGCATAGCCTATATATAGCAAACAGAAACTGCCATGATTATCCAGAAACATTAGTCTTAAGAGGCCTCAGAGGAGAAAATGTTTCAAGAAATAACGAACTAGGTTTCCTAAGCATCTTTTCTTTTCTCCCTCATCATCCTTCATTCATATTCCAACAGCTGATCTAACTGGCCAGAAGAAAAATGTATTATTTCCCAAGGAATTTATTTTTCTCTAAGTTGCTATGTGTGGAAAGTTACACATATCTATTAAGATTATAATCGAGCAATTTATACTGTTGAGGTCCGTTGGTGTCGCCTCCTCCATACTCTCATTCTGTTGGGCCCTTCTTCATTCGACTTTATTTTGGGATTAGACTTATCCCATTCCTCCTGTCACACACGCCACAGCGCACACACACACACATATATATATATATATATATATATATAACTCGAACCCGATCCTCTTCCCTTTATGCCGAATTCTAACCCTTAACCATCGAGCCGTGGTCAGTGGAAGAATGATTACCTGTTTTAGATGCAATAATGATTACCTATTATTCTAAACTGTTCTTGCATAGTTCTCTACTTCTAAGGATTACACAGAATTTGAGTTTAGCTCATCAACTTATCGTATTTCTGAGTCTACCTCGTATATTTCAGGAGAATTGCAGAGGTCAGAGAAGGGAAAGACAGAAGGTATTGGAGGAGATTTATACCGCTTTGATCGTGCAGAAATTCTGCAGATAAAAACATCTCAATGATCCCAAGATATCAGCCACCAGATCCAGTTGGGCGGGTCGAATTTCTTTGGCCTAATCAAGAGCAGAAACTCGAGTCTATTCACCTCCTGAAGCCGCTCGAGATGATACAGAGCCACCTGGCTTTGTTCTGGCGAACGCCTTGTAGGACCTTCTGACACAATCGTCCAGATAAGTAAAATCAAACTGAAAACTTTACGCTGCTTCAGTAATGTGGCTGGGTACTCTGAAAAGAGAGTGGACGAGCTGATACCAGCTGAAAGAACCATGAAAACCCAATTCAGAGGGTTTAAGTTTTGAAGAGCCGGAAGCAGCAAATAATCGCCTTTGGGATTCATTGATTAGGATTCCACCTGATGACGACGATGATAATGGAGGTATGTTGGATTCCGTTGAAGGTAAGTCAGACAGATTGAGATCCTATGTGATGTATTTGATGCAGAAACACTCAGAGGTATGTGCAACGATAAGATCCAAGCAAGCGGTATCCTTTGATCGAGAAGCAGACGCAGGCCCTGTTCGAAAAACCCAACGTCAGGACTTGACGATGGTTCTAGCCGATGCATCAAACGATGAATTTGTTTCGATCACTTTTTCTGGGTTGACAATGCTGGTCTTGGAGGCAGTGGCGTTTGGATCGTTTTTGTGGGATTCAGAAACATACGTTGAATCCAAATACCACATCCTCAAGAACTGAAAGGAAGTTACATTTTCAATCTTTTTATATTTGTCTGTTTTTTTTAGGAATGTAAATTGTAGTAATGTTGAGGATGGGTGTGACGGGGAATCAGTACATATACTTAATAATCAAGGATGTAGAAAATGAACTGATTAATAAAATAGTAAAGTTGGATTAAGCTTGCCAAAGTCGGGTATTGTGATACTCGAATTTGACTCAACAACCTATTCGAACTTGAGCTTGACTCGATTAACTCCGAGTCGAATTCGAGTATTCTACGAGCTAGTTCCTCGAGAAATTACAACAACTTGACTTTACGCTTAGTTCGGGCTCAAAACCTTGAGGGTAGCTCATTTGGTATAGCTTTATGTTTGTTCCCTCACCCGTCATTACCGAGCCTCGCCGCCACCTAGGTTTATCGGCTGTTAATTTGCGCTTGTACTCTAACAAATGATACGCCACACGTTCGTGGCCCAACATTTATGTTATTAAAAAAAAAAAGTTTAATTTGGCAATTATATTTATGACAAAAGAAGCCGCTTAACGGTCATTGACGATTTTGTATATTACAATGTAGTATCATGTTGTTAATGTGGATTCGAATTCCGCATTCCCTTCCTACTCTTTTACCACTAGAACCCGACTTAAAGGGCAGGTAATTTCCCTTCATATTACTGCAAATTTGGACATATTGCTTCGGTTTTATATTAGAGTTGTAATGGGCTCGGAGTACATGCAATAACATTATGATCAGCCCACCATCGGTGAATACTTTAAAATACTATTACAAGATGAGCATGCATAAAACGTTCAAACTAATAGCAATATCATCAAATCGTGAGCCAGAACTACGCTTTGCTGCTTAAAACTATAGCTTACTAACTACTAGCTTTAGCATTCAATCTAGGCTTACCATAATATTAAGAGAAAAATACGTATCATTTGGAAATAAAGACTGGCTTAACTAACAATATGTACTATGCTAACCAATTATTTAAAATAATATCTATAGTTAGTTAAGGTAAATCTTAAATGATTAAGGTAATACTTCCACCTAAAAACCAATTATTTTTTTTTATTAAAATCTTGTTTTTTTTTTTTTTTTTGGATATTTAGTTGAAAGAGACAAAATACTTGGGAATTTGCAAAACTAACCACTCCTCTTAAAACTTTGAAGATATGACCTTGTTTGGAATATCTATTTTTACCCTCATTTATTTGGGATTCCTTCAAAACATATTAGGATGTACTTGCTCATTATCTCTTTATAGTTAACCCTCCATAAAATTTGGATATGTCCCAACACTCAATTCTCTAAAAGTTCAACTTCCATCACCTTTTAGCTTTCATCACCTTCATTTCTGGTCATCATCTCTTCTAGAAGTTTAGCTCTCATACCTCATATTATATCTCTTTCACCAAGTCATCACAAATAACCGAGAAAACACATCAACATTCATCCTAGTAACAATTCAGCATATGAACGCTCCTTATTCAATCATTCACTCGCGTTACTATAACACTCCGAGAGTTCGTAACATACGACAAGATCAATGAATGTAATGTGAACATATTTGGGAAAAAGATAATAAGACTGGTTATTATGACATTGTTTTGATATGGTGGAAACAAATTTTTATAATAAATATGAAAGAAAATGTTTGTAAAGAGGTTTTGTATCAAAAGAGTAAAATTATTTAATATGTAAACTTGGATAACTAAAGTTAAGTTTTTTTATAAAAACTT